>JANAVB010040420.1:2339099-2352875 GCA_029216955.1 Iris pallida | reverse complement strand
CCCTCCATAACTCTAGACTGCGATCCTGCCCCAGAGTCGCCTATCTCCGAAGGCCCCCCACCCCAACATCCCCTGATCTCGCCATCACCCTCCATAATTCCTTCAGCGCTCTAGACTTTGATCCGGCTGATTGCTCTCCAGAGTCGCCTGTCTCTGGTAGCCTCCACAACCCCCCACCATCTTCCCCTATCGACCTCACCATCGCTCCCTCCATCCCTCCCAGCTCCCCCTTCCCCCTCACCTCTCCCCCCAGCCTCCCCTCCTGCTCGTGAGATCCCTGTATTCTATTACCGGTCGGGCCCCAGATCGCTCTCCCTCAGGCGGAAGCTGGGACAATCTCCGCGGACAATCCACCACCCCTCCGCAGCTTAGCCATCGTTCGCCCGCCCGTCTTCCCCTCTCACAGGCAGATTTTGGCAGGCTGTCAATGCGGGTTCCTTGATCATGACAATCCTCTTTGCGCTCTGGCGGAGTGTGATGACTCTGATAATTCCCCTACGGCAGCCGAGGTCCTCTTTTCGAACTTAGATAGGGCTCCAGAACCGGTCAGCACTATCCCCAAAACAATTCTAGTAAGAGAAAGAAGAAATCAAAGAAACAAAGACAGCTTACGGCGATGACCACGAGATCCGCCGTAAAGCTTCAAAACACCCCCTCATCCTCCCTTAATGCCTAACATCCTTTCCTGGAATGTTCGCGGCATAGGGAATAAACAGACTATGAATCGGATCATCAGCCTCACCAAATCTAACCGGATTGATTTACTAGTTATTATTGAACCCAAGATTCCTCAAAAAAGGATGAAGGCTATCCAACTCAAGCTGGGATTCCCCTACGCACTCTCCGGATGTCACGACATTTGGATCTTCTTCGCTGCTGACTTCCGCTTCGGCATTATAAGCGACTCCACTCAGGCCCTCTCCTGTTGGGTCGAGCACCCAGCCTTCAAGTCCCGCGTCCTTCTTTCGGCCATCCATGGTAGCTGCTCCATCCCAGCATAGAGTGCTTTGGATCTTCTCTCAGGGCCCTCCCTTCCCCACGACGAAATGCCATGGCATTGCATCGGAGATTTTAACACTGTTCCTGCAAAGCAGAAAAATCTGGTGGTCATGACCCCCCTCATTCGGCCATGGAGGACTTCAACAACTTTGCCTTCAACGCGCACCTGTCCGATATCCCATTCCACGGTAATCAATTCACTTGGTGTAACATGCAAGAAGGATCTCGTAGACAGTACTCCTGCCTTGACCGTGTCATGGTTAACGACAGTTGGTCGGAATTGGGATTGATCAGTAATCTTTCGCACCTGAACTCCACCGAATCCGATCATTCTCCGCTTTTTCTCGAGATCAACAATACTCACACCCGCATCAAAAAATCATTCCGCTTCCTTGACTTCTGCGCCACCACCCCCAATTCATGTACACCGTGGAACAGGCTTGGACATCTGTCAACCATATGGATCCTATGATCAGAATAGCTATCAAACTCAAAGCTACTAGAAAAGCCCTTACGTCCTGGAGCAAAATTGCGTTCGGAGACATTTTTCAAGCCATCAAGGATGCTGAAGACGACGTCACCCGCGAGATCGACTTCCCGTCGTCAATTCCCAGGAGAATCGCGCATCTCTTAACCTCGCCAAAGCCATCCTTAAATCCAGAATCAGGTTGAAACCGAATTCTGGAAACAAAAGGCTAGATTAACCTGGGACATGAAGGGGACCAGAATTCTGGCTTTTTTCACAAGTGCGTCAAAGGGCGTAGAAGTTCTCTAAAGATCCATCGCATCCGCGATGGGAACGTGTACTGCTAGACGATCAGGCGAAATTCAGAATACAGCCACGAACTACTTCTCCGACATGTTTTCTAAAGAGGCCATGGTTAAAGATGACAGATTCCTGGCCGAGATTCCCCCCTGATTTCCGACAGGGACAATGAGATCCTCAGCGCTTCTCCCTCAGTCGATGAGCTTAAGACTGTGGTGTGGTCCATTAATGCTAACAGCGCCTCAGGTCCGGACGGGTTCAATGGGGTTTTTTTCGAACATGCTGGGACATCATTCGGTACGACCTCTGGGATGCCAAAACCGTATTTTTTCAAGGAGCATCGTACCCGAAATCTATATCATCCGCCCACATCATCCTCATTCCAAAGAACGACAACCCAGAGACCTTTAAAGACTTCAGACCGATCAGCCTCTGCACCTTCACCAACAAAATTATTTCAAAAATCATCGCCTCCAGAATGTCAGACCTCTCCCCAGAATTATCTCCGAAGAACAAAGCGGCTTCGTCAAAGGACGCAATATTACAGATAATATTCTCCTGGCTCAAGAAATGATAACTTGCATGAAATTCCCGTCCAGGGGGAACGTGGCCATCAAACTGGACATGGAAAAAGCATACGACCGTCTTGACTGGCAATTCATGATCTGGGTGTTCAGAGCCTTCGGTTTCTCTGAACCTGTGATTGATATCATCTTTAGATCCATCAACAACTCCTGGTTTTCTATCGTCATCAACGGTCAAGCTCAGGGTTTCTTCAAAGCTACTCGCGGAGTCAGACAGGGAGATCCCTCTCCTCCCATCTTCATCATCACGGCCGAAGCCCTGAGCAGAAATCTCAAAATCATGACGCGATCTCCTGGATTCCAGCACTTTCACACAACGACTGGCTGCCCTCTCATAACTCATCTGGCGTACGCTGACGACATCCTCATTTTCTCCGCTGGCGCGATCGGAGCCATTGAGGTGGTTATGAGTACTCTAACTAACTACACTAGATGCTCCGGCCAAAAGATTAACAACAGCAAGAGCGTGATCTACACTCATCACAAAGCTGATAGAACTCACTCGGCGGTGCTGTCCAACATGACCTCCTTCTCCACAGCCTACCCCCCTTTCCTCTACCTTGGGTGCCCATTGGTGTATGGCAGAGTGAACTCTGGCATTTTAAACCACTTGGTGGGCAAGGTTCGCCAGAAAATTGCGGGCTGGCACAACGCTACCCTCTCACCGGGGGTAAGTTAATTCTCATAAAGCACGTCCTATCCTATATCCCCATATACACCCTAGCAGTGTGCTCACCCCCCATCAAAGTGCTCATCTCTATTGAATCCATCCTCGCCAATTTTTTTGGGGTCATATCGAGGGAAAGAACAAGCATCATTGGGCCAGTTGGGCTACTATGGCCAAACCCACTGTTGTGGGTGGTTTGGGTTCTGTAGACTCGTCCTTAATAGACGCCCACTCAGCAAAATTGTGGTGGAAACTACGCTCCGAAAACTCGATCTGGACCAGGTTCATGAGAGCGAGATACTCCAGATTCTGTCACTTGACTGAGGCGTCTGCCAACAGCAGATCCGCTGCGTCATGGCGGCGCATCATCCGCGGTCGTAGCCTGGCAGAACAGCTACTGCGTTTGACATTGGGCAATGGTCGCTCACAGGCATGCAAGGAACAATGGTTGGGGGACGACATCCTAGGCCTAATGCTACTACTCCGCCGCTGTGCGAGATCCGAGATTTATGGGATGAAGATGCGGCTGGGTGGAATTGGGATAGAGTTCACGATTGGTTTGGCCCGGAGGCCACGGCAAGCCTGGGCGCCTCTACGCTATCGATTAATGACGCTCAAGACGTGCTCAGTTGGTCCCCGAACCCGGGTGGCCTCTTCACCCTGGCTTCGGCCAGATCCATCTTCAGCGATACCCAGGTAACGTCCCCCCGTTGCCAAGTTTTGGCACACAAGCATTCCTGCTAAATGGTCCATTCTAATATGGCGTGCATGCGTCGGAAACTTCCCACGGACGAGCCGTGTAATCTTTCGACTATAGTCTGGCATCCAGATGCCACTGCTGTATTTATCACCAAACGGAATCCGTCGAGCACGTTCTTCTTTCTGGTGATTCTGCCTCCCACATTTGGACGCACCTCCACTTAAAGTACAAGATTGTCCCCACGATCGGGGGCATCAACGATCTGCTGGCCAGCTGGAACACGTCTCACGGACCTCAGATCGTCGCTGCCGCCGTATTTTGGGTATTATGGAAAAACAAAAACAAATTCAGATTCGAGGGCCATCAATTCGCGCCTTCTCAATTGTACAGAGAGGTTCTTCGACAAATCCAAAAAAGAAAGAGGTGTTGCACTCACACCTCGGACCAGTTTTGGGCAGCCCTGGGATGACCTGATCTCCGTTTGTTGTGTGCTGGCTCTTTGGTCGTGTTCGTCCGAGGGGCAGGGACGCTATCTTCTTTGGCGCTAGCTTTGGCCCTTACCTTCTGATGCTCGGTCCAGCTTCCGTTTTGTGGGCAATACTTCATGCTCTCTTTCTTCTTTTGGGTCCTTTTTCGTGCGTGGCGCGCTTACTTATATAGGCTTCGGCATTTTGTGCCTGTCATCAATAAAGCTTGTGTTCTTCTAAATATATATATCATATATATATATATATATATATATATATATATATATATATAATATAACAATCGTTTCCAAATTGCTTTCTAAATCACTAAAGTACAATGCCAATTCAACATACATCTATTTGGTCGTCTCTGAACATACTACCCGACTACGTGGGCTTGGATTTGGTTCGGGTCCGGTCCGGACTACTTCGGAACAACCGGGTTCCCGAAAAGTCGATAATTCTTTCTAATAAATAATTAAACAATTTACAATTGTCAGGTCACAACTTAGCCTGGTTTTCCTAGTTATGCATTACTATGGCTCAGCCTTCCCTGGCATGGCTAATATACAAGTCAAGGCACGCCACTACACTATCCGTGCCATGATTCCTAGTCTTCTAGTACTTCAAAACTCAACCATGGCTAAAGTCATCAACCGTAATAATTAACTAAATAATTATTTACAAAACTCTAAAAATTACCATTTAAATCAAATAAATAATAAAATATTTCAAAAAAAATTGGGAAGGGGAGCTACAAATCTACCCACCTTAAAAATAATTTTGTCCTCAAAATTCTTTTTCATAACTATTACTTAAAATTTAAAAGGAAGTCTACTATTTCCTTAATCTCCTTAAATCTAATTCCTCAAAAATAGTTATCTCCTTCTACTTAAAATTTAAAAGGAAGTCTACTATTTCCTTAATCTCCTTAAATCTTAATTCCTCAAAATAGTTATCTCCTTCTCCTAGCCATTTTGTAACCCCAGTCCCAAAATACGTAGGACCAAGTACGTGAATATGCCAGCTGCACATATACGAAGAATACTCCAATATATGGAATCCTCATATACGCACATAAGATGTAAATAAATAATCACAGGCCAGCAATATATAATCTAATCTCATCACAGCTCAATACTGAAGATAATAGAGTCCAAATAAATAAGAGTATCAAAAGATAGTCGGGTGAACATACTCACTCCAAAAGCTATGAAAATAGTCTCAAAGATCGGAGTCCAACCTCCACAAAATAGAAATAAAAGAAGTAAAATATGGTCCACTAATGTCTCAAATATAGAATAGACTACAAATTGGTAGTGACTGCCTCGTCATCGATGTAAGATAGCTCCAACGACGCTCCGTACTCCTGTGAAAAATCGTCTAAACCTGGAGAGAAAACCAGGTCCTCGGGGGACATAGCAAGATACAAGAAAACACCATGCCATATAAACTGTGATAATATAATAAGAGAAAAAGGTATGCATGCAATCAGGTTCCTGACCATTCTACTGTGAATATGCAGTTGAGATACAATCCTTCGACGCATGAGCCCTGGCTGTAAATGGGATCGCATAGTTCCCATAGAGGGCACCAGGGGCCTACGTCCATAAGGCTCTGGAAGTGTCAGGGCACCATGTGCAAGGGGCTACGTCCATAACGCTCTGGGAAACGTCAGAGGGCGCCTGGAGCCTGCGTCTCCGGAGGAGCGCACAGGTAATCAGGGAAGTGCAAAGAAGCCCATACGTGAGGTATTGTTCTCCCCACCCAATGCCTAGTATCATCATCTCCATGACTGATATGAACCTCTAGTAACCGCCAAGTCTTCTAACATGCAATACTGTTGGCAGTTACTCCTATCCGTCGCACACTCCATATGTATCGGTGACCAGCCGACTACACGGGTACGTGTCCTATATGTGACTCATATCACGTGATACAATAAGTGTCAAGGCCGTATTAGATATACCAATACCTCAACATCAATGGGTGGTCACTAGACTAAGTCAATGTAAGAGAAATAAATAAGGCGAGGTAAACGACTGATAAGTCGCTTGCACCCAAGTGTGATTTGGACGCACAGTTTAAATATCAAGAAACAAATACTGGTAATAACAACTGAAAATATATAATAATCACAGAGTAAGGTGGCAAGGTATCTTGCCTGATGGTGCAAGGTGGTAATCCCAAGAAATCACTATGTCAGCCAAGAAACGTCACAATCTCCAAACAACTCCAGACGCTGAAACAAACATCAAAAATGCACTCGGTGTAAAAGATATACCGAGGAAACTCCTGTCCAAAAGTCTAATTTGGAACAGGGGCAAAATCATAATTTCGGGTCAAACGAAATCGCCGTTGGACCCGCTTTGCACCGAAATGCGTGCCGAAGTCTATAGTCTCTAAAGTCGTCAAACTACATGTCTACGATTTTAGTTTGAGGAGAGAAACTCAACGGTAAGTCCAGTTTTGGATTCCGATAAGCCGTGTACAAATTCGCCCGTTTGAGTGGGTCGCGGGCCCGCCAAAATGGATTCCGATTCGACCTTCTCAGAATCGAACCAAACTTGGCACACAGACCAAAATTTCGATCCGGACCTGTTGGCGCAAGTTTTGTCTCGAATAGACAATTGTACACAAAGTTATGGGCAAGTTTGCAAAATGTCAATACGGGGGTATCTCGACGGATACGTTTGATTTCGTCGTGCACACGCAACGAAACTGAGTTCCGTCAGTTCCCACAACGTACGTACGTTCCTTTCGATGCGTATAGCGTACGACCACGTCGCTCGGATTGTCGGGGCGCACGTCGTATCGGAGAAAATTTTTCTGAAATTTACTAATTCGAAAACAGTTTTTCACACAAGTTTAACATTGATTTAATTCTTGCACAGTAATTGAGACACCGATCTACCAGTTGTGTTTTAGTCTTGGTTATGTTGTCTTTACATGTGTTTAATTAGTTTTTCAAAACTGTCGAAGAATCACCAAGAATTTGGCTTCCAATTATGGGTTTGGGACTGCCTCCTATACTGTTTTCCCTCTAGTTTTTCTCGAGAATTTGAATCAATTTCTCGATTCACTCATAGGTCTTCTCAGGTTCTACTTGGAGGGGTTTACAGATGGTTATGTGGTCGTTGCCTAGGAAGAGACGGATCGAGAAATTATTGCAAAACGGGAAAGATATAACTCGAAATTCTGTACCTGGAAGTACGAAAATAGGGAAGTCTTCTCGCTCGGCCGTCGGGTAGGGTGCTTCGCGGTGGCGCGGTGGTTGTCCGACGATGGCGACTAGTCGGGGCATACGCGAGAAGACGAGGGGTTTAGCGAAGGTGGCAATCGAATTGGTGTGGGTTAGGGTTTCAGTTTGGCGGAGTTATATACTGTTGCCGCTGCGTATTCTTATTAGGTGTAGGACTCCATTGGGCTCGGGTTTGCTAAGGTTGGGCTGGGTTCATTGCAGCTACAGCTGCTGCTATTTGAGGGTATTAGGATTATGGGGTCGGGCCCCCCTCTCCCGCAGCTAGCTGCTGCTGTTGGTGGGGTTCGGCCACCACCAATGTTTTTTTTTAACAAACAACATATATATGTATATATATATATATATATATATATATATATATATATATATATATATATATCCACAATAACTTTTATAAATTCTTAATTAAGTAACAAAAATATTTTGTAACAAAGGTAGGCTATATTTATTAACAATTTAAAAATATTTCAAGCGCACCATCATACATAATATATATATCTATAACTACGTATAGATACCAATTACCACATTAATACCAATTATACAAAAAATAATTCTTAAAGCTCTAAAATAGTTATAAATTATTGGGTTTTACATCCTACCCAACTTAAAGAAAATTTCGTCCTCAAAATTAAATTAAGGTCGGGGGATCAAATGCAATGCAAGGGAAATTAATAGTGATTTAAGAACTTAAAATGCAAGACATACCTTTGTCTTCGAACAAATGCGCAGCTTGGCAGCGGTTTCGATGTCGTCCTCGTGCTCCCAAGTAGACTCCCCTGGCGAGTGATGCTTCCATGCCACGCGAACCAATGGAATAGATTGATTCGCAACACCTTCACTCGGCGATCGAGGATACCTACTGGTTGCTCTTCGTACGACAAACTCGGTCCTACTGTGATCTCGGAGTGATCAAGCACATGGTTGCTGTCCGCCACATACCTTCTCAACTGAGATACATTGAATACGTCATGCACTCCCTCTAGCGACGGTGGTAAGGCCAATCTGTAGGCAACCTCTCCAACACGTTCCAAGACATCGAAAGGCCCGATGTACCTTGGACTCAACTTGCCCCATCCTCCGAATCCAATCGTACCTCTAGTGGGGGATATCTTCAAGAACACATGGTCGCCCTCTTTGAACTCCAATGGTCGACGACGATTATCTGTCCACTGCTTCTGTCGATCCTGTGCTGCTCGCAGGTGGTCCTAAATTTTCCTCACTGTCTCCACTGTGCTCAAGACCAACTCGGGATCCAATAGCTGTCGCTCTCCTATGTCGCTCCAACAAACAGGAGATCGACACTTTCTACCATATAATGCTTCAAACGGAGCCATCTGAATGCTCGCTTGATAGCGTTGTAGGAAAACTTAACAAGATGGAGATGGTCCTCATGAACCGCAAAGTCAAATATGCATGCTCTCAACATATCCTCTAGCGTCTGAATGGTACGCTCCGACTGACCATCTGTCTGAGGATGGTATGATGTGCTAAACTTCAATCGGGTGCCCAAACTCTCTTGCATACTCCTCCAAAAGTGCGAGGTGAATATCGAGTCACGATCCGACACAATACTGACAGGCACACCGTGTAGTCTCACAATCTGCTCTATATATCTCTGCCAATACCTCTGTCGATTGGCCCACTCTAAAAGGTAAGAGGCTGACTTTGTAAGTCTATCTACAATCACCCGTACTGCGTCACGTTCCTAGGACTCCGGGGAAAATCCGTGACGAAATCCATAGTAATGCTCCCACTTCACTCGGGAATGGGTAGCGGCTGCAATAATCGGCCGTCCTCTGGTGCTCCGTCTTCACCTGTTGACATACCAAGCACTTGGCAACAAAACAAGCTATCTCACGCTTCATTCCACCACAATAATAGTCGTAAATCATGGTACATCTTGGTTCCTCCGGGATGAATAGAATATGCCGAACTGTGAGCCTCTGCCATAAGCTCATGCCGTAGCTCTACATTGGGAACATAAATGCGATCACCATATCGCAATGTCCCATCGGGGTGGATCCTTAATCCCGTCTGCTCTCCTGCTTCAGTCCTCTCCTTGAGCCGTCGAAATCTAGCGTCATTGGACAATGCTGCCTTGATGCGCTCTACCAATGATGATTGCACTTGGAGGTTGGCTAATACGCCATCTGCTCCAGGCAATACTACCTCAATACCAAGCTGCTCCAAGTCTCTAATCAACTCCTTCTGCATAGTCAAAAAGTGTGCCATGGGCTTGCGGCTTAATACGTCTGCTACGACATTAGCCTTACCCGGATGATAATGTAGCTCGATCTCATAATCTTTCATTAACTCCAACCAACGTCGCTGTCGCATATTCAACTCCTTCTGTGTGAACACATACTTGAGACTCTTATTATCAGTATAGATATCAACCTTCTTGCCGTACAAGTAGTGTCTCCATAGCTTCAAAGCAAAGATAACTGCTGCGAGCTCTAGATCGTGGGTCAATAATTCTTCTCATGCACTCTCAACTGTCACGATGCATATGTTACTACATGACCGTGCTGCATCAATACACATCCTAATCCCTTCCCAGATACGTCGCTGTAGATCAAAAATCCTCCTGGGCCCGATGGTAGTGTCAAGATTGGTTCTGTGGTCAATCGCTTCTTCAACGTCAAACGCGGCTTGACACTCGTCTGTCCATACAAACTCCTGATCCTTACAAGTTAATCGAGTCATAGGCCCCGCTATTCGAGAGAATCTTCATGAACCATCGGTAGTAACCCGTAAGTTCGAGAAACTTCTCACCTCAGAAGCTGATGTGGGAGGGCCATGATTCGACTGCTGTGATTTTCTCTGGGTCTACTGATATACCATCACCCGTAACAACATAACCAAGAAATGATACCTCCTTGAGAAAGAAATCACACTTGCTAAGCTTCGCAAAGAGTCTCTCATTCCTCAATGTTCCCAAAACTAACCGTAGACGCTGCTCATGCTCCTCTTGACTCTTGGAGTAAATCAAGATATCATCTATAAAGACTACTAAAAATTTGTCAAGTACTGATGAAAGATCTTGTTCATTAAATTCATGAAAACTAGGAGCATTGGTAAACCGAAAGGCATGACCAAGAACTCGTAGTGTCCATACCTCGATCGAAAGGCCGTCTTTGCAATGTCTTCCTTTCGAACCTTCAATTGGTGATAGCCTGATCGTAAGTCAATCTTGGAGAATACTTTTGCTCCACTCAGTTGATCGAATAGATCATCTATATGCGGCAAGGGATACTTGTTCTTCACCTTCACTGCATTCAATGCTCTGTAGTCGATGCACATGCGCACTGTCCCGTCATTCTTAGGCACAAAAAGAACGGGTGATCCCATGGTGACGCACTGGCACGAATAAATCCCTTCTCTAATAAGTCATCAATCTGTGTCTTATCTCTACCAACTCCTTGGGTGCCAGACGATATACTCGAGATGAATTAGGCTCGGCTCTGGGAATAAGCTCAATAGAAAACTCAATATCTCGGTCGGTGGTAGTCCTGGCAACTCCTCAGAAAATACATCCTCAAACTCGGTGATAATAGGGTGCTGAGGGATGTCATGCGTCATCATATGAGTTCTCATGTGGGTGTATCACAACTCTCTCCGTCTTCTTTGGTGAACTCAAACTCTGTCGTATTCGATGGTCTAAAGATAATACTGCTCCTATGGCAGTCTATGAGAGTGAAATGCTGGCTCAACCAGTCCATTCCAAGAACCACATCAAATGTCAGCATAGGGAATACAAGAAGTCGTGCCATCATCTCTCTACCACTTATTACTACAGGACAACGTCTACAAACACCATTAACAGGTACAACTCCTCCTCCGGTGAGGATTTTAACATTCTTAGCTAAAGGTGTGATGGAATGCTGTGTCTAGTGGCAAAACTAGTGGCATAAATGAATGAGTGGCTCTAGTATCAAATAAGGTAATAGCAGAAAAAGATGCAACTAAAACCATACCTGCTATAACTTCCGCCTCTGTCTCTATATCCTCAATGGCAAGTGAGAATACCTGCCCATTAATTCTGTCCCGGGCCCTGAGCTCTGGCCTTGTTGTACTGTACGCCTTGGGGAGGCAATGGTGGACGAGGTGCTCCTACTACGGGCTGTGGTGCTGGAAGAGCTAGGGCGTGGGCCTCGGGTTCTGCCGAGCTTTTACTATCGCCTGTTGCTCCGGACAGTCCTTGAGCATGTGCTAATTGGATTCACATCTCAAGCATAATCCCAGGCGAGTCCTGCAGTCGTTCTGGAGATGTCCTTGTTTTTCGCAGTAATGGAAAACGGCTTCTGATAAGGTGAGGGCCTCTGCTGGAACTGTCCTGTGGCCCTCCTAATAGTTCCACTCTGAGTAGCTCGGGCTGGTGTAGCTGCTGGTGTATGGCCTCGATGTCTGCTGCTGTTCCTTGCAAGAATTCTGAGCACGAGCTTCTTCTAAGATAGCTGAATGGGAGACTTGAGACTGGGTAGTCGTATAAGACTTGAGCTCTGATGCCAGCCCCTAGTGAAATCTCCTGCCTTTTCTAACTCCGTCAGAATTAATCTCTCACCAAATCGACTCAGACGATTGAACTCCGAGTCATACTCATCAACTGTCATATTCCCTTGCTTCAGATGAAGGAACTGGTCATAGAGACCATCTCTGACATGAATAGGGAAGAATCTCTCATAAATGCATCATAGAACTGCTTCCAGGTGATCCCAGTGCCCAATCGTCTCTCTTCCGTCTTCCACCAGTGGTGAGTATTGTCTTCTAACAGTAGGTCCACTGCTGTCATCAATCGTGAGCTGGCAAATGGGATGCCTTCAGTAGCTTCTCGGTACTAATAAGCCACTGTGACACCTCTAATGGCTTCTCTATTCCTCTAAAGGCCTTGGGGTTCATATCTGTGAAATTATTGATAGAGCCTTCATAAGGAGGCAGAGCCGGTATTGGTGTTGGTATTGGAGGTGGTGGTGGAGGTCTAGCCAATGCTGCCATCATCGTCTGTCTCATTAGCTCAGTCTGCTGCCACTGAGCCTGCATCATGGCGTACATAAACTGAGAAGAAGGGCTCCCATCAGTCGATGGTGGAGGCATCTGATGTCCCGACTGTAGGGGAAACTGCTGAGGGAATGGTGTGGTGGTGGCAGAGGTACATTCCCTTCTGGTGGCATGGTAGTAGTCTGCCCAGCCTGGCTGCCTGAGGGTGCTGCGATCTCTGGGTACTCCCGTCGGTGTCATAGTAGGCTGCGACTGTCCTGGCTGGTATGGTGTCGCTGGAGTCATAGAGGATTCTGTCCCTCCGGTGTAGCATCTTCACCAGATGTGAGGGCCAAGACAGAAGTGCGTCCGCTTCTTAAATGCATACTGTTGGCACGAAAAAGATAAGTTGATATTAGAAAAGATTAGATATGAAGTAAATCGAATAATCAAGTAAGTTTCTAAAAGATTTGGAAGTCAAGAGATAGTAGTAGTTCCGGATGAGTATTCCTATTCATATATGCAGGCTTGTTGGGCACAGTCATGTAACCCAACAATATTTACGTAGACCTGTATGGGCCACCACAAAAACATGTAACGCCCAGTCCCAAATACGTAGGACCAAGTACGTGAACATGCCAGCTGCACATATACGAGGAATACTCCAATATATGGAATCCTCATATACGCACATAAGCTGTAAATAAATAATCACAGGCCACAATATATAATCTAATCTCATCACAGCTCAATACTGAAGATATAGAGTCCAAATAAATAAATAAGAGTATCAAAATATAGCCGGGTGAACAACTCACTCCAAACAGCTATAAAAATAGTCTCACAAGATCGGAGTCCAACCTCCACAAAATAGAAATGAAAGAGAAGTAAAATATGGTCCACTAATGTCTCAAATATAGAATAGACTACAAATTGGTAGTGACTGCCTCGTCATCGATGTAAGATAGCTCCAACGCCGCTCCGTACTCCTGTGAAAAATTGTCTAAACCTGGAGAGAAAACCAGGTCCTCAGGGGACATAGCAAGATACAAGAAAACACCATGCCATATAAACTGTGATAATATAATAAGAGAAAAAGGTATGCATGCAATCGGGTTCCTGCCATTCTACTGTGAATATGCAGTTGAGATACAATCCTTCGACGCATGAGCCCTGGCTGTAAATAGGATCGGCATAGTTCCCATAGAAGGCACCAGGGACCTACGTCCATAATGCTCTGGAAGCGTCAGAGGGCACCATGTGCAAGGGGCTACGTCCATAACGCTCTGGGAAATGTCAGAGGGGCCTGGAGCCTGCGTCTCCGGAGGAGCGCACAGGTAATCAGGGAAGT
>JANAVB010040420.1:2274099-2334099 GCA_029216955.1 Iris pallida | reverse complement strand
GATAGCACTAGTGGATCTACGGTATATGAAGGCATTCGAGAAAACAATATCTATGTTCTCTATCTTGTTGAAGGTACTAACAATGACAGGTGCTTAGTTGCAAAGAACGATAAAAGTTAGCTCTGGCACATGAGGCCTAGACACGCTAACATGGATACCATCTCCCGTCTTGCCACCAAGAAGCTTGTAAGAGGACTTCCAAGTATCTCCTTCAAAAAGGATATGGTATGTGAAGAATATGAGAAACGTAAGTTGACCAAGTCATCCTTCAAATCCATCAACTATGTAAGTACCACTAGACCACTTCAACTTATTCATATGGATTTATTTGGTCCTAGTAGAGTAGCTAGTCTTGGAGGCAAACTTCATGCTTTTGTTTTGGTTGATGATTTTTCAAGATTTACTTGGGTCATTTTTCTTGCAAATAAAAGTGATACTTTTCGTGAAATTGTTGCCTTTTATAAACGTGTTCAAAATGAGAAAGGCATTACTATTAACAAAATTAGAAGTGATCATGGAGGAGAATTTGACAATGTCGATTTTAAAAGATTTTACAAAAAGAATGGTTTTGGTCATGATTTTGCTTGCCCTCGAACTCCACAACAAAATGGTGTTGTGGAAAGAAAGAATAGAACCCTTGGCGATATGGCCCAGGTTATGTTAAACCAATATAAGTTCCCCCAATACTTTTGGGCGGAAGCCGTTAACACGGCATGTCATGTTATTAATAGGGTCTTAATTAGACCTATTTCTAAAAAGACTCTATATGAGCTTTGGTTTAACAAAATTCCCTCTATTGTGTATTTTAAAGTTTTTGGATGCAAATGTTTTATTTTGAATACCAAGGACAACCTAGGTAAATTTGAAGAAAAAGCTTATGATAGTATTTTCCTTGGCTACTTAATACATAGTAAAGGTTTTCGTGTCTTTAACAAAAGAAGTCTTGTTGTCGAAGAGTCAATTAATGTCTCTTTTGATGAACTTAACTCTTCTACATCCTCCTCATCCGATGATATTGATGACATCTCTTTTGGTTTTGAGAACTCTTTTATTGGAGACCCTCGTCCCTCTTTATCTAACGATGAAATTATGACCCATCCAACCGAAGATTCTCCACCACTAGAGCCTCCTCAAGAGGACCTTCCAAAGGAATGGAGATTTGTCTCTAATCATCCTAAGGAGCTTATCATTGGTGATCCTTCTTCTCGTGTTAGTACTAGATCCTCCACTCATGATCTTTGTGCAAACGTGGCTTTTATTTCTCAAATAGAGCCTAAAAATATTAATGATGCTTTTCATGATGAATTTTGGATGATAGCGATGTAAGAAGAGCTAAATCAATTTGAGCGAAACAAGGTTTGGGAACTTGTCACTAAACCTAACAACTACCCCATTATTGGAACTAAATGGGTGTTTCGTAATAAACTTAATGAAGATGGGTTAGTCACTCGTAACAAAGCCCGATTGGTTGCTCAAAGCTATAACCAAGAGGAAGGCATTGACTACAATGAAACCTATGTTCCGATTGCTCGTCTTGAATCCATTCGATGCTATGTGCTTTTGTTTTCTTTAATGATTTCAAACTCTTTCAAATGGATGTTAAAAGTGCTTTTCTAACTGGCATTATTAAAGAGGAAGTTTATGTTAAGCAACCTCCTGGCTTTGAAGATTTTCAATTCCCTCATCACGTTTTCAAACTACACAAAGCCCTTTATGGCCTCAAACAACCTCCTCGTGCTTGGTATGAGTGTCTTAGTTCTTTTCTTATCTCTCATAACTTTTCTAAGGGCGAAGTCGACACCACACTTTTTATCAAATCCTTTAATGGCATACTATTGTTAGTTCAAATTTATGTCGATGATATTATTTTTGGTTCCACTAATAATGCACTTTGTGTAGAATTTGCTAAAGTAATGCAGGATGAATTTGAAATGAGCATGATGGGAGAACTATCCTTCTTTTTGGGTTTGCAAATCAAACAAGGCCCCAAAGGAACCTTCATCAATCAAGCCAAATATACAAAGGATCTTCTCAAACGCTTTGAACTTGACTCATCCAAATCAATGAGGACTCCTATGGTAATAACGATAAAACTTGATAATGATGAAGACGGTATCTCGGTCGACATTCGTAAGTATCGAGGTATGATCGGGAGCTTACTCTATTTAACTGCTAGCCGACCCGATATTATGTTTAGTGTTTGTCTTTGTGCACGATACCAAGCAAATCCAAAAGAATCATACTTATGTGTTGTAAGGTAGAGTATCGGATAGCATATCACATCTGAATCACGAAACCAAGGGTTTACCACAGCCAGAGTATACGGGGGGGCATAATCCTCGGTGAAATAATTTCAAACGTGATTACAAGTTTAGGATATTATGGAGGATAGGACAATGCCATGTATGTCCCATAAGATCCAAAGCCAATATTAGTGGAAGTTTTATAAGTTGGGTAGCATGTCTCCCGACCTAGCATTTCGTAGTCCTTGTGACTTATTGACGAGGTAATTGACTAACGCTGATAGGTTTACCCAGAATACAAAATTTAGAGGTTCATAACCCATTAGTCGACCAAGGCCTTATGGGTAAAAAGGTAGTGGGATGACGGTATAAGTAAGAACACCAGGTAAGGTTTTGATTTTCCCAAAACTCGAACTACTTGTGCCTCCTTTTAAAAATCTTGCATACTTGTATTTTGACTATCTTAACCAATGCTGCTATTACAGCCTAGTTTTGCAAGCTCACTCTGTTCTCAAGCTTGATTCAAGACATATGTTTAGTGGGGACGCCTACTAACATATTGTCTAATCAGAATCGATGTATTACGGTCTGATCAACCGTAGTGCACTCGGTTCGCCCTCTCTTTGATTATCCCACATGGATTGAGATTTTGAGGTATCAACTATGATCTCGTCCGCGACTGCATTGACAATTCCTCTTGAATTATACGTTCGCCTTTGAATCACGTAATTGTATTCAGTGACATCTCCCTTGAACTCTTTATTGTTTTTGTCTTTCACTGATTTGGAAAGACGAAAGCTCATAATTTGTAGAGAGATACAGAGTATCCCCCATGGCTATGATAGTTGTACACCCAAGTGTAGCTACCATCGGCCAGCCATGTGATTGAGTTACTCGTTCTCCTCTCGACCCTCAAACTACTATTGGAACTTTCAAGCCATATGAATTTGAGAATGATTAGGGTTTTATCCTTAGTCAAATGCCAACCTAGGAGACTATATATCCTCAAGAAACAAATATTGTGAGTCTCTAATTATTTTCTTGAAGCTCGCTTTAACTAGCAACTCTTAAGCCTTAACCCGACCCTTCCTCGACCAAAGCAGACCGTTAGACATGATATGAGTGGACAAAGAAAGGGACAATCATTTACCATGACTAGGGTAGACACTCATTCCGAGATCGGTTTCCAACAAATATTTCTCTAGTTATGTAAATTTTATTATTAAGACCTAACTAGTATTGGAACACCACAATCACTAGCTTAGCCAATACCATAGCTTAAAAACCCTGTCACATTATGATCTACTAGCAATACATGATCACTACAACTCTTGTGACAATAGTCTGACAGGCTTGACACAAATAGAAATTTACGACTCAGATGTTAGAATCTTTTCATAAGATGTGCCTTAGAGTTCGTTACCCCATCGATAACTCTTATATACTGTGGACGAGTAGGTCATTCTAGTTTATCGACCATGTATCATTGCACACACACTCGTTTTCCATTTATTGAGGAACGATCCTTGACTTGACTATATCAACCGTATTCCGTTATGCTATACCTTATTCTTTATTACCAAGGGTCGAGGTACAATATCTGGACTTTGGAATTCTTCTAACCTCATTATTCCTATGACCATGTCCTAACTTCTAAGGAGGGTAGACTGTAAGCCTCTAAAATTTTGGGATATACGAGGATTACCGATTGATTAGAATAATTCTACTAGGATGACAATTAGTGCCCCATGTATCCCACTTTCTATTTAGATCATTTTGCATCCCCGGCCGTGTCATTAATAATCGGAGCACGAGACCAGCTGTTACCTTCCAACAAATTTTGCATGCAAGACATAGACGAGTCCACCTCCATCTAGGTATATCATGTCACACTCAAACACGTTCCCTTGTACTCTATTTTTATGGTACGACTTTCAGGTCAAAAGGACTAGCTATAACCCTTACCGTAATTATCGTATGCTTTCCGACTACAATTAGAGACTCAACTTCGACTCGAATCTTTTGACCCAAATATATGGTTGTGATCGACTCGAAGCTCACTACGCACATGTTACTAGTGTACCATTCAATTGTGTCTTCTCGTGCTACTTAAACACAAAAGTCACGGAAGACGCATTTTTAGGCTTTAGAGACCTAGCTAACCAACCTGACTGGCAACTAGCTCAACCACTTGGGTAGAAACCTATGCTAGGTTACCCTAAACTAGTAGAAATAGTTTATCATTGGGATCTTGTCCAGTCAATATAGATTGAAGTCCAAGGTTCATCCAACCAACGATTGATGTCCAATCAGAAAACCCATTAAGACCCATCCATGCATACCACCATATTTGGACTATAAAACCGAACTAATCAAAATAGGTCCCTATACCTATTATGTAGTCACCCCCTCTTAGAATATGAAGTCACTTGTAACTCTTATTCCATCTACCTGGAAGTCGCGATACGATTTTGTATTGCATTTATATCCCTTGCTGGTATGTTTAAATAACCACGGAAATGATCACAGTCTTGATTTCCCAAATTTCGTTCTATTATGGAACCTTGTTTAGATTAACTTCGCGAACGGAACTTCTGTATTGCACGAATTGTAAGACCCTCTGAGAAACGAAGGGTTCTTAGACTTAGCAAGTGACTGGATTAGAGTAGCCCAATCTAGCAAAATAGGTCAATGGCTCATAAACTTTCTTTATATCCATATCATTGGATATTGCTACCGCTCTGGAAACTTCGTATTCGCTCTCAATTATTTTTTCTTATCTTTCTGTCCTTCCTATCTTAGAGCGACGAATGGTCATGCTTATCAGAATTTATCAATATTTCTTAGCTACTTGTGAGAAATTGTTGCTTGTTAAATTGTGGATTACTTGATAGAAAGGAGAGGTTATAGATGCCATATACAGAAGATATCTATTGGTAGCAAATTTAGCAATTAGATGGAAGGTTATAAAGTTTTAGCGACATACTTTTGAGGGAGTAGTGTGACCAAAGGTGGGTAGAAGTCCTCGGGGTTCCGTAGTTACAAAATGGCTAGGAGGAGGATATAAAATATTTTCGAGGAACTAAAATTTAAGGAGATTTAGGCTAAGGTAGCTTATTGAATTTTAAGGAATAGTCATGAATTAGAATTTCGAGGACAAAATTATTTTTAAGGTGGGTATATTTGTAACCCCTCTTCCCAAAATTTTGATAATATATTTCATTTATTTATTTATTTGAATTTAATGGTGATTTTAGAATTTTTTATAATTAATTACTTAATTAATTATTACGGTAGATGACTTTAACCATGGTGGAGTTTTGGAGTACAAGGTGACTAGAGATCATGGCACGGATAGTGCGATGGCGTGCTTTGACTAGAGTATTAAGCCTGGTAGGGAAGGTCGAGCCATGAGTGTGTCCTAACTAGGAAAACCAGGCCAAGTTACGACTTAACCCTTATCGAAGATTATTTATTTATTATTTATATTTATTGAGTTTTAGGGAAACCGATTATACCATTTTAGCCCGGACTAGACCCGAACTGAGCCCAAGCCCATGTAGGAATCCATTGTACTCAAAGATTCCATGTAGACATATTTTAAATAGATGCAATGCCGATTATTGGATATTATATTTCGTTATTGTTATTATTACTATTATTGTTTTTATTATCAATACTATTGAGGTTATTATTCTATAATATTATTTTATTATTATTGGTTATACTATTTTTAAATATTATTATACATAGTCATTAGGAATAGATAATATTGAGGTTTATTTAGATTTTATGGAGAATACTATATTAGTATATACATAAATATATAGATATATGGATGCCTATTAAATAATTATAAATATATACTCTCATTATTAATTATAAAATAAAGTATGTATATATAGGGTTATATAAGTATATACATATAAATGTGTATATACAAATATATTATATATGTGTGTATATATATAGATAAATATAAAGGTATATATGTGTATATATATATAGATATATATAGATAATATATGTATAAATATATGTATATACATATACATATAATAATAAGAAAAAGAAAAAAAATCATACTGACCGTAGCAGCTGCTACAGTGAACCAAAGAAGCGTTCGGGCCACAGGCCCATACTAAAACCCATCAACAGAGAACCCTCGAGCCTCCAGGCCGAGAGCATATGTGTGTATACACACATATATAAATACGTATCGATCGAGACAATAAGAGGGAGGAGCGCGAGAAAACGCAAACCCTAAGCCACCGCGACACATGAAAGGCTGGGCGACCATGGTCGGCTACCTGTGCCGCCCACAGGATGCCGCCCACAGGACACTGCCGGCTGCCGGACAGCACGCCAGAGGAGCAACAGCACGCTGGCAGCAGTGTGCAGCAAGCCCTACGAGGCTGACTTCGCAGGGAGGAAGCGGCATCCACGCTCGACCAATCTCTAACCCAATCGCACAGGTATAGACCTAACATAACCCTCTTCAATTCAGTTCTTCTAATTAGTAAGTAGATGGCTTCAATTGTTCGGAAACTCGACTCGAAAGTCGATAAAAAGTGGTCTTTAAAACAGTGAAGAAAACAATCAAACCCTCGTTTTGGAAGACAGAATTCTGCCAAATGAGGGAGAATTGTAAATGTATAAATAAATACGTTCGTAAACAACATATAGGACACCAAAACTCTATTTACAATTTTTAATTTCATCCATTAATTATCGAGATAAATCAATCCGAAAATCAGGAAAAACTTATCAATTCTGTTTTCGAAAAACATAGAAAACCTTCGATAAGCCGTGCGTCTCGCCAATCCAGGCGACGTGGTCGCACACCGTAAGCATCGAAAGGTGTGTACGGGTATTGCAGATGTGTGGACTTTGACGGAATTCAAATTGGTTGCGTGTGCGCGACGAATTTGATGCGTATCCGTCGAAATTTATCGTATCGGTGTCTATGCAAATTTCTCAATTACTTTATGCACGCTTGTCAGAACGAGATGAAACTTATGCCAGCAAGACCGTATCATTGTTTTGGTCCTGTATGCCAAGTTTGGTCCGATTCTGAGACAGTTGATCGGATTGTCGTTTTGCGGGGCCTACGGTCCGATTTAACGGGCAATTTTGTGCACGGCCCGTCGGAATCCATCTTTGGACATACGGTTGGATTAATATCGTCAAAATGAATTCGTAAACATATAGTTTAACGACTTTAGAGACCATTGACTCTGGCACATATTTCGGTGCAAAATGGGTCAAACGGCGGACACTGTTTTGACCTAAAATTATCGTTTTGCCCCTGTGTCCAGAATTGGACTTAAGGATAGGCAATTTTAGCTAATTTAACTATTCTAAGAATATTGGTAATGTCTATTTCAGCATCCGGAGGCTGTTGTACGAGTTTTGACTATTGTGGCACACTGAGTGGTTTGGATTATCGGTTTCAGCAGCAAAGGACCACAGACGAGTACAGTTTATTGTTTGTTTTCAATATTGTTCTTTACTATGCATCATTGTTAGTCGATAGAGAGGTGATTTTAGTCTTTATATTGATTTTATTCTTTGTGGTATCGGGGAGGTGAAGTACCAACGATGTGTGATCTGACCTTAGACAGTGTAGACAGTGATTTCTATTGCATTATTCAGTATAGACAGTGTAACTTTATTCATTGTAGATAGTATAACTTTATTTCATATAGACAATGTAACTTTATCCAGTGTAGACAGTGTAACTTTATTCTGTATAGACAGTGTAACTTTATACAGTGTAGACAGTATAACTTTAGACAGTATAGACAGTGTCGTGTAATTGTCCCGAGACCGATCACATATCAAAGGTATTTCAGTCTGTCAGTCGATGAGTATTTTCTGTTTTCATTTACTGCTTTCGGTATTTAGTTTATTATTTTTTTCTTCATTTGTTTTTATGAATCATATGTCTAAAGGCTAACCTCTATTGTATAGTAATTTTCATATATCGAAATTGCATTCAGTGAATTGTACTCGTTCCATTCCTGACTGGAAACCAATATTTTTCAGGTTAGCCATAGATTCACTTAGCTTGGGGAGTGACGGGTGAACTTGTAGACGAAAAGCCTAGAGATAGCTAGATAGATGAGTTGTATTCATTCCAATATTTGTACGAGTTTATATTTTCTGCAAATATAAAACTTGCGAATATTGTAAGTTAAATTAGTCTTTGTGAATGAGTATTGTTTTATTCATTTTGATCATCATGGCCGTGACAGCGTTCTACCGCCGACTCTACGGCGTAGGCTGGCTTGGACACGCTTTCGTATCCCGAAAAAAAATGGGTGCGGGTCGTGACAAAACCCCCCTATTTCCTACCATCTCTCTCCTCTTCTCCTTATAACCCCAACTCCTTCTTCTTCCTCCTCTCCACTATCCTTCACTCCCTTATCCTCCTCTTACCATCAAACTCTATGGCAAATCTCAAAAGACCTCGCTCCACCTTCGTTTCCAACCCATTTACTCCGGTGCCCCTACCTAATAGCGCCTATGATCCCAAGATCTTCACATCCGCCCTTGATGTCGATGCGAGGTTCCATTACTTTGCCAACCACGCCATCTACAAAGGAAAGGCTATCAATTGGAACGTCTTCTCTGGCCATCTCTCACTTTTTGAGACTGCCGGCCTCTCCTCTCTTCTGCGTCGGCAAGTGCCTGTCTATCCGGCGGCGGTACGCCTCTTCTACTGCAACCTTATCCCTGATCTGGCCAACAATACCATCGAGACCATGGTCAATGATCGCCATTTTTGCCTCACAGCTCGCGACATTGCGGAGATTCTCGAGATACCAAATCGTGGGGACGCTCTTCCGACCTTAGTCGGTCTCTATCCTACCGCCAAAGTCTTCTTCGATGAGTTCTGCGGCATTATCTACAAGGGACTGAATCCTCCTGCCATTTCGGCCCTCTCAAAGAAGTTGGGGCCCTTCTACTACGAGCTCCATCAGATCATTTTCCACACTCTTTACCCCAAGTCCGGCAACTACGATGCTATCACCAATGATGCTCTAGTTTGCATGTATTTTTTGTACTCGAAGAAGACTTGGTCGTTCCCCAAGACTCTCCTCAATGCCTTCTTCTCTGTCCTTCCTGCGGGGAAACAATCACTTAACTATGGCACCTTTATCACCCTAATTCTTGAAGCCAAAGGCATGGACCTCTCTCTGCCAATCGGACGGTGTTCCCTCCTTTCTTGCAGTCTCCCGCTCTGCCCCTGGTGCCTCCGTGTCTCATGCTTCCTCCTTCCATGAACCACAGGTCGCTTCTCCTACAGCAGCGCCTTCTGCGCCTCCTCCATCTGGCAGTTTCATACCGCTGATCCAGCAGCATTTTGATAAGCGTATGACTTAGGTGGAGGAGCAGATGAGGGCCAACACTTGCGGCCTTGGGAATCTCATTCAGAGTCGCTTCTATGACCAAGCCTACTTCATCCAGCGGACTCTTCAGGACCCCAATCCTTATCTGGATCTTAACCTTCAGGATCCTCAATACCAAGGCTCCCGATTCTCTGACCCTAATGCTTACGGGTTCATGTACGCCGATGGTGTGGATCCCTTCGGTGCCTTTCACGAGACTCCGGGTGGTGAGGACGATGATCCAGGGGATCAGTAGCTGCGGTCTCCTTTTATGGATGGTCGAATAAAGAATTGGTGTCAGTATTTAGTGTATATTTTTTGAGGTCCTGCGGGGACCAATGGTTATGTTTCAATGTCTTATGTAGTCTTATGTCTTGCTTTACTCTCGTTAGGGAGAGTTTATTTGGCTTTTTGTTTATGAATTATCAACATGTACTTTCCTACTTTGACAATCAAATATATGCATGCTTTCGTTTACTCTTGAGCTCTCATGTTTTCTGGCTAAAATACTTGATTTCCCATCTTTGCTTAAATGACAAAGGGGGAAAAAATATATTGAGAGGGAGTAGTCTACCTACGGGGGAGTCACTCCCTGAAGATGCTATCTCTCTGTTTTGTCAATTATCAAAATGGGGGAGATTGTTGGCACATTTATTTTGATAACATTAACAGCATCTTCGTAGTTTAGTTTTCTCTGTATTTCAGCTAACAGATAATCTCTCAAGCTCTCCCACAAAAAGATCTGTCCATTCAAGCCGAGTCATCAAAGCCTTATGAAAGTCCCTAAAAGAAGACTGAAGAAAAGACCAGCGCTCCTTAAAGACAGCTCTCAAAAGATTCAAGATTTCGAGTCTGTATAAGGTCTAGGTCTTTCTGTATAACACCTAAGGTTGGATGACAAACATAAAGCTTTTCTATTTTTCAGTCAAAAATCAATGTCTAAAGAAACGGCATACCGACGGTATACCGCTATGTACCGATGGTATACCGTTTCTGAGCTCCAAAATGTTCTGTGACAAAACTCGGCATACCGACGGCATACTACAGTATACCGACGGTATACCGTTTTGTGAGCCAAAAAATGTTCTGTGACGAAACTCTGCATACCGACGACATACTACAGTATACCGACGGTATACCGTTTTATGAGCTACAAAAAGTTCTGTGACGAAACTCGGCATACCGACGACATACTACAGTATACCGACGGTATACCATTTTATGAGCCACAAAATATTCTGTGACGAACATCGGTATACCGACGGCATACTGTTGTATACCGACAGTATACCGGGTTCATCAGATTTGATTTTTGAATGGACAAGATACTAGCATTAAATGCTCCCAACGGATAGATTTACTACCGTTACTGTTCTGAACGGTATGCCGATGGTATACCGGTCCATACCGACGGCATGTCGTCCGTATTATGTTCAGGAGCATTAAATGTTATCCTTTCTTGGTTTTCTATATAAATGGATTCCTTCCTTCCATTGAAGGCTATCCACTAAAGCCATAAATTTCTCAACAACCAAGAGCTCCACCATTACTACTCTACCCAAGATTTTAATTGTCATCCAATCCAAAAGTGCTAGAGTATTCAAGAGGTGTACTTTTCGATCTTTATGTGTTGTAGAAGATCAACAGTTTTTTTCCTTTTTTTTGAAGTTGACGAGCCTTCGTAAGAAAACTCATGTGTAAGAAGTTTGCGAGTTCTTCGGATCCAAACTCATGTTAAAGTTGGCGAGTTCTTCGGATCCAAACTCGTGTGTAACTATTTACTCAATAATGGATTTAAGCCGAAGAGAGTTCCGGGACTGGATTGCCTCTAGGGTAGAGACCAGGATATATCGAGTGTTTGATTCTCTTTCTCCCTCTCTTATTTACTTCAGTAAAATAGCTTACTTGTGTTTAGTAATTTTTTATTACCCTATTCACCCCCCTCTAGGGTTCTACAGACTCTACTCTATCTGACTACTTGTAAAACCATTTCTCATCTTTACATCTCTATGCAACTCCACGGTTCGGAGACTGCCTCGGCGATTACCGGTCCCAAGAACTTTCTATTTTACCATATCATTTTGACTCAAACTCAGGGATGACTATTTTGATAGTCCTCCTGCTCAACTTGAACCAATCGTGTTCCATATTAGTGCCACGACTGTGTCATAAACCATGTGATAGAACTTAACTCGTAGGACGAGCAAAGGATATGCCAAGTCTTGCATCGTGGAAACGTGTATTGAGACTCGTGGAACAATTATGCTATACCAAGCATTTGATGGTGGGACGGTGCATACTTTACCAAACAGTAGAAAGTAGGACAGTGCATGCTTTACCAAGCATTGGACAGTAGGACGGTGCATGCTTTCACTACAAGAAACTAAGGTGTCTTACAACGATCCAAAATCATTGCAAAAACTATATAATCGATTGCAAAATCAATCTGCAACAGTTATTGCAACTATTTTAAAATCGAGCGTTGCAAATTTCTCTTGCAACAGTTATAGAAGGTTTTTGCAATGTTTCTATAAATAGTCGCAAATGACGTATTATGCAACGGATCTCACGTTAATGTGTAACGGTTACATTGCGTTGTCAATAATATATTTGGCAACGATTAACAAACCATTGTAAATATTGAGTAAGGCACGATGGTTGATAAATGTTGCCTAAAATGTTTCATGCAACGGTTAAAAATTGTTACAGATAATAGGCAACGGTCAGTATCAAATACTTTTTTTATCGCCATTGGAGCTCGAACTCCCGACCTCATAGATCATATGCCTCCTCTCTACCACTAGGCTAAAGGCTCATTTGCATGTAAATATTATATATAATATATATGTACTTATATCATTTTCATCAATTGAAGATTTTGGATCGATGTTAAATTTTAGTTATCTAATATTTTTTGTTAGCGAACTAGGAACCAATTAATACGAGTAATTCTAATGCTTAAATAACTATTGTGTATAAACAAAATTCAAATTGGATATTGGATTTGTAACGGCTATAAACAAACTGTTGCGAGATCAATATTTTTGTAATAGTTGTTTATTCTTTTGACAATGGTTATCATAAATGTTGTTATTTCACAAAAAAATTGCAACTAATAGCATAAATCGTTGCACAATCATTACAAATAATAAGCCCACTCACAACAGGTTACAAAAATTGTTGCACAACTGTTGCTAACAATGAGCTTTTATAAGACTTTATGTAATTGTTGCAAAATATTAATATATTTGTAACAAATACTTAAACCCCTTCCATAACCGTTCCTCATTTAACTCACTTTGACAATACTTTCATAAAACTGTTGCTTGACCATTGTAAAAGAAGAAAACGTTTAGCAAGCATTTATGAACTGTTGTAAAAAGTGCATTAAGCAATGGTTAATCTCTAACCATTGTAAATATATTTAATTTAGAAATGGTTATTTCAACCGTTACATAACTGTTGCATATTATAGTTTCAGCAACATCCATATAAGCATTGCACTAAAACCGTTATAAAATAGGGGTATTTTTTATAGTGTTTACCAAGCATTTCTATCATGGGATGCCTATGACTATGCTAAGTTCATAGCTTTTATAGCAACATAGCCACAGATGAAGGACCGAGTGTCAATTTAAAAGCACATTGTGCAATATTTCTTCGCCAACCGTAAGACCTTTTCATATTCTAACCTAATCCGACTCAAACTGGGATTATTCCCTTAGCTATATGGATTCATAACTTTTATTATTAAGCCTACACAATGCAATGAAAACATTATTTTATTAGTGTGAAGGCCAAACAGAGGCATGTTCACCGAAGTTATCCACCTAAGCGAGGAGTTGCCTCGGCCCAATAGGACTTCGAGCAAACCATTGTATGACAGTCCAAATGTCGTTGCGTTTCAATTCATCTGGTTGAACTGAGCGAGATGGGGTATTACAGAAAATATGAGTATTACACGAGGATCGTCGAAAAGATGAGATCCTCTACCTAGTTGGAAAAGAGGAGATATGTTGGTGGTCGGTAGATTTTCCAACGTATGTGGAGAAAATTCTAGAGTACGATGAGCATCATCCGTTTGTCGGAGAAGCTCGAGGAGTCGAAGGCGACAAATGGGCACGATTTGAAGTGTGTCGGGTTTTGGACAAAGTTGTATCGGTACCATAGGTATACCGCACCCGTGTATCATCAATACACTGGTGATACAACATCTTGTTCCAGAATATTTTGGTTTAAATACCCTTTTTCGTATGTTGTTGGTATACCGGTGTCAGGTCTGAAGGTATATTTATGTTTTATTAACATTATTAGATAAAAATTAATGATCTCGGTACTTTCGAGACAAAGGGGGCTTAAATACAAGTTTCCTAACACTAATTTCCAAGCATTACAATCTGATGAGAAAATTTTCTTAAGGGTGCAATTCTCCAACTAAGAGGAAGAGAGATTTAAAGTGTTTGATTTGAAGAGATCTCTTCGAAGAGTTCTACATCAGTTCTTTCTTGTCTTCAGTAATCCTCATATTTGTCTTGTAATTAATTTTCATTGTTACTTTAAATAGTATATGGTGATCCGTGTGGATCCAAGGAGGAATTTATGAAGGAGTCGGTATATTTTCTTTATTCCATTAGTGTAGGCTTTTTCAGGTTTTGGGTCCAATCATCCCGTGAATTTTTTTTGTTAAAATTTTTTTACTTAAAAACTGACTGTGTTTGCATTGTGCTTTTGTGTGATTGCAAATTTTGGAATCGTGTTTGGGTTGTGCCTCCTCAATAGGTTCTTTTGGTTTAGGAAGCAATATTTTCGTGTCCGTTCCCAACACAACCATTAATCTATTTTTGAAATAGATACAAGTGCATAATTAGGGCAGACACTAAGCTCATGGGGGTCCGAGACGAACTCCCAAAATGGACACCTATACATAATGTGAAAAAACTGCCAAAAATAAAAAAGGAAAATTTTATGAAATGCAAATCGCAAAAGTTTTATGAAAAAGCTATCATAAAATAATATTTTATCGCGTGCCCAGAATAAGCAAAAAATATATAAAAGGGTTCTGAATGACCTTTTTGCCCTTCTAATTTATTGAAAACACCCACGAAACCTACTTTTTTAAAAAAATGTTTCGATACTTCCTCCTCTTCCATATGCTACTCACTTTCGAATCTAGGTTTTCTCCTCCAAAATCTTCAAAACTTACTTCAAAAACTCGTTAGTGACTCTCCATTCATAATCTTCACACCATGTTGTCATCATCAGTTCCCACTTCATCATCATCAGCAGCATCAACTGGCCATTCCCCGTGTTAAAATACATGAGAATGGCCATTTTGCGACAAATCGGAGAATAGTCATTTCTCGTGTTAAAATAGAGGTGTCACGACCCACACCCTAGAGTAAGGGCACGAGACGTGGTTACGTCCAGCCTACGCCACAGTGTCGGCGATAGAACGCTATCCTAGGTCACAACATCTAACAATATAAATTCTAAGCAGTTTATACTCCCCGAATGGGGGTGACATAGCAAAATGTAAACTCAATCACAACTAAGGAAGAAGAAGCACGATATGATATAGAACTCAAAGAAATACAGATGATCAGAAGTCAAAGATAACATCTCAGCAATATCCAAAAATACATGGTCGCAGCTACTGAATATGAAAGAATATATACAACTCAGATCTCAAGACTGAAATAAAGTCTAACTACTAGTCTCAAGACAACATAAGTAAGATAAGGCCTAACTAAGCTAGTCTAGGCAATAGGGGTAATGTCCTCAGCTAGAGCTGGGTCCTCCTGAGAGTCCAGCTCGCAAGTATCATCTAGGGCTGCCCCGTAGAAGGTATCCACACAGGCCTCCTCCTCGTCCTCTGTAATGTTTCCAACAGGTCCAGTCAGGACAGGAGCGAGCACAATACATCTCAACAGTTCATAGCAGGTTAGAAAATATAATCATACAGTAAAGTAAGATACAGGTACTGAAAGAAATGCAGTATGTAAACAGAGAGAGAACTGTAATAGAAATATCTACTATAAATAGAGACTAACAGTGGCTAGTGAGTCAGAGTACAGTATAGACATGTAAATGGCATAGGATGATTCTGATGAGACACTATGGAATGATTCTGATGAGATACTACTTGGATATTATTCACATGTCTACTTCTACTCCTCCGTACCTCCAATCAATACACAAGGATCCAACCAGGTTATGTTATGATTCCATACAAAGGCCCCCGAAGGGTGATACATGGATGTCCCATAAATGGGGATTCTAGGAAACCCAATAAATGGGAGGATTCAAGGAAGACTCTGTGATCATGAAAGTACATGTCACAAGTGATTCAATGAACCATGAAGCATAGTGATACGCCATGTAAGTGAAACGCACAGAACATGAAGTACCCAATGCTCCTAAAGGATAACATCTCAAGAAGGGATCCATATAGTACCAATCCGTATGACCAACGTGACAGTATCAAGTAAAGTAATTTAAAGCAGGAAAATAATTCTAAACAGGATATGAAATGATCAGAGAATGTACTCGCCTGGTATCTGAGTGTTCGGATGAAATGTACTGTCCGAGGAGAGGTGTATGGCTCCTAATCAGAACAGCACAAGTCACAACAAGTCTAAAATGATAACAAGATGCAATTCAATACATTCAAAATGAATCTAGGTCAATCTAGGCCAAAGTCAACTCTTGGTCAACCCTGGTCAACCAAGAAGTCAAACCTAAGTCAAGTATGGTCAAACTAGGTCAAACAAGTCTAAATTAGGTCAAACTAGACATTCTAGGTCTAACTAGTCCATACTAGTCTAAACAAGGCTAAACTAGCTAACACATACCATTACAAGGCTATGCAAGCCCATCAAGTCTATACTAGTCTACTCTAACATTACACTACTTCACAAAGCATTCATAGACTATATTCCTAGGCTAATACACACACATTAGGAATACCATACTATCTCTATAAACCTATACTTATACATCACATTATTGGCACATACACAATATATATATATATATATATATATATATATATATATATATATATATATATATATATATATATATATATATATATGCTATAGTACATATATATAGGAATCATCATATATGTACATATAGGCTACTCACATCATATATATTAACTATATACATACATATACACATATGCGTAGATATTCACATATATTATATACATACATATACATATTCATATATAATATATACATACATATGTATATAGAGAGAGAAGGCATGTGTGTGTGTGTAGAGATGAGAGACAATGTGTGTGTGAAACTGTGTGTTAGGGAGTGAGTAAAACAGTGTGGTGTGTATGACTGTGTGTGTGTGTGTGTGTGTGTGTGTGTGTGTGTGTGTGTGTGTGTGTGTGTGTGTGTGTGTTATTGAGTGAGGGTGAGAGGAGTGTACTGTCATGAGGACAGTGAAGTGAAGGAAAGGAAACTAATACATTTATAATTCAGATTCTCAGATTTAGAAATAAGGAAAAACATACTCAAATCAGTTTAAATGAAAACTAAACTCAGTTTTCAGTCCCTACTCCAAAAACCCTATTTCGAATTCAAATATCAACCAAACAATCCCAAAATCATACCATAGTTAGATTACATATAGGAAAACCATATTAGGGACTTAAACCACCAGTTAACAACATTTAAATAGGTCAATTTAATTGTCAAAACTCGATTTAAAACTGGGAAAAATATAGGAATGGTACACAGTTCAGAATTTTAGGGTAAATGCAAAATACCCATCGAAAACACACTAAAATGCCAATTTAAAGGTTGGTAATAATAATATAGGGTGTACACGTGTCATTGTAAGTGTCTCGTGTCCACCATAGCCGGACATGGCGTGTCCACACAATTTAAACCATAAACCAACACACAGGACACTGCACAGCAGTGCAGTCTCGTGCACAAGTGCACGCGTGTCGTGCACTTGACACAGTGCAAATCAACCCTTGTGTTCACCAACCTAGGTTCGCCTAGGACAGGTCTACCCACGTGTCATCCTGTTTCGTGTCCCGGTGCGTCGTGTCCAGAGTTATCAACCCGTGTCAGTGGCCGAATGTGCGCGTGTGTGTGTGTAAAACCAATGCACTGGTGATTTCTCCCTCGACACGCCACGTGGTCATCTGAAACTTGACACGTGGTGTGTCAGTCAGTGCCCCATGGTGTGTGTCGAGTTTCGTGTCCGCTAGTCGCGTGTCGTGTCCAGTGCAGCCCCCGAACAGCAGGACAATGCAGTCCGTGCGCACGCGACGTGTCCAAGTATCAAAATCGACACGACACAAGGCCAAATCCACCTCAGTCGACAAGAAACATGAAAGCCACATTAAAACAATATTTCCTATTCAATTACTTTTCTAAAAACATTTCGAAATGCCCTTTGGGGCATTTCATCAAACACTTAAACCCTAGGACTGATACGTGTCCAAATGGGACACGAAATGGACACGAAACCTAGGTCTAGGCACACCTACAGTTAGGGTAGACCTAGGGCTTTCTAATCATGCAAAGAAACTAAAATTTAATGGTGTTTATAGAGATTTACCTATTGGTGTCAAAATGCAAGAAAAGCTTCCAATAGAGGGGTTTCTCCTTGCTAGCAAACTTCTTCAAATTGCTCACAAACTGAGATTGAACATCACAAACAGCAAGTATACTAAAATTAGGATCTAATGCAATTGATTTGAGGGGAAAAGGAGATAAAATGGAATTTTTATGGATTTATGAAGATGGAGACTCACCTCTTTCCAAAACTTATGAAATTCTAAGGAGGCTAGCCCTAATTTCTAGGAGACTATTTATAGGAGGGATTCCCAATGCTAGGTTGGCCGGCCACTAGTGGATTAGGGTTAGGTTAGGGCTAATGGCTAATGGATTGGGCTTAGTCATTAATCAATGGTTCAAATCACAAGTCATGACTTGTGACCAAAGCTTTCTATTCTAATCTCTATTTCCTAATTGATTCTAATAACTAGAATATGGTTAACTTAAATTAACCTAAGGTCTCATAATCTAACCAAGTCCAACTCAACTAGGGTTAGCTTACCAAGTCAAAGCTAGTCAAAGTCAACCTAGTCAACCTTCATTCAAACAATACCAAAATAAATCCTAAAAATTCCCATAAATTCAAATAAATTTTAATAAATTCAAATAACCCCAAAAATGACAAAAATACCCTCAAACTAGAAATGTGGTAGTGACAGGAGTTCCAAACATCATTTTTTTTGCGATTCTAAAATTTTGAAAACCCGTCAAACGGTCAAACGGTTTATCGCAGGCTCCTCGGAAATACGCTCCTTTTGCGATAAAACAGGCCTCGTTTCGACCTCCCAGTCAAAAGTTATGGCCCTCCAAAGTTTCAACTGCCCATTCCTCGTGTTAAAATGCATGAGAATAGTCATTCTTCGTGTTAAAATGCAGAAGAATGACCATTCTCCGTGGTAATATCACGACCATTCTCCGTGGTAATATCACGAAGAATGGACATTCTTCTTGTTAAATTGACGGAGAATTGTCATTCTCCGTGTTAAAATGCAGGAGAATGGTCATTATCCATTGTTAAAATCACGGATATGATCATTCTCCATTATTAAAATCACGGAGAATGACCATTCCCCATGTTAAAATGCAGGAGAACGGTCATTCTCTGTGTTAAAGTCACGGGGAATGGTCATTCTCCGTGTTAAATGACGGAGAACAGTTGACAGAAACCTAATTTTTTATTTTTTTGTAGAAAAAAATTTGTCAGGAATAAAGATTCGAGTTTTTCGTTCTTCTTTCAAAACGATGTCAACTCTTATGGAGAAGAAGAAGAATATCTTCTCTCCACAACTGACCTATTCGCCATAAAACTTCAAATCTCTCCACGAAGATGATGATGATGATGATGATGATGATGATGATGATAAGCGATGATCGGAGTTCGACTGAAGAAAAGCACAGTGAACTACGAACGATCTTTGCGATCTTTGCTGAAAATGAGAGCAATGGAATTCAGATCTCTCGTGAAGAAGAAGAAGACGAAAATCGCAATCCAAATCTGAGTTTGTGAATTTATATATATATATATATATATATATATATATATATATATATATATATATATGACCAAATTTGTACGAAAGGTAGTTATGGTATTATCAAAATGGCAATTTTGTAAATACGGAACATCTAAAGAAAATCTTGGAATATTTAACATAGAAATATATAATTTTGGGTATTTCATAAAATCCACCATGCGGGTGGGTTTTTCATAAATTTTCACTCCGAAATTGGGTATTTCAGCAATTTCCAGAATTAAAAATTATAACAAAAAAATTTGTTGCAACCCAGTATTGAACTAACGACCTGTAATGTGTAAATCCAACATGATAACAACCATACACAATTCTTTTGAATTATAGGTGGTCCATAGTATATCTTGATGAGAAATGTCCATCTTGGTGTCACTTTAGTCTTTGGATTCTGAGCCGTCGTCCAGCATGTCCTAAGTCAGGGCTGGACATTACATAGTCATCAAAACAAGTAAATTCAGAAGGAAACAATGTTAGCTGTCATCTTCAATTCCATGACTAGAGGCAAATTTTGATATTGTAAATTTTGCATTCTTCACTTGAAATTTTATCGTAGAATAATTAATTGTCCAGCACTTATCAAATTATGGAGTAAACCATGAGTAGTACATATGGGTTTTTTTGGTGTGTACTTGATTGTCTTTACAGTCACAACACCCCTACTGTTACTTGTATTATTCGCACTTTCCTTGACATTAAGACCACTAAGGAAAAGTGTTATTTTCAAACTCACTTCCTTCTATAATATTAGGTTGTGTTCAGGCTTCTTCCAAAAATTATGTTCCAATGACCATACCTCTTGCTGGAGTTACATTGGACATTTGTGAAATAGTGACCTCATTGACTATTAAAGCTTATTTGATCATTTGACGATGTTTATCCTGGTGCCACACATCATTTTCATCCAACCTAAAACTAGTTTTGAAGTGGTTTAGTGAATATTCAAACTAATTTTGATCACTAATTTGACATGACAATTTTTTGAGTAGGAGAATGAACATCTTATTTTTGGTGGGCGAACAAATTCCTTGACAGGAAACTCTTCCTCAAGACCTTTTAGTATTCTCGAATCTGGAAGCAAGAGCTTGCCAGCTCAATGTTTAGACTTTTCTCCTACATTTCTTTCAAACAAACTTGAGACTTTTCATTAGTATTCTCGAATCTGGAAGCAAGAGCTTGCCAGCTCAATGTTTAGACTTTTCTCCTACATGTCTTTCAAACAAACTTGAGACTTTTCATTAGTATTCTCGAATCTGGAAGCAAGAGCTTGCCAGCTCAATGTTTAGACTTTTCTCCTACATTTCTTTCAAACAAACTTGAGACTTTTCATTAGTATTCTCGAATCTGGAAGCAAGAGCTTGCTCCACACTTTTCTTCGCCAACTTGTTTACTCTTTCTTGATAAGAAGACAAAGAACCCATTAGTAGATAGAATATTATGACAGATCATTTGATTGTTCTGACGCTCTGATACCACTGATAGGTAGAGAGCGCAGCGGAAGCTAGATGTGCTGATGCTTCAATAGTTGCGAACAAAAATCATATTCAACAAATGGACAGAGAGTTCTTACTGATCAATGCTTCACAAATAGCTATAACTAAAGTCTACACAAGACCAGGCTCGCAATGACTTCAAACCATGACTTACTCAAAGAGAGTTCTTACTGATCAAAGACTTATTTAAATAATTTTGAATTAGTTTCCGACACTATATATAATCAAAAGTTACAGTTCTCTTGCAATTCCATAGCTTACGTTCTCAGTTATTCGGCAATGTCAAGAAAATAAATTGAAGAAATTTTTATAGCCATTCTTCTATGCGATAAAAAAAAAGTACTATCGTACTCCCAATAGCCCTTGTTCTTCGCAACCATCCCACAAGGATCTCACAAAAAGAGTTGTTTATGCTAAGAAGGTGTTGAAGATTGTTTTTTTTTTTTTTTACCATTTCTCTCTCTATCTAATCTTTTTCTTGACAGCTCTCCAAATCCAAAGAAAATATAGATGAAACAATGATATGTTGGAATTGTGATAGGCCAACTAGCTAGGAGGAACAAATTTGGAGAGGGAAAATTATAGAAAGAAGAATTAGGTGGAAGAGAAGAATGAAAGAAAAGAAATTTTATAAGAAAACTAAGCTTATAATTTTTGTTGTGTACAAGATGGAGGGAGAGCACCCCTTTTTGTAGGACTCTTTGAAAAGTCTACACACTTATTAAAATATAGCTATGGATCATTCTAGACCCTTTAACAATAATATTAGGATATCTCTAGAAGATACATATTTTAAAATGATCAAGAACATTCTAGGCATAAAATATCCTAAAATATGGACTAACTCAAAACTAAAAGGGCCTAATGAATAAAGCCAAATGATAGTGGACCAACTAGATTTGTTGGGCTCAAAAACATAGTCACAAAATCAAGTTTATTTTCGACACACCCCCTTAAACTTGATTTTGCGACACCAAGCAAACTTCTTGCCTTGAATAATGATTCTTCCTCGATTTACTTGATGAAGATATTGGTAGCTTACTTTTGCATTTTGACATAGTTCCTTTCCACTTTTTTTCATTTGATGCATGTCTTTGAGTAGATGAGTTTGTTGTTCATCATAATCGATGCTCAATCTTTGATTGTAGTCTTTTGCATGTAGTCTATGTTTATATCTCTTGACTTCATCTCGAGCATTGTTCTTTGGTTGTAGATGCCTTTTATTCTAACTTTTTTTTTTGGAAGTGTAACTAGCTCCCAAGTGTCGCCCTTCGTAATATCCTTGATTTCTTTATGCATGACATTTATCCCCTTCTTACATTGCTTCACTTCTTCAAAATCTGTTGGTTCACAATCGACAGAAAGACAAAAAATTGCTAGATTGTTTTGATTATTGATTACCTCAACCTCCTTTTCCAAGCTTTTCATATGCGAAGCACTTCTCTCATCCAAGGATGATAGTGGAGAGTCCTCTCGAGATGGTATTGAAGTCACGAGCGAAGTAAAAGACTCATGTACTTCTTCACGGGCTTACACTTTATCCTCTTCTTCCATGAGAGGAACCAAGTCATAACTTAATTCTTAGACATCCGATTGCTGCGAGCTTTCTTCGTTGGACACAATGTCTCCACTAGGAATAATTTCTTGAATGATTTCTTTACTCCCTTTTTTCTTTCATTGGTGTTTCTAGATCATTTTCAAAAGTGATATTATTATCAATGAACTCATCAAGTTCCATAAAGATCACTACAAGAAACTTGGGTTTTCCTAATATTTTATAAACGTCAAAAAAACTGCTAAAACGTTGGCATAGGATATAACAACGTTTGTCCAACGTTTTTGACAAACGTCGTCATTGTCCTAGTCGAAAATTTATGACGTTTTCGGTAAACATTGGCATAGGGTACACTGATGTTTGTTGCAACGTTTATTAAACGTTAATAATTGTACAAAACTAGATAACATTTTTCCAACGTTTTAGCAAAAATGGCTGGACAATAATTGCTTTCCCAACCTTTTGCAAACCATTAGGATTTGTTTTCCTAACGTTTTACAAAAATGTTGGGAATTGGTAATAACGGATGACAATTTCCCAATGATTTAATAAACACGTCGTGAATTTAACCATTATTCCCAATAATTTTCTAAAACCTTGCAATGTGCCTTCATGGATGACAATTTTCCAACTTAGCAAATACGTCAAGAATTTAACTACTTTTCCAAAACATTCGCATTTGTTACAATATTTGATCGAAAATATCAAATTTAATTAACGCTAAGGTCTTTCCAATATTTTTCCAAGTACTAGAATTTGTACACATATTCAACATTCCAACTTTTATTAATAAACAACAACAAAATTAACCTTTTTTTTGGGTATAATCTAAAATACAATATATGTCACAATCACATATAATACAGATGCACAAATACCATTTGGTATAAAAATTTGAACATCACCAAGAGTATATAACGACATCCACAACCAATCATGCAACCAAAAATACATTATAAACAAATATTGTCTGTGTCAGAAGTCTATCTTTACTTATTCTCCCAAATATTAATATAACATCATTGTAAAAATTAGGTCATCTTCATGATCGCACAACAGAACCTGTAAAAAAGAAAATAAAAATATTAAAATTAAGATATACAATTCAGAAGTGAATTTCAAGACTTATAACAGAAGTTGACATTCTCATCTACAAAGTTCATTTTCACCCTCTTCACAGCCATGATATCCTGGATTAATGATCATAATAGAATTACAACTAAGAGTTAGAATAGAAAATAAAATAAGATGTCTCTATGTAAGCAAATACATGTCACTTATCCTTCTATAATTGATGTCATACAAAGATTATATACAAAATATGCAACAACTGTAGCAAACGAGACGAGGTTGTAGTTGTGGAGAAATGGAGGCACCTGCATAACCACCACTTACAGTGGCTTCATATTAAACATATCTTTCTGAAACCTAAAAACAACATTTCACATTTAATACCCCGCAGTATTCAACATAACTCCAATTCTTTAATTTCGGTGTCATTTTGACACCTTTGTTTGTCTTACAGGGTTGAACTTGCTTCTTGGGTCTAAAAGCGGAAATCGTTGTCTATAATGATTGGCACAATGTGTGAACATCTTAGCCTTTAGTGAACTCTAGCAATTCGGTTTCATATGATGAGGCTGAAGCGTTTGAAGCAGAATCTTATTCCCAAAATGTTTGACAATCAGGATTCTAATTTAGATATGGGTGCGGTTGATGGCATTATTGATTCTCATACTGAAATGAAGAGGCACAATTTACGTAGTTGTCTGCAGAACTCGGCTTCAGTTTGTGTTGTGAAAGATAGCTTATGCGGCGCCATAAGGGCATCGAGAAAATGTGGTAAGGACGTCGTGCACATAGAACGGATGGTTGGGCGACATCGGCTGTCGTAGGCGTCTTGAAGACGTCGGGGGCACCTTCGGCCTCGTGGGCGAAGCGAAGCGTTGAGTTACGGGCGTCGAAAGACGTCACGGTCGTCTCGTGTAGCTTTGGAGCGCGCGGAGTGCGCAAGATGTGCGTGTGGGGCGATGATGACAAAGCCAGTGTGGACAAGATCCGCATGAAGAGTCCGAAATGATATGACGACCGGCTAAAAATCGTGTGCGGGGAGACACATTTAACTGAGCCCGCACGTGCTAGAAAAAGGAAAAAAAGAAAAAAAAAAAAAAAAAGGGCTTTGAAGGACATCTTTCAATTGGTTGTTGTTTCACGATGATTCTCAATATCAAATCACACAAATATATAATTCTCCACTCTATATGAACCTTAAGAAACCCATGTTATTGAGCAATGATTAAAGATCATATTCTTACGCAATATAATATTATGTATTTATGAAAAAAAACCTTAATTATCGAAAAAAAAAATATGGTACTAGCATCATAATCTAAACTGTCAAAACTGACTGTATATCAACCCTATCCTCATGACTGGAAGAAGAAGAAGAAGAAGAACTAGCCTGTCAACCTGCTATCGACTACTATCAACATAATTTGAATCCAAACTGTCCTCATGACTGGAAGAAGAAGAAATAGAATCCAAACTGTTACATACTATCAACTGCTAGGACACACCTAGGAGGACACAACAAAATATGTGTTGCCATGTGTGTGCAACATAATTTGACTCATACATGAACGGATGCTGAAACTGAACCAATACTACAAACTGAACTATTAGCCTTCTCACTCCCACCAATTGTCAGTATTATGGGTATTTCATAACACAAATGGGTATGTGTTGTCTTGACAACGCATTGTGATTGTAGTCTTACAGAAGTGTAGCAGAAATAACCTTTCGCACCACCAGAACAATCTCCAAATCGTGTGAACAGTAGATTCGTGTGCACTATGCATAATACATTTTCCCTTTCCTTACACAAGTCACTAAGATATTGCCAAAGACTTGGCTGCTTATGAGCGAGCTTTAGAAATACTTCTTGTGAAAGATGAGGATGACATTGAATCACATGTTATCTTGTTCTGTAATGTTCGGTGTAGGAAGAATTTTAATGCACGAAATGATAGAGAGAAAAGCTCATAGATCCAAAAGATGATGTCGTGATCAATGGTTAGTACATCAACCACATCCATATTCTAACCGTTTTTGAACCAATTCTTAATTATCCTCTTCGAGTCCAAATTAAGAATTCAACTGTCAAAAAAATATTATATGAGGAAGAATTATTTCTTCCAGTTGTCAAAAATATGGTACTCGAAACATAATTTGACTGGAAGAAGAAGAAAAAGAATTAGCCCTGTCCTCGTGACATAATTTGAATGTAAAAAATATATGGTACTATCAACATAATCTAAACTATCAAAAAAAACTAACATCCTGCTATATGTTACTAGAAACATAATCTAAACTATCAAAACTTACATCCTGGAATTAGTTAATGCTATACCCAACCCGGAATTAGCTAAATAATGGAATTAGCTAATCAAACTAATCAAAACTGACAAAACTAATCAAAATTGACATCCTCGAATTGGCTAAATGCTATACCCAACCTGGAATTAGCTAAATGCTGGAATTAGCTAATCAATTTTATCAAAACTGACAAAACTAATCAAAACTGACATCCTGGAACTAGCTAACTGCTATACCAGCCAAACATATCCAGAGACCAACAAGTATGCATTAGCGTACATAGTGCCTAACTGTCAAGAATTACAAGAAAATTAATAAACATATAAGCATTCAGTAACTGCATGATAAAACTTCCTTGTGCTTGCTGAATGGTCCTCAATATTAGTTTATAAGAAAGAGTTGTACCCTATATTGAACAGATACTATAAATAATGTCGTATCCATGTCGTGTTTATACCGTATATGTAGTCAAGTTTGAAAATGTTCGTATCCAGTATCTGTATCATGTCCGTATCCTAATACCATACATAAGGAAAAAGCTTAAGAGGATAGATTTAAAATGTTTTGAAACATTTCAAACAAAAACCAACGTATCTGTATCGTGTTCGTATTCATAACGACGTTTTGCTTATTGCTAAGTGTTTATAGCTCATTTGTTTGAGAAACATAATATAAAGACAATAAAAATATAAATAGAGGAGAAATAAAAAAAATCTAACCTCACAATAGTTTCGAAGCTTCGATCATGGTATGGTTTGTGGTTGTGTTTGCTTGGCAGCTGCAGCTGCGTCTGCTTTGGTGGCTGCGGTTGCCTTTTTTAAACGTGCTGAATTATGCAATATTGGTGATGTGATTAGAACAAAACTGGCATCATCAGAGATCTAACATCAAGAGTACAAGAAAAAGTTACATGCAATCCATAAAAAAAAAGTTTTTTCTCATATACATCTAATAATTGATAAATTCTAACCTGTCATGTGCCTGAAGATACATCTCGTGGAGATTGCGAAAATGTACTCATATCACACATATGACTCTCAAGTAAATTTCACATTTGAGCTTCCATTCGATCACTAATCCGAGATTCAACAGCAGATAACTTTTCTTGCACTGGAGTTCCATCTACTCTTTCATTTCAGTTTGTTTTCTCTCATATTCAACTACCATCTCACGTTGAACCCTCTCATTTTCAGTCTCTGTTTCTCGTTGCAGCTTCTCCAACTCTTGTTGATGTTGTGTCTCAATCTCCCCCCTTTCATCCTGGGATAGTTTATATGATGGGCCAAATACCATAGTGGGGGTGGCACCGAGCCCATATGTCATTTGCTAATGTTTGAGAGTAACTTGGCCTTTATTTAGCAAAATGCTTTGTTGTTGTTCACTAGTGGTTGACTCTGATACTGGCGTTTAATTTTCAATAGTTTTGCACCTATAAAATCTTACAGAAAGTAAAGTGTGTATATTACTTGACATCATTAGGGAGGTTGTCTTGTCGTTGATTCTTGCAAGAAAATGGACTTGCAGAAGATATATAAATGATTGGGTTATTAAGAGTATCAAGTCATCATAACTAAATAGTATCAAGCCCTGGGTTATTGGAACAAAATGGTGAAACTTAACCTAAATCCAGGCCTATACTGAAACTATACCCAGAACTATATCCAGGCCTATATCCAGAACCCATATCCAGGCCTATACTGAAATTGAACCTATATCCAGACCTAATGTCCTAAAAGGCGGTCTAGGCGGCCCCCTAGGTGCCGCCTAGGCGTTAGGCACTTGGTGTCCGCTCGCTGCCCCCTAGGAACCCAGCCTAGTCCCTCCCGACGCCCGACTGTGTATATTTTTGGATTTTATGGACTTTTTCTACAATTTTTAGTAGGTTTTTTGGATTTTTTCTTTTTTGGTTCCTTTTGAACCGCCTAGATCTAGGCGGCCGCCTAGGAGGTGGGCTAGGCGCTAAGCGGTAGTTGCCTGCCCGACTAGCACCTAGCGCTTTTTACAACCTTCTCCAGACCTATATTGAAACTGAACCTATACTGCAATTGAACCTGAACCTATATTAAAACTGAAACTATACTGAAACTGAACCTATATCCAGGCCTATACAGAAAATAAACCTATATCCAGGCCTATATTGAAATTGACATAATGACAAAATTTTATTTCATCTATCCTTTTGTTATAGTTTTCTAACAAAAGTTTTATTCCAACTATAAGCAACTTGACATTATTCTTTTATCTGTATTGAAGGTATGTAACACATAACAAATGTTGAAGGTATCTAACACACAATTGACAGTTTTATACCAACAATACGCACTCTATATCGAAGCTACAAACTATGACAGCTATGCCAAATCAGTTTGTTTAAACATTAATTTTTTTTATTGGAGGTATCTAACACGCAATTAACAGTTTTATACCAACTATAAGTCCTTTACACTGAAACTGCAAACTATCACAACTATGCCAAATCAGTTTGAATTCGGTATCACAGTATAAGAGAGCTATTTCATTTATTTCAGTGTATCAGTGTATCATGTATCAGTATAAATGAAATAAGTATCTATGTATCATGTATAAGTGAACTATATTTTATGTACAAGTGTACTATTTTATTTTATTTTATCTGTATTGAAGGTATGTAACACATAACTTATATTGAAGGTATCTAACACACAATTGACAAATTTATACCAACTATAAGCCCTCAATAATGAAACTGCAAAATATGGCAACTATGCCAAATCAGTTTGGTTAAACATTAATTTTTTTCATTAGAGTTAGAGGGGCGAACATATCACTAGTGGAGCTATCTTTACTGTTTAGGAAGGTGGAGGATTGCCTGATGAGATTACTGTCGAAATCAAGGGCACTTCTACTCAAGTTCAGGCTGCTCAACAGCTCATTCAGGTGACCTAAACTCTTTTTGTATCATCTTTCTAATGTTTTGTTGTATATTTCTCGTGTTTTGTTGTGTAGAAAATGTCTGAAGGTGTAGAAATGCAAATAGAAGATCATATATAATCAACTATTTTGCCTAGAGGTGAAACATGCATGCCCAAGCCCCGGGTTGTTGGATCAAATTGGTTCCGTCTAACTTCATAACAACGTATATGTTTTCCTATACCAATTGTATGGTATTATCAAATTCGATGAGCTAGAACCTATAAGAAACGACCCTCATAGAAGGACTAGAACCTATAGAAAAAATGACACAAGCAGAGGCAGACTTCCATAGGATGACTCTAAAAGGGTAAGTCATGAAATTCTAATCCGGCATAGTTATGATACTTTTGTTATGTACATCGGATATGAGAAAAGTGAAATGTTTAGTTAATATAATACACTTCCAAACATGGATAGGTAAAAAGTTCTTTCTTGTAGTCCTTCCATTACTAGAATAGTACACAAAACACTATCATGGCATATAAAATATCCATGCTTATGAATAGTTAACTGGTATAATCCATAGTGCATATCTAGATCTATATTGCAACATGGTACAATTAAATGTCTTGTCATCATATGAAATTGTTACTGGACACTAGAATTTAAACTCTTAGGAAATATATGAACTCAAAATAGGTAGGTAATATTAATTGTTTGAAAAGCACGGTATTAATATTTTTAAGTAATTTACCAGGCGATGTCATCATAACTAAAAACTGATTCTGATTACCGACAGATATTGTAAAACTTGCTATGACATAAGTAAACTAATCTATACAAGTGTTTTTAAACAAATCATACCTGATGAGACAAATCATAATTCATTCAATAATTTATCGATGCGAGATAAAGAAACAACACCAAATTATGAAGTATATAATCTATCAAGAAACTTTTTGGGAAGGTGGCCTCCTATGATCTTGACCAGAGTTCTCTGCCATCCTCATCTCCCCGTACCAATCTATCCGTTCCTTAATTCCATTCCTTGTGCATTCATTGTTCAGTATCCATATAAAGAAATAAGATGATTGCTAGTACTAAAGTGTATCTTCTGTTGAAACTATATATGCAAGTCATGGGTTATTTGAACACCACAACCGCACACTCACAAAAACAAAACTGAAACTGAAGCCATATGATGTAGAAATACAATCCGATTTAAAATCTAGTACCTATACTGGGTTAAGTGTGTCATTTCTCCTTAGGTTAAGAGTGCCATTTCTCCCTAGTACCGACACTCGTAAGAAGGGCAGAACATATAAAAAAAACTAATACTCATAGGAAGTGCAGTATAATATGACCAAACGTTTTTCAATGCTTTTCAATGTTTCGTGAGTTTTTCATAATATGACCTAAAGTTTTTCAATGTTGTTATGAATATGACATAAATTTGTGTACTATAATAGTACTCATGCTCCTAAAGAACATGTACCGTCTTCCAATGTCGGTCAGTGTTGTCGATACAATAGGTATCTGACTGTCAAGAAACTTGTAAATACAAAGAAATTTAGCCAGCAAGGCAATAATAATAGCACTCCTTGTCATCTTAATCATCTGTAAAACTAGAAGATAATGCTTTGGGTCTGGTTCCTATTTTTCTAAACTGAAAAATATCAATACAAATAAATCTCCGATTTCTATTTTTATAATAAAAAATTGCATCAAAATATAAACATATACAGTAGTAATTGTGAATAAATATCAATTATAACTTAAGCCAAATGGGCGTCAAGCATAACCATTATTGGCTTCATGCTTCTTGTTACCAAGCATCTGACATCTGCCCTTTTTTGTGAATAAATATTTACATGTACCATTAAAACAATGTTGATATATGAACCTATAGTTGAAAATAGAGAAATAAAATAACATACATGGCCGAAAGGGAGGAGGACCTGGCCGGGATCGACTTCCAATTCGATGGATAGAGAAGGGGGCTAGGGTTAATAAAAAAGGAGGAGGACACGTGACCTGGAAGACTTGTAAATCGGTGGAGAGGGTTTAGGAGGGAAATTTTTCGATGGGTTTAGGAGGGAAACATTAGAGGGAGAAAATATTGGAGAGAATTGGAAAGCTATGTGTTTCTTTTTTACTTTGAACCGCTGCTATATAGAGACTCGAATATTAGGTGTATGCCATATACCGACGTTCACATTAATAAATGTCAGGTTTTATGATTGCTTTTAGTCGATGGTCTACTTTACCATAAACAGAGCTGATGAGGCGCTGTATAGGGATTACTTTTAGTTGGTGGTTCACCGGCTCAATTGCTTTCATGGTACCCCAAGTTATACTCAAGTAACAATATGGTACCTAATTTATTATTTCTTACTGTGTGGTAACACAACTTTTGATTATGGTGTATTACGGTACCTGTTACCATTTTCCGTCCAATGCCTCACGGAAATGCCAACGTGGCATCCCAACTCAGTTAAGGAGTGTACACGTGTGCAGTCCACGTGTACACTCAACTTAATATAACCTTTCTTCATCTGTCTCTCTCTCTCTCTCTATTCGCTCGACATACTCCGACGAGAAGCCGAGGCCACCGAGAGACGCGGACGTCGAGGAGACGAGCGGTGCGGCTGAAGGCGAAGCTACCGGAGCATTCGCAGATGGGTACCTAGCCCTCTCTCCCTTGCTCTCTTCTTCTTCTTCTTCATCATTTTCGAATCTCATGTTGTTTCTCCTTATTACCGAAACCCTCAAATTTGAAAAACCTCGAAGTAGAGTAAACAGTAGAGGAAAACCCTAACCAGTAGCTATTATTATGGAAACCCTAAAGTAATTTATTGTGTAATCATGCAATAATTTATTGTGGAAACCCTAAAATAAAAGAAGAGCCGATCTGAAAATGTTTATTCTGACAAAATTGCAGCAATCGAAGCAAGTGAAAAGGAATGGGATCTTGCGAAGATCCCATGTTATTGCGAAGGAACTTCTCTGTGCAAATTATTCACTGCAAATACACCTTGGAATCGTGGGCGCCAATTTTTAAAATGTGCAAAAGAGGTAGGATGTGATTTTTGGTGTTGGACTGATGAACTTCGGTTATGTCGTTGCGAAGCCGGATTTTGCAAAATACGAACATCAAAGGTGCCTAGGAGCTTAGGTCAAAAATTCTACTGTTGTCCATTATCTACCAGTGTAAGTGAAACATACTTTTCTTTGTACATTAATATAAATCAATTATTATTTCTTGCTAGTAATGTGTAACTTATAATTGTAATTTCTTTTTCAATACTTGTAGAGGGAAAATCCCGGTTGTGAATACATTGAATGGATGCAAGAAGCTACGGCCTCAAAGACAAAGAACAAAATGGTGGATGATGGAGCTACTACTTCTTCGGGACAAGGCAAGGATATCATGAAGGAGATCATATTGGAAGTTGAAATTGAACACCGTGTAGCACAACGACAACTTGAAATGTATGGGGCTATTCTGAAGAAATTTGGAAGATTTAAGATGGAGTAATTGTAAACTCGTATTTATCTTGTAATGACTAAAAGTTGTAATGACTAAAAGTTGAAGTTGTAATGACTAGTAAACTTGTAGTTTATGGATCGAAATTGTAATGGCTTTGCAGCTGTAAACAAGCTCTGGATTTTCATCCTGACCCTTTTTGATGTTGTATAGAATGATGTATTGAATGGTGTATTGAATGGTTCTGGATTTTCATGGTGAGAGAGATTCAAGTTTATTGTAATGGTTATCTTTTGTATAATAGAAGTCATCTTTTGAGTCATGTTTTTGTTATCAAACACTACATGGTGGATTTTCATGTTTTTGTTATCAAACACTACATTCACACAAAATATGAAACACACAAAGTAGAACCAGTAACCTGCATTTCAATATGAAACACACAAGTTATATATATCCTCTTCATTAGCATGGTCCTGGTGATACAAACACACAAATAATTAGCATGGTCCTGGTGATACAAACACACAAGTTATATATATCCTCTGCATTTCAATATGAACCAGTGACCTGGATTTTCATGAAGACTGCATTTGAAAGAGTGTGCAGGTGATAGAAACACACAAATAATTGTCCAGAAACATAATTGTCCTGGTGATACAAACACACAAATAATTAGCATGGTCCTGGTGATACAAACACACAAGTTATATATATCCTCTGCATTTCAATATGAACCAGTGACCTGGATTTTCATGAAGACTGCATTTGAAAGAGTGTGCAGGTGATAGAAACACACAAATAATTGTCCAGAAACATAATTGTCCTGGTGATACAAACACTGATAATTTAAAAGACTCCAAACTGCATTTAGAAATACACATCCAGTTTGGCATCTCAAGAAACATAATTGTCCAGAAACATAATTGCCATGGTGATATAAACACAAAATAATTGACCACTTGTCCAGTATATATTAGGCCTTCTTCTATAAGGCCACATAATTGTCCAGAAACATAAATCCAGTACATATTAGGCCTTCTAAATGGCCACACAATTGTCCAGGTGATAGAAACATGGCTCAAAATAATTACATCAAATGTCATTACATGCTTTTTGGTTCACCTATGAAAGAAATAGGACTAAAACAAAATCTTTCAGTTGTGAACCACAAAATTAGTGTTGTCCAAATTAGTCTAGACACTTGTCATTCAGTTTTTGCTTTTCTTAGATGGTAGATTGTATCTTGATGGCACCACTCTGCCCTTTGCTTTCTTTCCCTGACCATTCTTTGGCAATGTTGAAGTTGGATGAGTTGGGGCTGCTGTTGTGCTCCTTTGGCTTGCTGAGATGTCTTGGTTGGAAGCTCCCACACCTAAGCCTCCATCAACAGAGCCAAGGCCTGAAAATCGAGATTGGTTGGAAGCTCCCACACTGCTTAGGTTTGTATTATTGACCACCTGACTTGTACCCTGATAACAAAGTAGAACAACAAGAAATTCCATCACTGACAGTAGAACAAAGTAGAACAGAGTAGAACAAAGTCACAAAGTAGAACCAAGTAGACCATGTTAATGAACTGATCACTCAATTTTATGCACTTACATCCATCATCCACCTAAGTGTGGTTGGTGCACTGCTGACACCCAGATTCAAATCACTGTCAGTTTGCCTTGAAGATCCAGCCTGAAATGTAGGTACATATACAAGATTAGAAATTCAGTAGCCTAAAACATTCATACAAGTTGCAATAAAACAGTGATCAAAATATTAAGTCAAAACATTCACTTGTACAGTGGCAATAATGCCTGTAAAGGATACTTACAGTTGGGAATTCTCCTCTTTCACTTGTATGTTGTTCATTTCCAGTAGTGTTTTCTGCACTTACACTGCCTCTGCTTCCTCCAGCCTGCAAAATTAGTAAAAGTAAGCATTATATATACAACAATCTTGACATAGAATGTAAGTACAAATCGACATACTTACATTCACCCCATGGAACCTCTTGTTATGGGCATGTGACCCACAAACACTGCATGTCATTTTACTCAGGCCTTTCTTACTGAGCTTGGCCCTGGTTTTCTCACTTGTCTTCTGCTTCTCCTTCTGCTTCTGTTTTCCTTTGTCTTCCAACTCAATTGGGTCCTTCCTTCTAGCCATTGTCTTCCTTCCACTCCTTTTCTTCACTGGGGTAGGGGGTAACAAAATACCCTGAGGAAATGGATGTTTTCCCCATAATGCAGGCCCATTTAAAGGGTGAATTACATTACTGTACACTAGTCTGTAAGTTGAAATTTTGTAGCAGTCATCAACAAAGTTTTCAGGCCTTTGATTATTTCCAAATATGCAAGCACAAACATGCTGACATGGTATTGCAGAAAGTTCCCATTTTCTGCATGAACAAGTTTTCATAACCATGTCAACAACAAATTGACCACCTGGCCCACTAACTTGGACCTTAGGACCTCCAGAAAACTCTGTTGTCCACATATAGGATTCCTTCTTGTGCTTTTCCAGCTTCTTTTGAATTTTAGGACACAGTCTGCCCCTCCACTTCTTTCCCAATTTGGCCTTTGTATCTATCCTCTTCATTAGCATGGTCCTAATCATCTCAAACATTGTGATGACTGGTTTCTCTCTAGCTTCAAGGATGTACTTGTTAAAGGCCTCACTGTAGTTGTTCAGCAATACATCACACTTGCAAGTATCCTTGAAGAATGCCCTGCTCCAATGGACTGCTGGTCTAGCATCAATCCAATGCTTAGCTTCAATACTCTTCTCTTCCATTTCCTTCTCATAATTCTTGAACTCAGCTAGGTTTGTGGATCTTCCCATTTTCTTCAGTATCTCCACCAACCCAATATCTCTAAATTTCTTTCTCATATTCTGCTCCAAATGCCTTAGACAAACCCTGTGTTCTGAATTTGGGAAATGTCTGTCAATTGCATTGATAAGGCCCTACATATACAAAGGAAAGATGTAAGATGGTAATGTTAAGAAACTGTAATGTTTGTTATGACAAGTTGAGAGATGAAAGTGTTATAATACTTACTTTTTGCCTATCACTCATGAAGACCCAATGGTGAGAGTTGTGCATACTAAAGTCTTCCTTTAGCAACCCCAGAAACCAGTCCCAATTTTCAGTATTCTCAACTGTCACAATTGCAAATGCAAGTGGGTACATGCAGTCATTTGGGTCAATTCCTGTGGCAACCAACAATTGCCCACCATAGGTGCACTTCAAGAAGCATCCATCCAGACAGACAATTGGCCTGCAGTGTTTGAAACCCTCTTTGATACCTGCCAAGCACATGTACATCCCACGAAATTTCCCTCTAGCCTCTTTAAATTCAAATGTAGAACCAGGATTTGTCCTCAGAACCTCCCATTTGTAATCCCATAACCTACCATACTGTAAGTCTTCATCACCCTCAATCTTCTTTAATGCATAGACCTTTGCCCTCCTAGCCTTCATGTAGTCAATTGTGAGAGCCAAATCCTTCTTTACTCTTTTAACTATTTGAATAATTTTCCATTCTGGGTCATCTCTAAATTCATTCATGTACATTTCAGCAATAACCTTATAACTCAGATGAAAGTTGTTGTTAACCTTGCCACAAGTGTGCTCAAGGTTGTAGCTCTTGAGAAGGAAAGTCTTATTCTCTTTGTCTTTCCTATCCAACTTGCTTGCAAAAATGAAAAACTTGCAGTCTTTGGAATGGCACTTGCACCTCACCCTATTTTGATCATTGGTTGGAAACCAAACTTGCCATCTGTGATTTATGCCCCACTGTTTGCAGGCCTTCTTGAACTCATCTTTATCTTTAAATTGTAGCCCCAATTCCCATTTAGGATCATCCATGTTCCTGTTGGCATTAAATCTAGGAAACTTCCTCTTTGGATGTTCACTAACAAAATCAGAGTCAGAGTTGCTTTCAGTACTAACAATCTCATCTGATGGAGGACCATAGTCACTGCTCTCCCCCTCACATGCTGCAAATCTAAGTGAAGCTTCTAAAGCACTGTCATCTACTGTTTTGGGCTTCCTCTTGTGTCTGCCAGTACTGTCTTTTCTCATTTTTCCTGCTTCAACATCCTGCAAGACCCCTTCATCATTAACTTGCCCAGTCTCTATTAAGACTTCCTGCAAGTCCTCATCCCCCTCCATTTCATCAAAATCTGAATCAAATAGATGACCATCAGGAACATGGATTTTGATACCTTCTTCAAAACCATCATCAACAACATCAGCTTCATCTTCTTCAGGGTCAACTTCTTCATGAAGGAATGTGGCAGCTACATCAGCTGCATCTCCTGCCTGTGAGTATGTCATGTCTTCACCTCCATGTGGGTTTGTGGCAGCAACAAGTGGACTCTTCACCTCTGGATTTGCAGACCCCATATCAGGGTCAGAACTATTTTCCCCTTCATCAAGATCAACAACTGCCACTTCTTCATGTTGGTCTATGGCACCAACATCAAAATCAACTGCCACTTCTTCATGTTGGTCTATGGCACCAACATCAAAATCAACTGCCACTTCTTCATGTTGGTCTATGGCACCAACATCAAAATCAACTGCCACTTCTTCAGGTTGGTCTGTGGCACCAAAATCAACATCATGTAACTCTTCATCACTGTCATCATGCAACTCAACTGTCTCATTCTCTGAGTCTGTAAGGTACTCAGTTTCTTGATCACATTCTTCATCTCCCATATGCATAACATAGAGATCTACCTCCCCACTACCATGTTCAACAGCATTATGAGCCATTTCAAACACACTTGCATCATTGACAAGTCGTTTTAGACCATAATTAACTTCCTTACCAGCCTCCTTCCATAAATACATCAGCTTTCCTCTATATAAGAACTTAACCCACATATAAATCATCTTGAATGACACAGTATCAACATCAAACCACTTTGAAACTACTTCCCCATCAAAATATTGCAGATTAATTTTAAAACTACCTGTTAGCACAGATGAAGGTTATATATTCATGTCTAGATAAAACCATGTCACATATAATCATGTATTCATGTCTACTCTACATATAATCATATATTCATGTCTATATAAAATCATTATATATAATACAAGACTATATATTCATGTCCAGATAAAACCATGTCACATATATTCAAGTCTATATAATTATGTCTATTTAAAATCATGTGCATATAAAATCATATATTCAGGCCTATAAAATCAAAACTACCTGTTAAAACATGTCACATATAATCATGTCTATATATAATCATGTATTCATGTCTACTCTACATATAATCATATATTCATGTCTATATAAAATCATAAAATCATGCAGATAAATTACATTATATATAATACAAGACTATATATTCATGTCCAGATAAAACCATGTCAAATATAATCATGTCTATATATAATCATGTATTCATGTCTACTCTACATATAATCATATATTCATGTCTATATAAAATCATAAAATCATGCAGATAAATTACATTATATATAATACAAGACTATATATTCATGTCCAGATAAAACCATGTCAAATATAATCATGTCTATATATAATCATGTATTCATGTCTACTCTACATATAATCATATATTCATGTCTATATAACATAATAAAATCATGCAGATCAATTACATTATATATAATACAAGACTATATATTCATGTCCAGATAAAACCATGTCAAATATAATCATGTCTATATATAATCATGTATTCATGTCTACTCTACATATAATCATATATTCATGTCTATATAACATAATAAAATCATGTAGATCAATTACATTATATATAATACAAGACTATATATTCATGTCCAGATAAAACCATGTCAAATATAATCATGTCTATATATAATCATGTATTCATGTCTACTCTACATATAATCATATATTCATGTCTATATAACATAATAAAATCATGTAGATCAATTACATTATATATAATACAAGACTATATATTCATGTCCAGATAAAACCATGTCAAATATAATCATGTCTATATATAATCATGTATTCATGTCTACTCTACATATAATCATATATTCATGTCTATATAAAATCATAAAATCATGTAGATCAATTACATTATATATAATACAAGACTATATATTCATGATCAAATTAAAACCATGTCACATATATTCAAGTCTATATAATTATGTCTATCTAAAATCATGTACATTATATATAATACAAGACTATATATTCATGTCATATGCACATTGGTGTATGTAAGCATATATGGACAGGTAGATATACAGGGTGTGTGTGTATATATTACAGGGTGTGTGTATATATTACAGGGATACACAATTGTGACTTGGTCATTTAGCATACACAATTACCCTGTACAGGCAGGGTAAAACCCTAATTTTAACAAGATAACCCTAATTCTAACAAAATAACCCTAATTCTAACAAAGGAACCCTAATTTTAACAATATAACCCTAATTTCGACCAGGTGCCTGTACATGTGCCTGTATAGTCTAACAAAAGAACCCTAATTTTAACAAAAGAACCCTAATTTCGTAATGAAAATAAAAGTTTCAACGCCTAAATTGAACAATCGAAGAAGATGATCCCTAAACAAACTTCGTGCAAATTATTTCGGTGCATGCATAACCCTAAATTCAGTTCGTGCTCTTCATTTAGGGTTTTCAGAATGAAATGAAGAGAATAAAACCATAATGAAGTGTGTTTCGTTGCATGCAGAACCCTAAACTCAGTTCCTGCTCTTCATTTAGGGTTTTCAGAATTAAATTATAAGAATAAAACCCTAAAATCATTCTTCGACGAAAAATAAGAAGAAGACAGAGAGAGGAGGGGGGGAAGAGAGGTACCCATCTGCGATTCTCCGATCGTCGCCTCTACTCGTCTTCAGCAGATCGTCGTCGCCTCTCCTCGTCTTCAGCAGATCGTCGTCGCCCCCTTCTCGCACGTTCGTCGGTCCAGGGAAGAGGAAGAGTTACAGAGAGAGAGAGAAGAGAGGGCGGGAATTGAACCACACCCCCGGCCCCACCCCTTATTTGTTGAGTGTACACGTGGACTGCACACGTGTACACTCCTTAACTGAGTTGGGATGCCACGTTGGCATTTCCGTGAGGCATTGGACGGAAAATGGTAACAGGTACCGTAATACACCATAATCAAAAGTTGTGTTACCACACAGTAAGAAATAATAAATTAGGTACCATATTGTTACTTGGGTATAACTTGGGGTACCATGAAAGCAATTGAGCCGTGGTTCACCTTACCATAAACAGCACTGCCGAGGCGTGTATCATATTTCCAGAAGAAAATTTATCTGTTTCCCAACGTTTGTGCGTTTGATTGCAAGGTGGAAAATGTGTGGAAAAGAAATTAAATCAATTATTTTTCTAGGAAAAAAATTCCATAAAATTTTAAAAAAAGTTCATGGAAAACTTAATTTGGATGTTTGATTGCCATTATTTTTCACGAAAAATAGTTATTTTTCATGGAAAATGATATTTTCCTATGGGTTGGATAAGTTTCATTTTCCACCATTTTGGATAGAAATATGGAAAATGATAGTTTTTTGGAAAATAATTCCATGGAAAATATAAGCTATCAAACACTACAATTGATAGAAAATTTGTGATGGAAATATTTTCCATGGAAAAATAGCCCAATCAAACACAGCCTATTAGTTCAAAACGTCGAAAATAATTATATAAGTCGACTTAACGAGGAAAATCGTCGAAATTTTTCCAAATATACGACTTTCTTGGACAAACATCGATAAATTCCTCGGCGTTTAAATACAAACGCCGGTCTTTCTCAACGTTTATCTCATAACGTCTGTAAATTCTTCCACGTTTAAACACAAACGTAGATCTTTCTTATCTCAAAACGTCGGTATAAGATAACTGAGACGACGTTCCTATAAACGTTGGAGGGAAAAAACGTCGAAAAGGCCTATTTTCTTATAGTGGATGTTTATGCTTCCATACATATGGTTATTTTCCTTCATGTGAAGGTACCATGTGTCAATATCTTCTTTTTTTTCTCCTCATCTATTTTTTTGTGCGAAAACAATAAAGTTGAGTTGTCTTGTATTTTTTCTTCAACATATTGAGATTTTTCCTCGACATTTTGAGTTGTGTTTCTATAATCTGATGCATAATGTCCAAGCTTATAACAATTATAGCATTCAACTTGAGATTTTTATACCTTTGCTTCCATCTCTTCTTGTGAAGATTTCTCTTCCATGTTCTCTTGCAGGATAGTTTTTGTCTCTTTCTCCATTGGTGAATGTCGTGTAATGAGTTCTTCCCTCTCTTCCACGATCTCGACCACGACCACTTTGACTTCTTTGATTGGTAAAGATTTCTTCTTTCTCCTTGAAGGTGAGCTTCGTTTGGAGGACTTGCTCCAATGTCTTTTGCTTTTTCTTTCTTCTTTCTTTATAAGCTTGTAATAAGCCCTTAAGTTGCTCAATGGTTATGGTCTCCAATTCTTTCGTTTTTTAAATTGTTACTATGATATGCGCAAATGGAGAAACAAAGAGCGAAGGATTTTCTCCATACTCGAGTGTTGGTCATACTTTCACGATCTTTTCAATTAATTATCGATGGCTAAAACTCTAGCAAAGTATATTATCGATGGCTAAAACTCTAGCGAAGTATAGGTTGGAATAATTTCGGACTCTTTCATATGTATAGTTTCAAATTCACCTCTTAAAGATTGGAGGTGTACCTTCATCACCTTCGCCTCTCCTTTACAAGAAATTTGAAATTTTTTTCATGCTTCTTTGGAGGTTATTGCACTTGAAATCAACTCGAACACATCATCATCCACGGCTTGGTAGATGAGGAAGAGAGATTTCTTGTCCTTTTTTCTTGATGTTTTCAACAATTTATTTTGAGTTTGAGATAATGAAGCCTCATCTTGTAGCTCAACATAGCCTTTTTCGACGACATCTTATGCATCTTGTGCTCCTAGCAAAGCCTTCATCTTGATGCTCAAATTAACATAGTTGCTCTTGTTGAGGACGAGAACTTGGAAGGGAGTCATCTCACTTGTCAGGACTAGCACCCGGATATTCGGGCACGAGCATGTGGGCCACGTCCAGCCTATACTGCAGTATCGGTGGTAGACGATGTCAAGTACCCAATAAAACATCTCAACATTTATATGACCGATGCACTATATCAATATATACTCAAATCACATACAACTAAGGAAGATATGAATAAAAAGATAGCAGTAACACTAAATCATCCAGAATCTTACAAGTGATCTTACATATCAAAACATAAATTTAAATAAAGAATATTGGCCTAGAGCTCCCAGAGGTAAACTCACGGTCAATGGAACATCGAGATCTGTCTCAACTAGCATCATCATGTGGTCCAAGAATGTGGGCATAACAACTCCTAAAAAATATGGTTTTCTAGTCAGGATTGGAGCGAAATACATAAACTAACAGAAGTTCCATTAAATTGACAAAATCTATAACTAACAATAAGTAATAAAAATACATAATGGATAAGTAATACTGAACATCGAGAAATATAAGATAATCATATAAGATTGTCATGGTAACAATGTACTGTACTGTAAGTAATCATGAGTACGGTGTAACAGCAGGTAACATCTAGAATAGAGCATGCATGTACTGCTAAACAATGCCTTGAGATATTAGTTTATTATGTGATCGACTTGGGACTAGGATCAGGCTATTCCATATGACCGACTATGCACAAGTATAGTAATAGATCAGGTTGGCCATACATGGAAAGCTATGCCTAAGTAATAAAAGATCAGGATACACCCTGCGTGAGGTGAGGGTGAACTATGCTCAAGTGGTTTTGGGTTTGATTACATAATTTTCTAATACCTTTCCATTCCCTGACTAGTATAATGTATCCAACCATGGTACGCTATGACACGAAATTCTCTGAGAGGGTAGCTAATCTCCTTTGGAATCGGTGTCTATACAAGTAAAAGAATAATAACAAGACATGTACCAGTATACCAGAATAACTAAGAATAACATCTCATGACGGAATCCAAGATATACTAATCCGTTTACTCTCGTGTCAGGAATCAAGCATAATTGTCATGACCCGATCCCAAATTATTGGGTCGAACCGGATCATGTCCAGCCTGCACCGTTGTGAGACGGCGGCAGTAAGCTGTTCTATTTGCAGATATTCACAACAACATTTATACATTTGTCACAACTTGAATATACGGAAATTTTAAAACTTTTTATTCAACAATTGAAAAGTACAAACTGAAACTGAAAGTACTAAAATAAAATGCTGAAATCAAAATCTGTAAACTCCAATACAATAAAACTTGCTAACTGGAAAACAACTAGCTAAATGGTCGGCTCATCGGCCTCAGAATTTGCATCCTCCAATGGGGACTCTGGTAACACCACAGGGTAAAGCACTGGGTCATAGTAGCTATTGTACAATAGCTCAGCATCCTCAATGTCACCTAAAATGTTGGTCTCCAGTCAGGAGGGAGCAAGTACGAATATGTAACTCATATTTCAAATAATAATGGAAAAGTGTAGGCTAAACAGTTGAAACAATATTTTCCAGCAATTTAACAATTCAATACTTGAAACAATGTGATTTGAATATGTAACGTCTATGACCGGCTTGGGTTGTACAACAGCATCCTAGCGACACGATACGGCTTATCCCCGTGTGTAAGAGGGGTAAGCTCGCACAATAACAATATGCAATATGAGGGGTATTGGTCATAAACGCTACACTATTTCCCCAATATCCCCATAATCAATATCAATCAATATTTGAACCTAGAAGAGGGTTCCGTGTAGCAATGTGATTTAAACATGCAACTTGACAATTACTAATTAAAATGCAAGAAAACATAACCGTAACTTGTCTCTGTTTGTATGACTGGATCAGGATGTCGGTACCCGGGGATGAAGTCAAATACGTCCTCGAAATCCTACAGTTGAGAACCCTGACTTAGAACCATAATGAGCCATATCTAGTTGTGCTAGTTGCAATTTCTAGGAAGAGATCCTAGTCAAGTTTTAAGCTATTTAATTAAACTACCAAAATCCATCTATCGTCGTGACCTACAATCGTTATCAATTTATGGAGTGAACCGATTTACTGATTAATTGGAAAAAATCGCATTTACCGGTTAATTTGGCAAAACTTTGTATTATATATATATATATATATATATATATATATATATATATATATATATATATATATATATATACATATACATATATACATATAAAACTAGCCTTTTCTTTTAAATGAGAAAACATGTGAATTGCTAAATTACTAGATTATTTATTATGAGAAAACTTATTAATTTTTCTTTATAAAAAATATATATCCATTTTATATTCTGCGCGTTTAACGGCGAAATCAACATTCCAAAAAATAAGGAAAAGCTACGCTACACAATACATGGTCACAGAGAAATAAAGGAAAAACTGGGCTTATGTCCTTATAAATTATTTACATAAATTAATTAATCCTAAGGCGAGCTCTGAGTGCCGCGAACGGTCCAAACAGTAGGCCGAGGCCATGCACCATAAATACCAAAAGCAGTACCAGTTTTAAAATAAATTATAATTAAATTAAAACTAATGAGTCTCAGACTTGGTCGTGCAATCTCATGTTGCGGCTTACGCCTCAACGTACAGGTGACCCTGTATCGTTTGCGTTTTGCCGAGGCTCATTCGACCGATATGGTCGTCGTCTGACTGGTGATACAAAATCCATAAAATCCAAAAACCAACAAAATCCAATCTATAAATCATTTTGCAAAGACCGATTTTCTTTGGAAAATAGGTTTTATTTAAATTGCTAATTTTATAAGGAAATTCCTTTTTTAAAAAATATTTCCTGAAAATTTGGGCAGCATCTCCTCTGTAATTGGGACAACCCAATCCTGGGAGGATGCCAACCACAACACAATTAAATATCCCAAACCAGGGATCACTAATTACCAACCCAAAAATGAATCCAACCCAAAAGCCAACCACAGCACAATATATCCAAAATAGAAAATATGTCGCGACGTAACCGATATTCTACGTATCACCCAAAAGCAACAATATTTCAAAATACCGAATCCCGAAACGGGATCGGGACCGCGTCATCACAGACTATCTACGGGAGGGACACGAGGACACGAAGTTATACCTCAATTGCTCGGCTAGAGCTCTCATATGCAAATATTAGAAGAATGAAATCCGCGGACAGCGGGAAACCGGCTCGAAAAAGCGCATAGGAGACGTGGACAGCAGATCGGGTCGGAAAAGAGCGCTGTAAAACTCGGAGCAGCGCTGGGGCAGAGCCGACAGGTCTCGGGGCAGACCGACAGCTCGGGACACGTCGAAAAGGCGCTGGCTAGGCGGGCACGACGGGACTCGGGTTCGCCGGAGAGGATCTGGCCGGCGGGACAGCGCTGCGGCCTCGGAAGGCGGGCGCGCGGCTAGTTCGGGGGTCGCCGGGGAAGTGCTGGCCAGCGGGCGGCCACAGGGGGCAGCGCGCGGGCGGCGCTCGGGTCGGATGCTAGGCTCCGGGGGTGGCTAGGGCACGGCAGGAGGCGGACGGCGGGGTTTGGCCGGCGTGGGAGATGCTAGCCGGGCGCGGAGCGCTGCTGGGGTCGACCGGGCACGAGAGGCGCGGCCGGGATGCTCTGGCTGGATGGGGCGGAGGAGCCGAGCTTGGAGGAAAGGTGGGGAAGGAGTGAGGTTGGGATGGAAATGCGAGTGAGGGAGAGAGAGATGGAGTGATGGAAAAAAATTGGGAAGTGCTGCTGGTATTGGCATGAGTTGTGGTGGTGGGTTATAAGTGGGGAGTTATTAGCAGAATAAGAAGAAGGGGGATGGGAGTTGTGGATCGGAGAGGAGATTTTGGAGAAATAAGGGACGGCCTGGTCGTGGGAAGCCATGTCGTGGAAAAATATTGGGTTTTGTTTTTTTTTTTTCTCTATAAAACCATTGTATATAATATCTAAGTATTAATAATCAGAAAATTAAAAGAGAAAAATTAGGGTGGGTTCGGAATCGAAAATCGGGTTCGAGTTCGGGGTCGGACACCGGGCACGGGATCGGGGACAGGCCATAAACAAAATCCAGTAATTAATTTAAAAAAATAACATTTTTCTGATCCGACTAATAATAATAATAATAATAATAATAATAATAATAATAATAATAATAAACCTAACTAGCTAACCAATTAACTAGGGATACTATAAGGCAACCAAAATCTAATAATCAACTAAAATTCGATTAATTCCAAAAATCCAATAATACCTATATTGTGGGTTTTACAACCTTCCCTCCTTAGAAAATTTCATCCTCGAAATTAAAGGATAAGGGCCGGGGTACGATCAAAATCACTTAACCTCGATCAAAAATAGAATTTAAATCATCAGGCACGATCGGATTCTAGGCATGATCACTAGGTACAATGATAAAATATCGGCACGATCAAAATTATCTAGATATTATCTGAGATAGGGTTGGAATGTTGTTGTGATCAAAATCATTTTAGGCACGAGAAAAATTTAGGTACAATTATGATCAAAAATAGAAGAAAATGAGGTCTCGTGAAACAGAAAAGGCAAGAAAGAAACGAACGTCAACAGTTTATTGAGAATGCAAAAATGATAACATCTTCTGAGTTAAGGGACTAAAAAATTTCAGATCAAATTGGAATAGGGTACAAGGGTTTGTGACTCAGGAAAGATAAAAAGTTGTATGATGGTAGGATAGCAAAGATGATCAGAATAATATAACTATGATAGGAATGTAATCGAGTAAGATTTTTTCCACTGAGGGTCGAGTGATGATCAAAGGAAATAGAAAGAATATCGTTTCACTATTTCAACGGTCAAAAGATAAGATGTGCAGGAAAAAGACTTACACGACAACTATCTTGTTAATACCGTACAAAACCAATCTCTAACTAGCTGAACTTTCGGTATCTACAAAAAACTAAAATATCTATCAAGGTATTAAAACTAAATATATGGAATTATAAATCACCTAAATCAATTTTTCATCCATCGTTGCATGCCAATTGTCTTATTTCAAATCCTCTCTGCTTATTCCTTCTCTAGAACCTATCATTCCGTTGCTCGTGTTATTCCTTCCATGGCTATATCCGTCCCTTCTAGGTATAGTAGTCATCTAACCATAAAAGTTGATCCTCGTCAAGTGTTTTTTTACTTGATCATTACATTCACTTGTTTATATATATATTATCCAAATTCACTTCCTCCATGGGAGAATTGTAATGCCTGTTGTTCGTATTACGTATTTAAGAATACATGTACGTATTTTATCTCGTATTAGGCCATGGTTCATCTTGGTTTGGGTTGGCTTGGGTTGGTTCGACTAGGCTTGATTAGCCTTGGTTCATCATGAACCAAGAGTGAACCCCCCTACCTACCACAACCAACCCCATTTATTAACCTCTTCCTATTCTCTCTCCTCATTATTTCCTTTCTTCTTCATTACTCTCCACCACCAACCAAGAAAACCCTAGCCTAGGCAAGTGCAATCTTGCTTCATAAAGAAACCCACCATTTTTTTATTGTTCTATCCTCTTCTTTGCAACTTTCTAATCCACATTAGAACTTGTCATATTCTATTTTGAAGCTTAGATTTTTGTAGATCTAGAATTTAGTCATTTTCGGATTTTTATGGTTTTGATCTATTAAATTCCCTTGTTTTCAAGTTTTGATGGTTCCATGTGGTAGAGAATTTCCTTCTACCCAATTTTGACCTTTGGAAAGTTAGATTTGGACTTGTTTTGACCAAGTTATGGACTTTGGAGCTTTGGGTTCAACCTTAGAGTTCCTGCTGATTTGGAGAAGACAGTGAGCAGTGCGCGAGCTTTTTAGCTTGCGTCACTGAGCTGTGCGCGCTCTTTAGTGCAGCGCAGTAGACCCCATACGCTGCCTTTTGGAAGCGTATGACTCGCATACGCTCACTTGCTTGACAAGGAGTCGTATGGAGTCCATACGCTGCCTTTTTGGAGCGTATGACTTGCATACGCTCACTTGGATAGCCATGAGTCGTATGGAGTCCATACGCTGCCTTTTGGAGGCGTATGACTCGCATATGCTCGCTTGTGTGACAAGGAGTCGTATGAAGTTCATACGCTGCCTTTTTGGAGCGTATGTCTTGCATACGCTCGCTTGTGTGACAAGGGGTCGTATGGACCTCATACGCTTACCTGAGCGTAGGCTTACCTGAGCGTAGGCTTACCTGACCGTAGCTTGACTTGAGCGTAGCCTGACCTGAGCGTATGACTTTTGTACTGAGCATATGGCCTTGGCTGACTTGGTCTTATGTCAACATGTCACTTTGGTTTTATTTTCCTTAAGCTTGGCTCTTCTATAGCCCTGTATATTGATATTTTATTAGATATTTTATGCCCATTTTATATCCTTACGCCTTTTGTCATGAACTTGATAATCATGAATTTATTTAATAGGTTTGTTAATAATAATTGAACACGGCATGGCAGGACAAGCATACCTGACATGATTATCTCGAATTGCTGTTGCGACGGCTAACGTGACATGACCTGACAAGAATGACTAACCTGGACACCGTGGATGATTGCGTTTGCACAATAAACCAGTATTGTCTTGCATCATGTCTAGGAGGGGATCCCTGAGTACCACGGTCAGGGATACCTACTGTAATTAACTAAGAGTAATAAACTAGAATAATTCAGTAGACATGAAGAGATTCCCAGCTACAGGCAATCCCGTTATCTGGGCGCATTAAGTGGACTTGTAGCCTACCGACGAGTAGGGCACACTTCCAGCACACAGTCATGTGGTACATCCTTCATAAATGGACATTCGACCTGGATAACTTGGATAGTCTGCAGGGCTTGTGGCTGTTGAAATAATCTCATTGTATCTTGCTAGTAACTAGGCCTGTGATAACCCTAGCTAGTTAAAGTATCAAGCCATACTTTTGATTGGCCGTGATTGATTGGATGAAGTTATTCCAGCTTAGTCTTATCCTGATCCTGTGCAAGATCGTGACAAGACACGATTATTGATGCTTGCCTTAACAATAACGATCGGGGGACCAGTTCTGTTCAGGCGAAGGGTTACAACCCCGGTCCTTGTTTGGTTTAAGGGTTGTAACCTGGCTCCCGGAGCAGTTCTGTGACTTCCCTTCGGTTATTGTCTTATTTGTACCCCGTGCCATGCTTGTCATGTTCTATCTTACTTCAGCAACGTGATTATCTATAATGGCCTTAACAATAAAGATCAGGAGTCCAGTTCTGTTCAGGCGAAGGGTTACAACCCCGGTCCTTGTTTGGTTTAAGGGTTGTAACCTGGCTCCCGGAGCAGTTCTGTGTCTTCTCTTCGTTTATTGTCTTATTACCTTATCCATAGTATTTGAGACGGATTTCCATTCAGGTGAAGGATTGCAACCCCGGTCCTTGTTTGGTTTAAGGGTTGTAGTCTGGCTACTTGAATGGTTTCCTCGTACTCAATTATTGTTGTTATTTCTGATAATTTAACTTTAATGTTCCTTACTATATGCGGGTTTTAGTTTCTAAGTGAAGCCTCCTTTGTGGCACTTGCTCTTTCTGGGGTCTGACCCAGCTGGTTTTGTGTGGCCAGATATCGGAGCAGCTCCAGAGGATCCACCGATCTTCCAGCCAGATGGTGACCACTAGACGGAACCCTGGCAACAAGTGGGTTTCTTTTTGTCCTCCCACTTATTTGTAAAAATTATTCTTTTGAGGCGTTTAGCCGGCGAGCACGTGTTAGCTCAATTGCATCTTTATTTACTGTCTGCCTACGGGCTGTAACATGATTGACAAATCCTAGGGTTGATCATGTATGGCTAAACTCTTGCTAGTCCTGACATTTTGTAACGACTAGCTTCATGATTAACTGAATATGTAATGTTTGGGACGCCTTACTATTGTATATTTAATGATCATACATCTTGTGACTTTTACTTACTTGTTTGTGATTGAGACACTAGGCTTGTTCATGACCTTAAGAGACTGTTGGCTTGTAGATAAACCCTCATGTATCTAGACAGCCGTGACCGTATAGCGAGATGGATTCCATTTCATATACGTAGCTGGCTATGTCTGCCCCCGCTCTCCAGTATTCTGGTTCTGGGGCGTGACATGGTTTAAGTGGTGGCCTATACAGGTCTTGTAAATCAAGGTATGTGAGGGTTTACCGAATAGATGTCTCAATCAGTATTCGTCCTTGATCTCTGCTCGTATCTTCTGAATCCCTGGATTCTTGTCCTGATCATATGCTTGTATCGTTGATCTGTCCTGGTCCTTCCTTATTGTTCCCTATGTCATCTTCTTCAGCGACATTGTTCGTGGTCCTACTGACCAGCAAGGCGGAGCACCTCCCGCGGACCAGCAGCAACCTGGAGATCAAGCCCAGCATTCCGGAGTAGCCTCTAGAGTCGTGCCTTCTGGCGGAGAGCCACCAGTCCAGCCAGTTCAACCAGTAGAACATGATGACGGCACTTTGGTAGGACTCGTCAGGACCTTGATAGCTTCCCAAGACCGGCGTGGAGATGCCTTGCACCAGGCAGTGACGGATGCTTTGACCCGGGGTGGTCATCAGGGTAACAGCGCGGCCAACAGCTTCAAGCGCCTGAACCCTCCATTCTTCGACGGCAGGGAAGATGCGATCGCCGCGGATGCTTGGCTTTAGGATATCGAAGTGATTCTAGAAGCAGCCAGGACTCCAGAAAACGAGAAGGTGGCCGTAGTACGCCTGCAGTTGTTAGATCTTGCCCGCAGTTGGTGGGCGGCGCAGGCCGAGGGATTAGTGGCACCCATTGCTTGGGCAGTGTTCAGAGAGAGATTCCAGACGAAGTATTTTGATGCTGCGGCTCGGTATGACTTGCAGACGAGGTTTACCAACCTGAAGCAAGGAGGCAGAACAGTCGATGGTTATACATCTGAGTTTTCTAGACTCAGTAGGTTTGCCCCCACCTTGGTGGCAACCGAGTTTGATAGGGCCCAGCGGTTCCAGCAGGGGCTACATTTGGAGATTTTACTAGCAGTTGAGCAGTTCGAACACCAGACGTTCGATGCAGTATTGAGGGCGGCTAGGAGGCATGAGTACACCTCCCAGCGAATCGTAGAAAGGACCGGAGGTAGGGCGGTCCCACAGTCAGATGCACCAATCATCAGCTCCAGCCCCGGCAGCTAGAGGTTTAACTATTAGAACTCCAAGGCGGGCAGCCTCGGTGACGTCGGTTCAGCATTCTACCCCGACGCACCCTCAGCAACAGAAGCAGAAGCAGCCCTCCGCAGTGGGATGTTCACACTGCGGGAAGCCAGGGTATGTGGTGTCAGAGTGTCGCAGAGCACAGGGATTGTGCTTGGGTTGTGGTGCTCAGGACCACAGGGTTGGGAACTGCCCGAATAGGGGGAGTTCATCAACTTTCTCTGGTCTTTCAGTTAGAGGACCAGCGCCAGTCCAGCAGCAGCAGCAATTGCAGTACCCGCTCCCGAGGCCATTGCTGATGCAGGCCCAGGCATTCCAGCAGCAGAGACCGCAGCAGTATACTCAGGCCCAAGCCCTGATCCAGAGCAGGCAGAGGAATTTTCAGCAGAGGGGACCTGCTCCTAGAGGACATGGTCAAGTGCTGGCCTTGACCATGGGAGAAGAAGGAGTAACACCAGGTGAGGTAGTGGCAGGTACTATTCTCGTCAACACCTTTCCAGCTTTAGCTTTATTTGATTCTGGTGCATCGCATTCATTTATGTCTGCACGATTCGCGACACGGATAGGATTGGAGCCCGAGTCGTTATCAGTAAGGCTCAATATACTCACTGGTAACGGACTTGTGGGAGTCGATAGAGTATTTTCCTCGTGTCGAATCGTAGTTAGCAGTAGAGAGTTTTCCGCTAGATTGATAGAATTCCCGATGGCCGATTATGATGTAGTCTTAGGGATGGATTGGTTGAGGGACCAGTATGCTAGGATAGACTGCCACATTGGCAGGGTTGTTTTTAGCATTCCAGGAGAGCCGGAGTTTTCCTTCTCTCGAGGCGAGGTTGAGTCATCTCCTCCGATATTGCGGATGGCAATAGCAGCAGTTCAGTTGCCCAGGATAGTGGATGAGTTCCCAGATGTTTTTCCAGAAGAGCTTCCAGGTATGCCTCCGGAGCGGAAGATCGAGTTCACTATAGACTTGATTCTCGGGACAGCCCCAGTGTCAGAGAGGGTCTACAGGATGGCGCCATCAGAGTTGGAGATTTTGTACAAGATGATTGAAGAGCTTAGAACCAAGGGATTCATTCATGCTAGTGGATCGCCTTGGGGAGCCCCGATGCTTCTTGTGAAAAAGAAGGATGGTATGTCCAGATTATGTGTAGATTATCGTACCTTGAAATCAGTGACAATCAAGAACAGATACCCTCTCCCGAGGATAGATGACTTGTTTGATCAACTTAAAGGGGCAGCTGTATTCTTGAAGATTAACTTGCGCTCAGGATATCATCAGATCAGAGTCAGAGAGCAGGACATCCCGAAGACAGCTTTCAGATCGAGATACGGGCATTGAGAGTTTCTTGTTATGCCATTTGGAGCAATCAATGCACCGGCAGTATTCATGGACCTTATGAATCGCATTTTCATGCCTTACTTAGATCAGTTTGTGATCGTATTCCTAGACGACATTCTGGTCTACAGCAAGAATGAAGCGGAGCATGAGCAGCATCTCAGGGTTGTTCTTCAGATACTCAGGGAGCACCAGTTATATGCCAAGTTCAGTAAATGCGAGTTCTGGCTCGATCGCATTTCGTACTTGGGTCATATCATCACCAGAGGAGGAGTAGAAGTAGATCCCCAGAAGATCGTGGCCATTGAGTCATGGCCGGTGCCCAGCACAGTTGCAGAGGTTCATAGTTTTCTTGGATTGGCTGGCTACTACCGGCGATTTGTTTCGGACTTCGCTCGGATCTCAGTGCCGCTGACCCAGTTGACCCGCAAGGATGCACAGTTTGCTTCGACAGCAGAGTGCCATGAATCATTTGAGAAGTTGAAGCGAGGCTTAATGACGGCTCCTATTATCACGCTTCCAGATGGGACCGGAGGATTCTCAGTATACTGTGATGCTTCAGGCAGAGGTTTAGGATGTGTTCTGATGCAGCATGGGAAGGTAATAGCTTATGCGTCACGACAACTTTATGATCATGAGAAGAATTATCCAACCCATGACTTGGAGCTGGCAGCAGTAGTGTTTGCACTTAAGTTGTGGAGGCACTACTTGTATGGAGACAGGGTGGAGATTTTCACCGACCACAAGAGCCTGAAGTATGTTTTCACCCAGAAGGATCTTAACATGCGTCAGAGAAGGTGGCTGGAGCTTCTTATAGATTATGATGTCAACCTGCAGTATTATCCTGGGAAGGCCAATGTTGTTGCGGATGCATTGAGCAGGAGAGCGGGAGTTTATTTTCTAACAACGCAACCAGAGCTGTTAGCAGATCTTCAGAAAATGGATATTGAAGTTGTTCTCCCTTCCAGTGTGGCCTTGATGGCCAGTATGCAAGTTCAGTCCACTATAGTCGAGAGGATCCGGATGGCGCAGTCGGCAGATTCCAAGCTTCAGCGACTCAGAGCAGAGTGTGAGGCGGGACGAAGACCAGAGTTATGTGTTCATAAGGATGGTACACTTCGACATGGTAAGCGTCTTTGTGTACCCAGCGGAGATATCCGGCAGGAGGTCATGGTAGAAGCTCATAGTTCGCAGTATTCCATCTATCCGGGCAGTACGAAGATGTACCGTGATATCCAACAGCATTTCTGGTGGAATGGCATGAAGCGGGAGATTGCTCGGTTTGTCTCTCGGTGTTTGGTTTGCCAACAAGTTAAAGCTGAACATCAGAGACCGGCAGGACTGCTTCAGCCCTTGCCGATTCCAGAGTGGAAGTGGGAGCATGTGACCATGGATTTTGTCACGACCCGTACCCGCTAAAAGGGAACGTGATGCGACAACGCCCAGCCCTCACCGAAAAATTGACGTGGAACGCTGTAGATTTTTCTACTCTAAACAGTTTATATATATAACAAAACCTGTCGAGAATATGGTCAACTCCGAACGGAGGACAAGCAATGAATATATATATGAGTACTCAATCACGACTCTAAGATAACAAAGTAAAGACTGAAAGATAAAGACAACAAGACGATAATAAAATAATAACCTGTCAAGTCCAACACAAGAATATATACAGTCCAAGTCTCTAATACAGTCTATAATAATAACAGTCTCAAAAGTAGCTGGAGACAATGTCCAGTATAAAAGACCTACTCTAACTAAGCAATGGGTAAGGTCTTGCCAGGCGGAGCTAAGCCCTGCTGGACCAAAGTCTCCAGGTCTAGGCCCACTACGTCATCCGGACCGTAGTAGGTACAGTAATCTCCCTCATCTGCATCTGTAACATTTTTAACATATCCTATCAGGATGGAACGAGTACAATCTACTAACAACAGTTCACAAGATATGACAAAAGCTATAAGACAGTAAATAGAGAGTATATACAAGAAAATCATGGAATGTACATGTGAGTATCATGGCAAGGTAAGCTGTAAAACTAGAGCTAAAACAAGGCAAGTAAACTGATCATGGCATGTACAAGAATCAAGAATCATATATCTAGGTGTGTGAATACTAGCTACAACATGTGGCCGGATTGGGTCTGTACAAGGTTATGATCTAGCCAATCATACGTGTGGTGTAGGGTTAGCATTCACAAGGTTCACAATATATACAAGGCGGGTATGACCACACATCTACACTAGTACTCCCCGTCCCCGACTGGTAGAGTGGATCCAACCAAGACACGTTACGACACGGGATTCTACGAGAAGGGAGCAAGTCTCCTCGAGAATCGGTGTCCATATACTGCACAAGAACTACAAGAGAGCTTGCACAAGATATACCAAGATAACGAGGAATAATATCTCATGTCGGGATCCATGAATACCAATCCGTGTGACCAATGTGTCGAGAACAAGCATATCCACACTAATTACATGAATCATAACAATCATTATAAATTGGAAAAGTGTCAGAGAATGTACTCGCATGAAATATGATATGGTATATCAACTGGAGCAAATGCAGCGTCTCGAGGACCTATAGAGAACAAAACGTATCAATACTATGTTTAGGAAATGAAATCAAATCAGTTTGAATCCTATTAAGTCATTCTAGGTCAAGACACATTAAACTAGGTTGTACGGGGTCAAACTAAGTCATATTAGGTCTAACTGGGTCAAACTGGGTCAATGCAAGTCAAACGGAATCAATCGGGATCGATTTGAGTCAACAGTTGACTTTTTGGTCAACCGGTCAACTCTGGTCAACCATGGTCAACTTTGGTCAACTGTGGTCAACCCTAGGTTAACTCTAGGTCACTGGTGACTAACAATTGACTTTTGGTCAACTGCACAAGTCTAATAGAATTTGGGACTAAATTGGGTAAAGTGTTGACCCATAGTTGACTTTTGGTCTAAAAAGTCAACCGTGGTCAACCAGGGTCAAGACTAGGTCTAGACGGCTATTTCTAATTATTACTAACCATAATATCCTAATTATATCTATATCTTAAAGTATAAAACTCATATGTTATAAAATATACATTACCTTAAAATACCCCGTTTACCCTTTCCAAGGTAAACCCTTACCTTAGCCTCTAACTCTGACTCTAGACTTCTCTACCTTCATTCTAAGTTTTTTCCTACTCTCTAATATGGTATTCTAGCCTTCTTCTAGTATCTCGATACCGTACCATGGTATCTTGATATCGCATTAGTCAAAAAGGTAAATCTCTCATTACCTTAAGGCAAAAAGGTAAAGTTAAGATATCACCATGGTATCTTGAAAATGCCACTCTCTAAACTCTCTTCTAACTCTCTAACCAAGTTATCACTTGGTATCCTATTCTAGATACTATCCTACTCTCTAAACTCAACTAGGATATCTTACTAATATTATGCTAAACTTAAACCATTATCTAACTATACACTAACACTATCAAACTCTAACTTTCTAACCAAAACTTTCTAACATCTAACCCACATATATCTACCAAATATCCCACAACTCAACACTCTAACAAATAATCCCTCTAACATATCAATACCTTAACTTATCAATATCTATACATTCTAACATATTAACATATTCCTTCTAACATCCTCTACTAGCAATACCTTAACTCCTACATATCCAACATAACATATACTCTAACATTATCTATATCCTAAGATACTATATCTAATATATGAAGTCTAACTCTAACTCTAAAACTAAGATGCTACTAGCTAACATCTAACTAGATAACTTAGTATCTTAACACAACTCACCATTACCTTACCCTCTACATAGGTAAATACCTTTTACCTTACCCTTACCTCATTACCTTGCCAAGGTAAACCCATTACCTTGGCACACCACTCATGATACCCTTTAATATATATCTAACTAGTATCCAACTCTAACTACTAACTCTAATATTTATATTCCAACCAAAACTAACATATCCTAAGACTAACATATTATCTTAATCTTAACCATATTTTCTTACCAAGGTAAACCTATTACCTTAGCCTCTAACCAATACTCTACCTATAAACTCTCGCTCTACTCATCCTCCAATACTTCTCTAAGGTGTTCTAACACTCTACCCTCGTATCTCGATACCATACCATGGTATCTTAACACTCAAACTTGGTATCTTGAAGTATCAAGATACCTTACCCTATACATAGGGTAAATCCTATTTACCTTGTGATACCTTCTCGGTATCACAAGAGACCACTCGATTCTAACTCCCACTCTAGCCCATGACCAACCTATACCTCTATCTCTAATCCTAACTCAAATCCAAGTATCAAATCCATGTATCTTAACCTCTATGGGAATACCTTAACATAGTATTTACCTTAACACATAACATGCTAACATAAACTTAGCTTATTTTCTACCACCCTAACCACTAATTTTTTCACCAACTTACACTCTTCTAACACTCACAAATATATGGGTTGTATAGTAGATATTTTGGTGGATATTGGAGGTATACTTTGGGGACTTATTGGGGGATGTATAGGGGTCAAATGGGGGTGCAAACATGGCCCAAACTGCTGCTGCTGCTGCTGAAATTCCTGCTGTTGTTCTCTTCTTCTTCTACTACTCCTTCATCCATTCTTTCTCTCATTCATTCATCCTTCCATTCATTCATTCACTCACTCTTCTATTCACTCCTCCTCTACCTATCCATCTATATATATATATATATATATATATATATATATATATATATATATATATATATATATATATATATATATATACACACACATATATATACATATATATAAACACACATACACATATATATACATACACACACACCCTCCCACAAACACACACTCACACTCTCACACACTCACACAAGCACACTCACACTCTCACACCACTCTCATGACACAAACACCACCACCACCATTCTCTACACACACACACAAATACATATATATACAAATACTACATACATATATATATATATATATATATATATATATATATATATATATATATATATATATATATATATATATATATATATATATATATATATACACACACACATATATACATCCCTCTCTAATTAGAAACCCCTAATTAATCCTCTAACCTAGATTATTAGGAATCCTAACAAATTTATGGGCAAAGTGTAGAGAATTCATTTCTCATCACTTATGGTGAAGGAAATAAATGTAAAGGAGGATTAAATGACAAATTAGAAGCATACCTAGATTTCTTTTCTTGGAGGAAGAAGAAGCTTGGAAGAAAATGGAGTTTGGAAGAGAGAGAGAGAGTTTTTCTTAATGGAGAAGGAAAGGGGGGGGGGGCTATTCATGGCCGGCCATGGTGTGGGGGAAGGGTTGGTGGGTTTTGGGTAGGATCCAATAAGCCCTAAACCCAATAGACTTAGTTTGGGTTCGGTTTGTTTCGGGTTTGGTTCGGTTTAATTTCTAAATACTAATTAAGCTCTAAAATGACTAATTAAGCCATGGAAATAGGGTTTATGATTTCTAACCTAATTATGATGGTATGTGGGCCAAGTCCAGCTAGTATGTGGGTCCCACTAGGGTCCAGGCTACCCGGGTCTCCAATTTGGGTCCGAATTGGATAAAATCCAAACTAACCCAAATAAATCCCAAAAAATCACATAAAATCAAATAAAATTCCTAAAAATTATAAAACTTGAAAAATGACAAAAATATCCCTAATTTGAAAACTGGAGGGTGATAAATCTACCCTCCTTAAAAATTTTGTCCTCGAAATTCAAACGGTCGTACTCTTCTCTAGGTCAAGCACCCCACAATCAAGGTCTACTAAATTTTATCCTAAGTTATATAACATGTAATCCAGGCAATCAGAACACATGCATGGTTTTAAATCTCTAGAGTATCGTGTTATTGCAGTCTTCATTGGGGTTTTCTATTTAATCTAGCATGATCATCACATATGCAAACTAAAGGTACTAAGAAAGAAATCATCAATCAATGGGCGGAGATAACAGGTAAAAGAAAGAGCAAGACCCTACCTCCTAGTCCAATGCGTACAGGATCCTCAACTGCCATCGCAAAAGCCCTGTCCTGGCGGGGTATATCCTGCTGCTGGTGGAGGGCGTGATGCGGTGCCATAGGTGGCCTACCCTGTGCTCCTTGAGCTGCACGGCGATGGTTCATAGGACAATCACTCAACTGATGTCCAGCCTCCCCGCAATAGAGGCACAAGCCCAGCCTCTTCCGGCAGACCTCCCAGATGTGACCGGGCTTCTTGCAGAAGTTGCAAAGAGCCCCATGCTGTGCCTGCCTCTGCTGAGTGTGCTGCACCTGCTGCTGAACCGGTGCTCTGGCCTGCACCTGCGGCTGGTGATGCTGGAAAGAACGATGCTGAAGCTGAGGGCGCTTAGCAGCCCCTGCGCTGCTACTAGCCCCCGAGAAAAGATCACGCTCCCTCTTGGGCTTCAAGCCCCACTCCCGCTCAACCTTGCGGGCCTCCGTGTAGATATGGGTATAAGTCTCATAGAAAGAGGGAATGTGGATCTTGATATCCTAAGTGAGCCCCTCCCTGAAACGACTCGCCCTGATCTCCGGGTCTCGAACCATGTACTCTGCATATCGGCTCAGACGGCCGAACTCCGCTGTGTACTCCTCCACAGATAGACTGTCCTGATGTAGATCCTGGAACTGTCGCACCAGGTCAATCTTGTCCGTGGGGGAGAAGAACTTCTCCTTGAAGAGGAGCTTGAACTCTGCCCAAGTACGGCCCTCTCCAGCTAGGGCTGGCTCGTTCCTGAACCAGGTGCGTGCAATGTCTAGCAACTGCAAACCTACCGCCTCGACCTTCAGGTCGTCTGCCAGGAGGGAGGCCCTCATCTGCCGCTCGATATCCTCGAGCCAATCATCTGCATAGACCACACCCTCGGTCCCGCTGAAGTCACGGGGCCCGAGCTTCTTGAAGTCCTGGATATCTCCGTACCTCGGTCGCGTCCCCGGATGAGGAGCCCTCTGCTCCACGGCTGCAAGGGCCAACTGATGGGCATGCTCCATGTCCTGACGCATCGCGTCTGTCTGCCTCTACTGAGCCTCGGCCTGGGCTCTCTGAGTCTCCAGCACCTGCTGGAGGAAAGTAAGCATCTGCCCCATATCTGTAGGCAGAGGAGGTAGAGGTGAAAGTACGTCTGCAACTGACGGAGGAATCCGCTGCGCAGGAGGAGGAAGAGCGCCTCCGACAGCTCCCGGCACTACGGGAAGAGCACCCGCAACCCCAGGGACTGTTATCGAGGTAGCTGGAGGAGTACCTCCGAGAGCCCCAACAGAAGTCCCATCTGCGGGGAAAGTGACCGGAGCCTGCCCGCCAGAGGTGGCAGACCACTCCGTCTTCCCGTGCTCCTCGCCAGGAGAATGAGTCATCACTATCCTGGAGACAAATTGAAAGGAAGATATCAATATGGCACAAGAAAGATTATATCAAAGGAGGACAGCTAGAATACAGAAAATTACTATCAAAGACGGTAAGCAAGATAAGCAAGGAAAGATCCTACTGTGATTGAGTACTCTTAGCGTATAGCCTATCCTAGATACGTACCGCAGGCTCGTAATAGCACTCTAAGTCGAGCGCCACTACGACATCGCATTAATTGCGACTTCAGGACCTGCGTGGGCCACCACTAAAATGTGTCACGATCCGCACCCGCTAAAAGGGAACGTGACGCGACAACGCCCAGTCCTCACCGAAAAATCGACGTAGAACGCTGTAGATTTTTCTACTCTAAACAGTTTATATATATAACAAAACCTGTCGAGAATATGGTCAACTCCGAACGGAGGACAA
>JANAVB010040420.1:2026599-2269099 GCA_029216955.1 Iris pallida | reverse complement strand
ATCGTCTCGCTCTTCCGTCGTCGCTAAGCGAGGTGCATGACGTGTTCCATGTATCCTAATTACGACGGTATATCCCGGACCCGAGCCACATCCTAGATCATTCGGAATTGGTTGTTGGTACCAACCTTTCGTATGAGGAAAGGCCCGTGTCTATATTGGACCGAAGAGAGAAGACGCTCAAGAACAAGACTATCAAGTTAGTCCGAGTTGCTTGGGGTCACCACTCTTTGGGTGAGTCAACGTGGGAGCGTGAGGAAGATATTCGATCGCGGTATCCCGACTTGTTTGACTCATGAGGTATAATGTCTTCCTTATGCCACAGGTCTTCGATTCCTTGCTTAAATGAGTGATTGCTTGCCTAGTTATAGTTTGCATGTAATTAGTATAGCTCGTTCTAGTCTCTCTAACATCTTAATTAAATTCCGAGGACAGAATTCTTTTAAGGTGGGTAGAGTTGTAATGCCTGTTGTTCGTATTACGTATTTAAGAATACGTGTACGTATTTTATCTCGTATTAGGCCATGGTTCATCTTGGTTTGGGTTGGCTTGGGTTGGTTCGGCTAGGCTTGATTAGCCTTGGTACATCATGAACCAAGAGTGAACCCCCCTACCTACCACAACCAACCCCATTTATTAACCTCTTCCCATTCCCTCTCCTCATTATTTCCTTTCTTCTTCATTACTCTCCACCACCAACCAAGAAAACCCTAGCCTAGGCAAGTGCAATCTTGCTTCATGAAAAAACCCACCATTTTTTTTATTGTTCTATCCTCTTCTTTGCAACTTTCTAATCCACATTAGAACTTGTCATATTCTATTTTGAAGCTTGGATTTTTGTAGATCTAGAATTTAGTCATTTTCGGATTTTTATGGTTTTGATCTATTAAATTCCTTTGTTTTCAAGTTTTGATGGTTCCATGTGGTAGAGAATTTCCTTCTACCCAATTTTGACCTTTGGAAAGTTGGATTTGGACTTGTTTTGACCAAGTTATGGACTTTGGAGCTTTGGGTTCAACCTTGGAGTTCCTGCTGATTTGGAGAAGACAGTGAGCAGTGCGCGAGCTTTTTAGCTTGCGTCACTGAGCTGTGCGCGCTCTTTAGCGCAGCGCAGTAGACCCCATACGCTGCCTTTTGGAAGCATATGACTCGCATACGCTCACTTGCTTGACAAGGAGTCGTATGGAGTCCATACGCTGCCTTTTTGGAGCGTATGACTTGCATACGCTCACTTGGATAGCCATGAGTCGTATGGAGTCCATACGCTGCCTTTTGGAGGCGTATGACTCGCATACGCTCGCTTGTGTAACAAGGAGTCGTATGAAGTTCATACGCTGCCTTTTTGGAGCGTATGTCTTGCATACGCTCGCTTGTATGACAAGGGGTCGTATGGACTTCATACGCTTACCTGAGCGCAGGCTTACCTGAGCGTAGGCTTACCTGAGCGTAGCTTGACTTGAGCGTAGCCTGACCTGAGCGTATGAATTTTGTACTGACCGTATGGCCTTGGCTGACTTGGTCTTATGTCAGCATGTCACTTTGGTTTTATTTTCCTTAAGCTTGGCTCTTCTATAGCCCTGTATATTGATATTTTATTAGATATTTTATGCCCATTTTATATCCTTACGTCTTTTGTCATGAACTTGATAATCATGAATTTATTTAATAGGTTTGTTAATAATAATTGAATACGGCATGGCAGGACAAGCATACCTGACATGATTATCTCGAATTGCTGTTGCGACGGCTAACGTGACATGACCTGACAAGAATGACTAACCTGGACATCGTGGATGATTGCGTTTGCACAATAAACCAGTATTGTCTTGCATCATGTCTAGGAGGGGATCCATGAGTACCACGGTCAGGGATACCTACTGTAATTAACTAGAATAATTCAGTAGACATGAAAAGATTTCCAGCTACAGGCGATCCCGTTATCTGGGCGCATTAAGTGGACTTGTAGCCTACCGACGAGTAGGGCACACTTCCAGCACACAGTCATGTGGTGCACCTTTCATAAATGGACATTCGACCAGGATAACTTGGATGGTCTGCAGGGCTTGTGGCTGTTGAAATAATCTCATTGCATCTTGCTAGTAACTAGGCCTGTGATAACCCTAGCTACTTAAAGTATCAAGCCATACTTTTGATTGGCCGTGATTGATTGGATGAAGTTATTCCAGCTTAGTCTTATCCTGATCCTGTGCAAGATCGTGACAAGACATGATTATTGATGCTTGCCTTAACAATAACGATCGGGGGACCAGTTCTGTTCAGGCGAAGGGTTACAACCCCGGTCCTTATTTGGTTTAAGGGTTGTAACCTGGCTCCCGGAGCAGTTCTGTGTCTTCCCTTCGGTTATTGTCTTATTTGTACCCCGTGCCATGCTTGTCATGTTCTATCTTACTTCAGCAACGTGATTATCTATAATGGCCTTAACAATAAAGATCAGGAGTCCAGTTCTGTTCAGGCGAAGGGTTACAACCCCGGTCCTTGTTTGGTTTAAGGGTTGTAACCTGGCTCCCGGAGCAATTCTGTGTCTTCTTTTCGTTTATTGTCTTATTACCTTATCCATAGTATTTGAGACGGATTTCCATTCAGGTGAAGGATTGCAACCCCGGTCCTTGTTTGGTTTAAGGATTGTAGTCTGGCTACTTGAATGGTTTCCTCGTACTCAATTATTGTTGTTATTTCTGATAATTTAACTTTAATGTTCCTTACTATATGCGGGTTTTAGTTTCTAAGTGAAGCCTCCTTTGTGGCACTTGCTCTTTCTGGGGTCTGACCCAGCTGGTTTTGTGTGGCCAGATATCGGAGCAGCTCCAGAGGATCCACCGATCTTCCAGCCAGATGGTGACCACTAGACGGAACCCTGACAACGAGTGGGTTTCTTTTTGTCCTCCCACTTATTTGTAAAAATTATTCTTTTGAGGCGTTTAGCCGGCGAGCACGTGTTAGCTCGATTGCATCTTTATTTACTGTCTGCCTACGGGCTGTAACATGATTGACAAATCCTAGGGTTGATCATGTATGACTAAACTCTTGCTAGTCCTTACATTTTGTAACGACTAGCTTCATGATCAACTGAATATGTAATATTTGGGATGCCTTACTATTGTATATTTAATGATCATACATCTTGTGACTTTTACTTACTTGCTTGTGATTGAGACACTAGGCTTGTTCATGACCTTAAGAGACTGTTGGCTTGTAGATAAACCCTCATGTATCTAGACAGCCGTGACCGTATAGCGAGATGGATTCCATTTCATATACGTAGCCGGCTATGTCTGCCCCCGCTCTCCAGTATTCTGGTTCTGGGGCGTGACAAGAATATTACCAAATCCTATACTTTCCTCGCTAACTCTACATACGTCTTCCCTTATCTTCAATAACTCTTCCTTTAAGCATAAAATTCAAAATCGTCAAATACCATCATTTTTGAATGAGGTTTAGATGCTAACGAGCACTACTAACGATTCTATTCCAAATAAGTCACAAGCTAGGTATGCCACTCCCTCAAGGCTAGCTTACTCAAGGTATTCTTCTACCTTTTCTACCATTTAGCTATCTAATATTAATCCCAAGGATCACTTACAAGGAATGAGATAAGTAACAATCTATGTTCCCCCCGCCTATAGCTATTACCTATATACATATGGTCATCCACAAGATGTATATCAACTATTTAATATATAAAGCTAACCACAACTATCTACAACTTCCAAAATATGTAACCAAAAATATAATAATAATAATAATAAAATAAATAAATAAATAAATAAATAAAAAAATATATATGCAAGGTACTAAGGTTGAAACAGAAAAGAGATTGAGTCAATAGAGATTGATATGGTCCTAAATAGTTTTAGGAAAAATCAAGTACAATTTTATAGAAAATCTATCCTTTCTGGCTGTGATAAAAGATTTCTGAAAATGGAAAGTCGCTAGAAATACAAATCCTCTAATTCGGACAACAGTCAGAATAATTTGATGGTGCAGAAAAGACAACCATATTATGGATATAGTCTTAATAATATTCGAAAACCCAAATATATCCGAAGTCACTTTGCCTCAAATTCATGTCTCGCCAGAGTGCACCTGACTGCAGTAAAATTTTGGCTCTATAACTTGAATAGTAATAGGTTTTCGAGTAGTCTATCAACTTTATCCATTTTCTGGCTGAACAACATAGGAGACAAATTTGATACATTTAGGACGTAGTCTCAATAATATCCAAAAACCTATCAACACCTGAATCACTTCAGCTTAGAGTCTATGCCCCGCCAGTGCGCAACTGGCTGCAATATACACACAGTTTCTATAATTCAAATAGATGGTTGCGACACATATGTGCGAAGCCATATTAGGTCACTGAATATTTTCTTAACCTTGTCCATGGAAAATTTAAAGGGATAATTCAACAATTCAAAAGTTTTCCAATGACTAAAGAAAATTCAATAATAAAATGGAATCAATTCTCTGGCCGTTCGTGCTTCATGATACTCAAGCATTGAGTTTAAAAGCTTTCTAGGCCTTGAATTGATCAAGAAGTTGCCTAGGGAGAGTAAGGTTTCGAGTTGAGTGGAGGAAATCAACAAATAAAAAATATTTTCGGTACTTGAAATAACTTAGGAAATATCAATCCATATTGGAATTATTTTTCGGAAGATAGTTCCCTTGGGAGATATGTGAACCAGCTAAATTAAACCAATTCTTTGGTAACAGTTAAACTTGGGGTTTTATGGTTCCAAAAGAATTCGGTTCGAAATTGGTTCTGAGAAAGTCAACTGGAAATAAGGTCAAGAGAAATGGTTGGATACACTAGTCGTAGAAATGCTTTGGGTAGATAAGAGTTTATTAGGGTTGCTATAGAAGAATTTGAAACTTTAACTAGGGAATGGATCTGTCACGCCCCAGAACCAGAATACTGGAGAGCGGGGACAGACATAGCCAGCTACGTATATTGAAGTGCAACCCACCTCGCTATACGGTCACGGCTGTCTAGATACATGAGGGTTTACTACAAGCCAACAGTCTCCTATGGTCATGAACAAGCCTAGTGTCTCAGTCACAAGCAAGTAAATGAAAGTTACAAGATGTATGATCATTAAATACAATAATAAGGCGTCCCAAATATTACATATTCAGCTGATCATGAAGCTAGTCGTTACAAAATGTTAGAACTAGCAAGAGTTTAGTCATACATGATCAACCCTAGGATCTGTTAATCATGTTACAGCCCGTAGGCAGACAGTAAGTAAAAGCAATCGAGCTAAACAGGTGCTCGTCGGCTAAACACCTCAAAAGAATATTTTTACAATAGAGTGGAAGAGCCAAAAATAAACCCACTCGTTGTCAGGGTTCCGTCTAGTAGCCACCATATGGCTGGAAGGTCGGTAGATCCTCTTGAGCTGCTCCGAAATCTGGCCATACAAAACCAGCTGGGTCAGATCCCAGAAAGAGCAAGTACCGCAAAGGAAGCTTCACTTAGGAACTAAAACCAGCAATCAGCACAAAATATAAATAAAGGTAAGAACTGGAAATAAGAAAATACATCAGGATGATATACGACGAGATAACCATGGAACTATTCAGATAACCAGGTTACAACCCGTAAACCAAACAAGGACCGGGGTTGTAACCCTTCGTCTGAACATAACTTGGAATTCTTACCATTTATCGGTAAAATAGATACAAGCATTCTGGTCATGCAGTAATCAGGATCAGGGCAAGACTAGACTAGTTAGACTCCATCCAATCATTTCACGGCTAAGCAAGAATTACGGCTTAATACTTTAACTAACTAGGGTTATCACAGGCCTAATTACTAGCAAGATGCAGTGAGAATCTTCCACAGCCACAAGCCCTGTAGTCCATCCAGGTTACCCGGGTTAAAAGATTTAGAGTTGAATTCAGGTGGGTACACCGTCCAGGAAACGAATGTACCCTTAGGTAGCTTGAAGGGTGCAACACATGACAGTGTGCTGAAAATGTGCCCTACTCGACGACAGGCTACAGATCCCAAGGCGTGCCCAGGTAACGGGATTGCCTGTAGCTGGGAGATCTCTTTATGACTAGTGTATTAATCAGCCTTAGTCCATTTCAATGGGTACTCCTGACCGTGGTACTCAGGAGTCCCCTCCTAGACATGATGCAAGACAGGACTGGATTATTTGTACAAGTACAATCGCCTACAATGTTCAGATTAATTATACAGGTCATGTCATGTCAGGTAGCTGTCGTAACAGCTTATCAGATATATCATGTCAGGTTTCATGTCAAGAGTTCTTGTCAGGAGTACGCCACGACGGGCCACTATCAGGTCATGTCAGGTTTACTTGTCAAGAGTGCACCACTATGGGTCACTATCGTGTCATGCTCAGGTATCATTTCCAAACATCTTAAACAAATCTATGATTATCAAGTTCATAAAAGAAGGCGTAAGGATATAAAATCGACATAAAATATCTAATAAAATATCAATATATAGGGCGATAGAAGAGCCATGCGGCTAAAGCATATGCGGCCAGAAATGATCTCATACGGCTGGAAAGAGAAAAGCCCATGCGGCTAATAGGGTCAGGCGCATGCGGCTAAAAAAGAAAGGGCTTATGCGGTCAAAGGGGTATCAGTCATATGCGGCTCGGAGATCCACTCAGTCATACGGCTGAGAGGGACAAGACATATGCGGTCAGGAGGATAGGGAACTCATGCGGCTGGCGGGGGATGGGTCCATGCGGCTGGCTGACCAATCAAGTACATGCGGCCGGGGATGAGCAACCCATGCGGCTGCAGGGAGCAATGACTTATGCAGTCAAGGGAAGCAACCCATGCGGCTGGAAGACTGCGGTCTATGCGGCTCGTGAGCGTTGAGTTCATGCGGCTCGGGACTGGGCGAAGTCCTATGCGGCTGCAGGGAGCAATGACTTATGCGGTCAAGGGAAGCAACCCATGCGGCTGGAAGACTGCGGTCTATGCGGCTCGCGAACGTTGAGTTCATACGGCTCGGGACTGGGCGAAGTCCTATGCGGCTGGTCTGGGAAGCTCAGTCATGCGGTTAAGTAAGAAGGACTTCATGCGGCTAGAAGGAATACTTGCCGCATGAACTTGTCATGCGGTCAAGTCAAGACAATAGTGCATGCGGTTGGAACTGACTTGCCGCATGAATGTTCATGCGGTCAAGTGCTACCATGCAGCTCAGGACTGTGCTTCTTCTCCAAATTTTCAAGAAGAAGTACACCATAAGCCATGGCTTCCAAGTTGCATAACTCTATCATCCGGAGCCCAAATCCGAACTTTCTTAGGTCAAAATGGGGTAGAACGAAATTCTCTACGACATGGAACCATCAAAACTCAGAAATAACAAAATTAAGTAGATCAAAACCCAAGAAATTCAAAAATAATGTAAATATAGATCTACCAGAATCTAGCCATGGAAAGTGAAAATGCCAAGTTCTAAAGTAAGTTAAAATGCTGTAAGGAAGAGAATGAAGCAATAAAATTGGAGTTCCTCCATGAAGTAAGTTGCACTTGCCTAGACCCCTCTCTCCTCTTTCTGGTAGGTGAAGGGAGTAAATGGAAGAAGAAGAAGAGATTAATGAAGAGAGAAAAAGAAGAATAGGTAATAAATATGAATGGTGGTGGTAGGTAGGGGGTTCATCCATGGTTCATGATGAACCAAAAACAATCCCAACCGAACCAAGCCGACCCGGTCCAAGAATAAACCGAGCCAAGAAGTAAAAGCTAAGCCAGGTTAAGTCATACAGAATAGAATACGTACACGTATTCCAAAAATACGTAATACGGACAACAGGTATTACAGGATCTAGGTTCCAAATAAAGATAGAGGAGTAAGATTTGATCAAGAAATGGAGAAGTTGAAATAGGTTTGCTAAAGAAGGAGATTGAAAAAAAGAGTCTAATCTTAATCCAAAACGGCAAAAGAGTATGGATCCTAAAGTATGCTAGAATCTGATAAACATATGGAAGAAAATAATCCCGAAAGCCATGGGACACTAAAATATACCAAAAATCTAAAAAATAAAATAGGCAGTAAAATATACCATCATACAATCGGCCTAATCTAGATAAGGTTTAGGTTCAAACGTAAGCAAGGTAACCTATAAAACTATAAGCAAGCCAAAATAAGTATTTTAAAATAAATAATTTTGGCCCTATATTGTAGCATGATGAATATAGTAGACTCTCTGTTCACCATGTATATTATATATATATATATAATATCTTGGTATTCCAAAATTCTATTCTTCCAATTCTTAATCACCAATATATCCTTGATAAATACCGCCTTACATACATTCTCATTAAGATTACAATTTCAGAAATTGTATCGTAGGGGAGACATGACTTTAGGAAAGATATTGGCCAGAAAAAAGTGTAATCAAGGGTAATATGTTATGCTTCGTTAGGGTATCATCTAGTGCTAATCAATAATTCTAGGTATCGTTAGCTCTTCTGGTCCTGGTCTGGTTCGAGCAGCCTCCCGCTGCTCAATCTACTACTACGATTCTCTTGTCATATTTTCTTACGTCATGCATAGAAAACAAGATCTTGCTAGTACCGACTGATAGGCATAGATCAGGTTGTCTTCATAGTCTGGCAAGTTTAGGGGCAAGCATAAACAAGGTAACCTACCGTTCTATAAGCAAGCAAAAATAGTTACTTATATATAGATAATTCGGTCCTTTGTTGTGACAAATCAATATTCTAGTGTTCTAATTGTTTCTAGATATGTTCACCTAAGTTGTTATTTTGGACCTGTATGGGCCACCACTAAAAACATGTCACGACCCGATCCTAAATTACTGGGTCGAACCGGATCATGCCCAGCCTGCACCGTTGTGAGACGACGGTAGTAAGCTGTTCTATTTGCAGGTATTCACAACAACATTTATACATTTGTCATAACTTGAATATACAAAAAATTTAAAACTTTTTATTCAACAATTGAAAAGTACAAACTGAAACTGAAAGTACTGAAATAAAATGCTGAAATCAAAATCTGCAAACTCCAATACAATAAAACTAGCTAACTGGAAAACAACTAGCTAAATGGTCGGCTCATCGGCCTCAGGATCTGCATCCTCCAATGGGGACTCTGGTAGTACCGCAGGGTAAAGCACCGGGTCATAGTAGCTATTGTACAATAGCTCAACATCCTCAATGTCACCTAAAATGTTGGTCTCAAGTCAGGAGGGAGCAAGTACGAATATGTAACTCACATTTCAAATAATAATGGAAAAGTGCAGGCTAAACAGTTGAAACAATATTTTTTAGCAATTTAACAATTCAATACTTGAAACAATGTGATTTGAATATGTAACGTCTATGACCGGCTTGGGTTGTACAATGGCATCCTAGCGACGCGATACGGCTTATCCCCGTGTGTAAGAGGGGTAAGCTCACACAATAACAATATACAATATGAGGGGTATTGGTCATAAACGCTACACTATTCCCCTAATATCCCCATAATCAATATCAATCAATATTTGAACCCTAGGAGAGGGTTCCGTGTAGCAATGTGGTTTAAACATGCAACTTGACAATTACTAATTAAAATACAAGAAAACATAACCGTAACTTGCCTCTGTTTGCATGACTAGATCAGGATGTCGGTACCGGGGATGAAGTCAAATACGTCCTCGAAACCCTACAGTTGATAACCCTGACTTAGAACCATAATAGGCCATATCTAGTTGTACTAGTTGCAATTTCTAGGAAGAGATCCTAGTCAAGTTTTAAGTTATTTAATTAAACTACCAAAATCCATCTATCGTCGCGAGCTACAATCGTTATCAATTTATGGAGTGAACCGATTTACGGATTAATTGGGAAAAATTGCATTTACCGGTTAATTCGGCAAAACTTTGTATTTTAAATATATATATAAAACTAGGCTTTTTCTTTTAAATGAGAAAACATGTGAATTGCTAAATTACTAGATTATTTATTATGAGAAAACTTATTAATTTTTCTTTATAAAAAATATATATCTATTTTATATTCTACGCGTTTAACGGCGAAATCAATATTCCAGAAAAATAAGGAAAAGCTACGCTACACAATACATGGTCACAGAGAAATAAAAAAAACTGGGCTTATGCCCTTACAAATTATTTACATAAATTAATTAATCCTAAGGCGAGCTCTGAGTGCCGCGAACGGTCCAAACAGTAGGCCGAGGCCCTGCACCATAAATACTAAAAGCAGTACCAGTTCTAAAATAAATTATAATTAAATTAAAACTAATGAGTCTCAGACTTGGTCGTGCAATCTCATGTTGCGGCTTACGTCTCAACGTACAGATGACCCTGTATCGTTTGCGTTTCGTCGATGCTCATTCGACCGATATGGTCGTCGCCTAACTGGTGATACAAAATTCATAAAATCCAAAAACCAACAAAATCTAATATATAAATCATTTTGCAAAGACCGATTTTCTTTGGAAAATAGGTTTTATTCAAATTGCTAATTTTAGAAGGAAATCCCTTTTTTTAAAAATATTTCCTGAAAATTTGGGCAGCATCTCCTCTGTAATTGGGACAACCCAATCCTGGGAGGATGCCAACCACAACACAATTAAATATCCCAAACCAGGGATCACTAATTACCAACCCAAAAATGAATCCAACCCAAAAGCCAACCATAGCACAATATATCCAAAATAGAAAATATGCCGCAACGTAACCGATACTCTACGTATCATCCAAAAGCAACAATATTTCAAAATACCGAATCCCAAAACGGGATTGGACCGCGTCATCACAGACTATCTACGGGAGGGACACGGGGACATGAAGTTATACCTCAATTGCTCGGCTAGAGCTCTCAGATGCAAATATTAGAAGAATTAAATCTACGGACAGCGGGAAATCAGCTCGAAAAAGAGCACATGAGGTGTGGACAGCAGATCGGCTCGGAAAAGAGCGCTGCAGAACTCGGAGCAGCGCTGGAGCGGAGCCGACAGGGCTCGGGGCAGACCGACAGCTCGGGAGACGCCGGGAAGGCGCTGGCCAGGCGGGCACGGCGGGACTCGGGGTCGCCGGAGAGGATCTGGCCGGTGGGACAGCGCTGCGGCCTCGGGAGGCAGGCGCACGACTGGTTCGGGGGTCGCCGGTGAAGTGCTGGCCAGCGGGCGGCCACAGGGGGAAGTGCGCGGGCGGCACTCGGGTCGGAGGCGAGGCTCCGGGGGTAGCTAGGGCACGACGGGAGGCGGCCGGCGGGGTCTGGCCGGCGCAGGAGACGCTGGTCGGGTGCGGGGCGCTGCTGGGGGTCGGCCGGGTATGAGAGGCACGTCCGGGGGGTTCTGGCTAGACGAGACGGAGGAGCCGAGCGGTCGGGCTCGGGGCCGAGCTTGGGGGAAAGGTAGGAAAGGAGTGAGGTTGGGATGGGAATGAGAGTGAGGGAGAGAGAAAGATGGAGTGATGGAGAAAATTGGAAAGTGCTGCTGGTGTTCGCGTGAGTGGTGGTGGTTGGTTATAAGTGGGGAGTTGTTAGCAGAATAAGAGGAAGGGGGATGGGAGTTTTTGAGGAAAGGAGATTTTGGAGAAATAAGGGGGCGGCCTGGTCGTGGGAAGCCAGGTCGTGGAAAAATATTGGGTTTTGTTTTTGTTTTTTTTCTCTATAAAACCATTGTATATAATATCTAAGTATTAATAATCAAAAAATTAAAAGAGAAAAATTAGGATAGGTTCGAAATCGGAAATCGGGTTCGAGTTCGGGGTCGGACCCCGTACACGGAATCGGGGACAGGCCACAAACAGAATCCAATAATTAATTTAAAAAATAACATTTTCCTGATCCGACTAATAATAATAATAATAATAATAATAATAATAATAATAATAATAATGATAATAATAATAATAATAATAATAAACCTAACTAGCTAACCAATTAACTAGGGATACTCTAAGGCAACCAAAATCTAATAATCAACTAAAATTCGATTAATTCCAAAAATCCAATAATACCTATATTGCGGGTTTTACAATAACACTACAAACTAATATCATAGAGATTATCAAGATAACGAAAACTATCAGAGAATGTACTCGTCTCAATTTGTTGGAGTCGACGTGCGCGACACGAACGTGTCGACAAGGAATAGGTAACGATACTATGCTCCACAAGATGTCCCAAACAACGGTACATGCAGTTCTATTGAGTCCAGAATAGTTCAAATAGTCCAGATTGGTATATAGAAATCCAGAATCAAAGTTCGACACAATAATCAAGATGAGATAGAAAAGAAATACAAAACGACTATATTAGTCACGATTTACGATTTTAAGGGAAAGAGCATAACTAAATACGTATAACTATTTTGAAAATCACTTATAATATTTAGAAACTATATTTTTATTAATCATAACATTTTTAGATATATATTTTGAAAATATAGAAAAAAAAATTCTAGTACTAAATCTCCAATTTAGTCAAACACGATTTTAAGTCAAAACTTAATAATAATATTTTAGAATATTATCTTATATTTCTATATGATTCCAAATAAATTATACTATTAATAACAATAATCACAATAATAATAAAAATAATAATAATAATAATATAATAATAATAATAATAATAATAATAATATAATGCATATACATTTATATACATTATAAATAAAATATATAAACATACATACATTTTTTTTATATATAAACATACATACATATAAATATACAATTATACTTATTCAAAAAAAGGTCCAGCCCAATGGGCCCCAGAAATTTCCTTCCCAAAACATATACCATGTATACAAATATTTATATTTATACCCATACATGTATTATACATACAAATAGATACATATCCAAATATTATACATATACACTTGTAAGCCCAACTAAAATTAATCTAAAAATTTCCATTAGATCCTAGTCCAGCCCATTGTTAACAGATAACAAAAATTTATAAAAAGTTTAATAATGGGCTCAAGCCCAGCCCAATGCAGTTGCAAACCATAAATCCCTATTAATGATAACAACTAAAAATAATTATTATACTAATATCCCGAATTATATACTAACCGAATGAGGGGGGCTATTGCTCATTCTCTTTCCTCCCCCAAATTTAACCTAGAATCGAAGAGAGAGAAGGGGAGACGAGGAGCTCACCAAGTGTTGGAACTTTTGGTTTTTTGAGTTCCACTTTATAGATATTTCAAATACACCATAGACAAAAGGGAAGAGACTTTTGTTTAGTCCCACATCGCTTAAAACCCACACTTGAGAGTGGGTATATATATGTTTACACCTTTTACATGGTTCTGATGAGTGGGAAGCTAGAGGGGTGCTCGCGCGCCCGGGGGTATTGGGCTAGAATGCACCCGGGTTGGAGGAAAGCTCCAGAAAACCTTAATGCGCATGTGCGGGCACGTCGCACGCGCAGGGGGGTGCAAATCCGGGCTATTTAGCCTCGCGCGTAGGCGGGATACGACCCTACTTTTTGCATTTTCTCTTGGTAAGTGAGCCCGCAATTTATGCGTAACCGCCCCTACTCATTCAACACGACTCATTCTCGTTCCTGATTCTTCTCCTGAGATTTGGTTCATGATCTAACAGTATTAGAGTTTTGCAACTCTATATATTCATTCGTTCTTCATTGAAAGAACACACCGCTGAGATCCAAAACCACCAAATAGAGAAAGAACTGAAATGCTGTCGTTCGTCTTCTTTCCTGTTCGACTGTAGGTTGCAGATAGGTACTGCTATCTGTAACTCGTTGTTGTATCCTGGAGGAAAGTCACCGTTCGAACCTTACAGTATCGATAAGGGAAGAATCTTTTCTTGAGGACAGTGGTTCACACGCCTCAACGACTCCGAGTTCTGTTCCACGAAGCTTCTACCCCAACAATCTCAAGAAAAGATGGCTTCTCAGAACAATGATCTCGCTGCTGCTGGATTCGCTCAATCTCGTTCAAGGCTACCTGACGTATCGAAGATCGAAGTTTTCAACGGTACCCACTTCAAACGCTGGAGGGAGAGGATCTACGTCTGCCTGGACGTGCTGAACTATGCGAAGTACCTGACTGAACCTGAACCTGAAAAGCCGGCGGCTATGGAGTTCGATTCGGCTAACATAGAAGATGCTGCAAACGCTTTCGATAATTTCCAAAAGCTGCACGATGAGTGGCAGCAAGGAAACAAGGTATGCCAATACACTATTCTAAATACCTTGTCGAATGAGATCTTCGATATACTATTCATATAAATCAGCTTACGAAATCTGGGAAAATATGAATAAGAAGTATATAATCGAAGATGCTGGTACTCAAAAGTACGCTATTGGGAATTATCTTAAATTCCAGTTTGTTGACTCTAGAGATATCTCTTCTCAAATCATTGAATTTCAAGTTCTTTTAAATGATTTGAAAACTGAGGATATTGAACTCCCTGATGCTTTCGTCTCTGGTTGTTTGGTTGAGAAACTACCTGAATCATGGAAAGACTACAAGGACAAGGTGAAGCACAAAAGGAGGCAGATGAGTCTGGAAGACGTGATTATTCATGTCCGGATTGAAGAGAAAAATAGGAAACTTGACGCAAGATTAGCTACGGAGTTTGACTCTAAGGCTAATATTGTGGAAGGTAATCCCAGTTCTGCTTCTAATCGGTTTAGGAGAAATCCTAAGAAAACCGATAAGAAATCTTCTATTCCGAAGACTAACAATTCCCGTCCTTTTAAGAAGAATAAAGGAAATTGTTATGTTTGTGGAAAGCCCGGACATCATGCTTTTTAGTGCAGACACAAGAAGGATGGAGACAACAAAGACGTCACTCCGAAAGCTAATATAGTGAAGGATGATGTCTTTGCTGCTGTTGTCTCTGTTGTGAACATGGTGGCTGAGAAAAAAGACTGGGTTATTGATTCTGGAGCAACCCGTCACATCTGTGGTGACTTAAAGTCTTTCTCAGAGTACACCCAAGTGAAAGATGGAGAAGAACGAGTCTATATGGGTGACTCTAGGCCTGTACCCGTCCTGGGAAAAGGCACAGTTCTTCTCAACTTGACTTCAGGGAAAACCCTTTCACTGGGTAATGTACTGCATGTTCCTGACATTCGCTGCAATCTGATCTCTGTGTCGCTGTTGGTTCAAGCTGGAATCAAAGTGAACATGGAATGCAACAAGGTAGTGCTTTCTAAGAATGAGACATTCATAGGGAAAGGGTATTGTAACCAGGGTTTATTTATTCTGAATGTACTCAAAACTGTTATTAATGAAAATTCTGCTTCTTCTGCTTACATGGTTGACTCTTTTGATTTGTGGCATGGTAGACTAGGACATGTTTCTGCACCTTATATTAAGGAAATGAGAAAAACTGGTTTATTGCCTAACATCACTAAACCAACGAATGATAAGTGCGAAGTATGTGCTGAAGTTAAAGCTATCAAAAAGGGTTGTTTACCTATTGTTTCTAGAGATAATACTGATTTGCTTTCTTTAGTTCACACCGATCTTGCTAAATTTAGAAGCTTAATGTCTAGAGGAGGGAAATATTATTATATTACCTTTATAGATGATTACTCTAGATACACGAAGGTATATCTCCTTAGAAACAAGCATGAAGCAGGTGAGATGTTTCTGAAATATAAAGCTGAAGTTGAGAATCAACTAGATAGGAAAATTAAAAGGCTTAGGTCAGATAGGGGAGGTGAATATGAGTCTAATCCCTTTGCTGACCATTGTGAACAACTTGGCATAATTCATGAGACTACCCCTCCATATTCACCAGAATCGAATGGGTAGCTGAAAGAAAGAATAGAACCTTGAAAGAGATGATGAATGCTATGCTGGTTAGTTCAGGTGCACCCCTGAACTTGTGGGGGGAAGCCATCCTATCTGCTTGTTTTGTTCAGAACAGAATACCTTATAAAGCAACTGGCAAGACACCCTATGAGTTATGGAAAGGCTATACGCCTAACCTAAATATCTCAAAATGTGGGGGTGCCTCGCCAAAGTTCTGTTAGTAGGACCTAAAAAGTCAAAATTAGGTTCTAGAACTGTTGATTGTGCGTTCATTGGTTATGCTAATAACAGTGCTGCGTATAGATTTTTGGTGGTTAAGAGTGACTCTGACCAGGTTACTGTCAATACTACTCTGGAAACCAAAAATGTTGATTTTTTCGAAACTATTTTTCCTTGGAAATCCGGTCTCGAAAGAACTGTTAACCATACCGAACGTATCTCTGAGACTACCGAACGTATCTCTGAGACTCCTGAAAATTCAGAATTTGAATTGAGAAGGAGTAAAAGAGCGAGGATATCCACCAATTTTGGTGATGATTTTCACATGTTTCTTGTGGATGATGATCCGATAACCTATGATAATGCTATGCATTCTAGAGATGTACCTTTCTGGATAGAAGCAATCAACAGTGAGTTAACCTCAATTATGTCTAATCATACTTGGGAAGTTGTTGATTTACCTCCTGGTGCTAGAGCTATAGGTTGCAAATGGATCTTTAAGAAGAAACTAAGAGCAGATGGCTCTATCGAGAAATACAAGGCTAGGTTGGTTGCGAAGGGATTCTCCCAGAAGAAAGACATAGACTATTTTGACACTTTCGCCCCTGTGACACGAATCTCTTCTATTAGGATTTTAATTGCATTGGCAGCAGTTCATAAGTTAATTATCCATCAAATGGATGTGAAAACTACTTTCTTAAATGGTGATTTAGAGGAGGAGATTTATATGTCACAGCCAGAAGGTACTATTGTACCGGGTAGTGAGAAGAAAGTATGCAAACTAGTTAAGTCTTTATATGGGTTGAAACAGGCACCTAAACAATGGCATGAGAAATTTGACTCTGTGATGGTGTCTAATGGATACCTGATCAATGATGCAGACAAATACGTATACTATAAGTCTTTTAATAACTCTTATATTATGCTTTGTCTCTATGTGGATGACATGCTTATTTTGGGACCTAACCTTGATATTGTAAATGAGACCAAAAGATTTTTAGCTTCAAATTTTGATATGAAAGATCTTGGTGAAGCTGATTTAATCTTAGGTATTAAAGTTGTAAAGACAAAAGATGGTCTTACATTGTGTCAAGAACACTATGTCGAGAAGTTTTTGAAAAGATTTGGATATTATGACTGTAAGAGGGTGTCGACGCCATATGATGCTAATATCCATCTTAAGAAAAATAAAGGACATAGTATCTCTCAGAAAGAATATGCCCAAATTATTGGTAGCTTAATGTACTTGATGAACTGTACAAGGCCTGACATAGCTTATGCTGTTGGCAGACTGAGCAGATATACTCAGAGTCCTAGTAAGGAACACTGGATTGCCATTGAGAGATTAGCCAAGTACTTAAAAGGTACCATTAATCATGGGATATCTTTCAAAGGGTCCCCACCTGTGTTAGAGGGTTATTGTGATGCTAACTGGATCTCAGATTCAGATGAGATCAAATCCACTAGTGGTTATGTGTTTACCCTTGGTGGGGGTGCAGTGTCTTGGAAATCTACCAAGCAAACATGTATAGCTCGTTCAACCATGGAGTCCGAGCTAATCGCCTTAGAGAAGGCATGTTCTGAGGCTGAGTGGCTTAGAAACCTCTTAGCGGATCTTCCTATTAGTGTAAATGCTCCTCCTCCTGTGCCTATGCATTGTGATTGTCAAGCTGCTATCGCAAAAGCAAAGAGCAAGATTTACAATAGGAAAATTAGACATATACGTCTAAGACATACAGTGGTAAAACAGCTGTTAAAATCCGGAGTTATATCCTTGGATTATGTGAGGTCAGAGTTGAATTTGGCCGATCCTCTGACCAAACCACTTAATAGGAGGCAAGTGGAAGACACGTCGAGGGGAATGGGACTTATACCTAAAACAGAAAACAAGAGTGATGGTAACCCCACCTATTTGATTGGTGATCCCATGACTTAGGTTCATAGGGGTAAGAACAAGTCACTGGTTGTTTTTGTGTACTATCGACTATTGTATTTGAGATGTTCTATTCCTATGACTAAATAGTACTGTATTTATGAATACAACTACTGCAGTGAGAAGGTTGAGCTCTGCTCTTAATAGAATCCATATCCCAAATCTTGAGGTGGTGTGTCTAAACTGCAGTACACACTTGATAGAAATCTACCTATACGAGTGAGGAACTGGGTCGGTTCCTATGAAAGCCTTTGGCAGGCTTTCTAGAGCACTCATAAAAAACCAGAAATCAGCGCAGGGCCAAAAAGTGCAAAACCGCAGAACAGTGAAGTACTAAGAATTATAATGTGGATGCGAGTCCTCTGTTCACATTTAAGGTTGTTGGTTCATAGAAATTTATTTCACCAACCTCCTGTGAACAAGATTTGCTATCCTAATGGCTGGTTCATAGCTGAAAGGCACCAGTACTTAGGCATTGTGTTCGTGCTACGGCTAGCAGATGAGACAACCACATATTTCAAAATATGTGGGGGAGGTGTAGTCGGTATAGACATAGCATGTGTGGTGTATTTTGAAATAGTGGGGGATTGTTGGAACTTTTGGTTTTTTGAGTTCCACTTTATAGATATTTCAAATACACCATAGACAAAAGGGAAGAGACTTTTGTTTAGTCCCACATCGCTTAAAACCCACACTTGAGAGTGGGTATATATATGTTTACACCTTCTACATGGTTGTGATGAGTGGGAAGCTAGAGGGGTGCTCGCGCGCCCGGGGGCATTGGGCTAGAATGCACCCGGGTTGGAGGGAAGCTCCAGAAAACCTTAATGTGCATGTGCGGGCACGTCGCACGCGCAGGGGGGGGGGGTGCAAATCCGGGCTGTTTAGCCTCGCGCGTAGGCGGGACACGACCCTACTTTTTGCATTTTCTCTTGGTAAGTGAGCCCGCAATTTATGCGTAACCGCCCCCACTCATTCAACACGACTCATTCTCGTTCCTGATTCTTCTCCTGAGATTTGGTTCACGATCTAACAGTATTAGAGTTTTGCAACTCTATATATTCATTCGTTCTTCATTGAAAGAACACACCGCTGAGATCCAAAACCACCAAATAGAGAAAGAACTGAAACGCTGCCGTTCGTCTTCTTCCCTGTTCGACTGTAGGTTGCAGATAGGTACTGCTATCTGTAACTCGTTGTTGTATCCTGGAGGAAAGTCGTCGTTCGAACCTTACAATATCGATAAGGGACGAATCTTTTCTTGAGGACAGTGGTTCACATGCCTCAACGACTCCGAGTTCTGTTCCACGAAGCTTCTACCCCAACACCAAGGGGGGTCGCTCGTCATCGGGGTGCTGGCGCTAGGGTCGCCGGGCGGAGCTCGCCAAAGGGAAACTTCGGCGCTCGACGGCGCGTGGAGGGGAGTGACGCTGGACGAGGCCGATGGCTCACCGGCGGCGTCGGTGCACAAGGGGCCGGATTTGGAACTTGGGCGGTGGCCGCGGTCAGATCCGACTGGGTTATGCTCTTTAAAGGCCCCGCCGGTGCGGATCTGGTCTGCGCTGAGGTCGGCGAGGCTCGACAGGTCGAGAGACACGGTCGCCGGGCTTGACAAGGCCGGGCGACAGAGAACAGGTGCGTTGGGTCTCTCTCTCTCTTGTGTGATGGTGGTGTTGGGTGGTTTATGTGGTGGTGATGGTGATGGTGGCGGTGGCATAGGGTGTCGGTGATTGTGGTGCATACAAGCGGGCGGTTGGTGGCAGCGATGATGACACTGGTGGTTGCTTGCGTGATTTGTCAGTGTAAACCCTTGGACCCATTTTGTATTCTTTGGTGTAAAATTTCATTTCCTTATATATATATATATATATATATATATATATATATATATATATATATATAAATTTATAAATATAAATTTAGTTAGCTTAAGAAAAAAGGGGTTTTGTAAAACCAATTAGTTAAGGCGCCTTAAGGCAATTCTTCAAATTCAAATTCTGGTCGACTCCTTAGTCAACCTGCGTTCGAAATTATCCCACATTCAAACTAGGATTCCTCCTAATCCTTTTAGTAGTCGATCAAATCAAGAACCTGCACACACACACACACACACACACACACACACATATATATATATATATATATATTTTTTTTTTAATATATATATATATATATATATATATATATATATATGTGTGTGTGTGTGTGAAAATATATATATATATATATATATATATATATATATATATATATATATATATATATATATATATATATGTTAGGTACTTTTCCCATAAGACCTGGCAAATTAGCATTTCGAGAAGGAGTAGACATGTTAGCTGAACAATTCAACAGTAATAGAGAATAACAGATACATTATCAATCATCATCCCTCTCTTTCCTTTACACCTTCTTTTATACTACTGCAGCTACTGCTGCATTACTAACAACCTAACTGCCAATTTGGTGACTGTGTAGATGACGTGGCTGATTGGAATCTTTGAGTGGTGGCCTCCTCCTTGCTAGCAGTCGACTGAGCATTCTCCAGGCGGACAATTGAATTGGCAATTCAAATAGAACTGTTTATTTGCTAAATTGGGCAAGGGAGAGAAGTAACCTGATGACATTCACAGAGCCATCAAGTCTACAGCTGCCTTGTTCTTCTTTTGTACTAACCTCCTTTCCAGCACCCAATGTGGTGCCAGTAAGTAGGACTCTCTTGATGAACTGTAAGGTTGGGGCTAAAGGTTTTCTTCAATTGAGATACATGGAAGACAAGGTTTACTTCAATTGAGATACATGGAAGACTGGATGTATCGGTGATCCTTCAGGTAAGGCAAGCTTGTATGCTACAGCTCCAATATTGGTGATGATTTGGTAGGAGCCAAAGTATTTTAGGGAGAGCTTCTGGGGTCTTCTTTGTCCAACTGTAATCTGTCTGTAGGGTTGCAATTTCAGATAAACCCAGTCTCCAACTAGAAATTCCCTGTCAGTTATATGATTATCCACCAACTTCTTCATTCTGCTTTGAGCTAGGTGCAAGTTGTCTTTGAGGAGTTGAAGAGCATGATCTCTAGACTCCATGTTTCCTGCTACTTCTCTTTCCTGTGTTGATCCAGACACATAAGTAAGTATATAGGGGAGAGGCCTACCATAAACTGCTTCGAATGGACTGGTATTGGTTGAGGAATGCCAGTTAGTGTTAAACCAGTACTCTGCCCAGGCTAGAAACTTGCTCCATTCTCTTGTCTTGTAGTGTCCACAGAAGCATCTAAGATATCCCTACATATATTTGTTAGTTATTTCTGTTTGTCCATCAGTTTGGGGTGGTAGGGTTGCCTATATGGTCTACAACATACATATAAAGATCCAGGAAATAGAGGTATTTTATGATCATAAGGTCTTTCAGGAGGTAATTCTCTAGGTTCTTCAGAGAGATGATTATACCTGCCTAGTAGCTGCACCAAGTCTTGATTGTTGTTCTCCTCTTGGGGTTGAGCTTGTACTGCACATAGCTGGATGATGTATATTTGAGCTCCCTGCCTCAAGTCCTTGCTGTTAGCTTCATTCAAGTCCTCTCTCTGGGTTTGTAACCTTCTGAATATATAACTGACCCCTTGATGTTCATACTTCATGATCAAATCTTCAAAGTTCCACAAGATATCTCCCAAGGTTCCCAACCAATTGGCTCCCAAGACTACCTGATAGCCAGTTATAGGCAGTAATAGTAAGTCAACTACTATTTTTCTTACTTGGCAGTCAATTTCAACTTTCTAACAAAGCCCTTGACTCTGAAGCTTGTCCCCATTAGCTACCATTACTTCAAAGCCTTCTTTTTCTGTTACCTGTAGCCCAATTCTTTCACAAAACTTGCTATCTATGAAACTGTGAGTTGAACCCGAGTCTACTAATATCATCACTAGCTTGTTATGTATGCTACCTCTCATTCTCATGGTAGATTGCTACAGTGTTCCTGAGAGTGCCTGCAGTGATATGGCAAAAGTTTCTGGGAGTGAAACTTCGTGTGACTCTTCATTGGGAGCTTCTTGTTCTACTATGTCTGGTTCTTCAAGGTCATTGACCAACATGTACAGTTTCTTTTCTTTGCATCTGTGACCTCTGTACTACTTTTCATCACAAGTGAAACATAGACCCAAGCCTTTTCTTTTATCAAGCTCTTTAGGAGAAATGGTAGAGGTTTTTGGCTTTTCAGGAGGCATCAACAAATTAACAGTTAAGAATTTTATACTCCTTTTGTCACTTTCAAAGTTTGTGGAATTGGAAAAATTGTGAGAGAAAGGTACTCGATTCTGATAATGTTGAGTTTTGTATACCTTTTTGAGAGATATTAACTTGGCTTCATACATCCTGGCCCATTGCATGGCCAATGGCAAGGTGGGAGGATTAGCTATCAGCAATTCATACCTATTCTCATCTCTTAAGCCCCCTATGTATTGACTAACCAGGTCAGGTTCTTTAGTTTCCCTGACTTTCTTTCTTGGAAAGATTCTGAAACTGAGTGTCATAATCTTCCACCATTCCATCTTGGGTAAGCCTCTTCAATTCCATAGCATAGTTGGTGAACTGAGAGGGCCCAAAATTAAGTCTAATGGCTTGACAGAAATCCACCCAAGTCACAAAACCTCCTCTGATTTGGATGAGCCAATCAAACCAGTGTGCAGCCTTTCCCTTCATTTGGACAAAGAAGACCCTCACTCTCTCCTCTTCAGGTATGTGGTAAAAATTGAAGTAATGATGAATTCTCAAGAGCCAGCCCTCAACATCTGGGCCTCCATCGTACTCAGGTAATTTCAATCTCAAGGTGGGCTTTCCCCAGGTTTGGTTGTTAGTGTAATGCTGGTTCCATAGGGTGGGAGGAACAGAATTCATTGCTGCAAATTTTCTACCATCCATGGAATTAGTGAAAGCTGGATTTGATATGTTGATTCCCTCTTCTCCTACTGTGTGGAATTGATGTGGATTGAAAGGAGAGAGGGGTAAATTTTGGCTCAGTGAGGGTAATGATGATGATGTTGGAAGGTTTGTCACAGGTGTTTGGGTGTAATTTGGGGGTGGAGCTTGGTTTTGATAATGGGGTGAGGTCTGGCTTTGGTAATTATGGCTCCACTCCATTCTTGGAGCTTCTGACATTACCATGGAGGGGCAAGGATTGCTAAGGGCTGGATTAGGAAGGAGAGGCTCGGTCTCCCTTCTAGATCTACCCATCTCCTTCATCATATACTCAAACATTTCTGTGAGTTGCAGGAATTTACCTTTCAAATTCTGAACCCTCATATTTGTAGCCTGAGATTGTCGATCCACCATGGATTCTGGTCGATAGCTGCTGCTTGAATGCTGTTCTTCGTCGACCTCTGGAAGTGGATCCATGCGCTCTGATACCATGTTGTTATGTCCTTTTCCCATAAGACCTGGCAAATTAGCATTTTGAGAAGGAGTAGACATGTTAGCTGAACAATTCAGCAGTAATAGAGAATAACAGATGAATTTGGGGAAGAACAGAAAAAATTAGGGCTAAAAGAGTTTATAGATTTCGTGGAGAATAAGAAGTTACAGCTAAGAATGAAAATGCATTATCATTCATCATCCCTCTTTTTCCTTTACACCTTCTTTTATACTACTGCAGCTACTGTTGCATTACTAACAACCTAACTGCCAATTTGGTGACCGTGCAGATGACGTGGCTAATTGGAATCTTTGAGTGGTGGCCTCCTCCTTGCTGGCATTCGACTGAGCATTCTCCAGGCTGGCAATTTAGTTGGCAATTTAATTAGAACTATTTATTTGCTAAATTGGGCAAGGGAGAGAAGTAACCTGATGACATTCACAGAGCCATAGAAATGGCTCGTAACAATATATATATATATATATATATATATATATATATATATATATATATATATATATATATATATATATATAGGAGACACCGAACCCCAAAAATCCCTCACCTTCTCAAAACTCTCGGTCACTTGTGGAGGATTCAATTAGCAGTCAAGAGGAGCATGAACTTCCACATCCATCGTTGTGTTGACCGGGTTGCATAGTGCATCGACAGGTAATACTCTGACCTTCATCTAAGTATATAGGTTTAAAACAATTCATGGGACCCTAGGTGTTTGATGAAAAGCATGTGGGGGATAGTAATGATCCATGTGCAATAGGGTTGTGTCCATGTGTACCTGTGCAAGGGCAGAGAATTGCACCAATACAGCTGCAACAGGTGAGTAGTGTCGGGTGTGTACACATGGGTGCGTATCAGAGGCATAGATGTGTGCCATCACATCAAGTCTATATCTGTGGGTAAATAACAAATACATATATCAGTAGTGAGGCTAATTATATGGTACTTGATATGCTGCAGGTGTCATACATAGGGATATCTATTCTACTATATAATACCAAAAGTGGGCTTCACCGTGGAAGTTTTCTTTCCAAAAATACCCTTTATTGTATTTACTAATTAAAAAGATTAATTAAAATTAATATGGGATATCTAGGTAAATACAAAAGTTTTCCTTTGATATTCCTAATTACAACAGCTTTTAAATGCAACGAGTATCTAAAAATGATGTATTAAAAAATAGACTTTGTTTAGCATCATTCATATATTGGAAAATATAAATTTTGACTGCAAATATCATTTATTTTTTCTAGTAATAAATACGTGCAACGTACGTGTATATATGCTAGTATGTAAGTATAGGTGTAGCCAGTCATGTGTTTGGACCATAGACTGGCACATATATGAATTATGTGCTTGGTACATAAACTGGCTATCCAGCAATAGTAACCAATTGGGGTTCATGTGTGGTAGTAGAGGAGAGGTACAGGTATTTGGGTACTTGTGTGGTTGTGGGTACTAGTGTCTAGGAGGGACTAGAGTCTATAGGAGTATTAGTTTGGTAAGGATAATATATCAGTCTACCTACAGGTACCTATAACAGTAGGTCGGGTAACATGGATATACAGAGGGGACAACTGGGTATTAGGAATGAAGGGTTTCATGTGTGAGTAGGTTGTTTTTATAGGCACTTGGAATATCTACATGTGAATTAAGTATCCAGGTAAGATGGAGAATATCCTAATGTGCTAGGGTGTATCAGTATGTAGGAACAAGTATTGGGTTCCTGCAAATACAGTAGGGGATATAGGATACAGAGAAAATGATGTCAGATACTTAAGTATGTACTACTGCACATAGGCAAGCCTGCAACCATGTGCATGTGCTAGTATAGCTGGGTTCTAGTTTGGGTGCCAAACAGTGGCAGAAAACAATAGGTAGGGGTATCAACTGATATGTGTGTGCAGCAGAACAATCAACAAGACAGGAAAAACAAGGTTCAGGTGTGTGAACTTGTGCATTGACAGGTAAAGCATGGGTACAAAATGGCATGTCCCTTGCCCATATATCCAAGTCTATGTGGAACATATAATAAGGGCAGTAGCTGTAGTTATGCTCAAATGCAGTGGCTAGGATGTACATATTTGTAATACACCTGTATCCGCATGCATATAGAGGATACTAGGATGAAAACCAAACTTGTATGTGTGCAAGGAAGGGGAAGTGCACCTCAGTGTAACAACTGCAAACTGCAGTTTGTAAGCCTATCCAAGTTTAGATAAAAACCCAGGTATGAGACAACAACAAGGGACTTAGTAGCAAGTGAGTATAGGGAATTATAGTGTGAGTATGTGTATCAGTTGGATACATAAGTACATGTGTAGCAGAGCAGACAGTAGGTAGCAGCAGGAAAATGTAGTTCTTGTATTCCTGTGTGAGTGTGTTAATTATAACAATGTAAGTGTCAAACAATGTGCATATGGGTGTGTGTGTGTTAGGGGTGGCAACAACATGTTGCAAATGGCTCTGTATGCAGTAGTCCCACCTGTTGTAGGCAGTGGGTAGAGGATTAGAATAATTGGGCTGTAGGCATATGGGAAAGATATATGTGTAGGGGGTAGTGGTTTGGGGTTATTGAAGTACCAATTTATAGATGGAATATAGGATGCCTAGGAGATGAATTCATAGAAGTATTGGGTTGTATCAGGGATTCATAAACCACTTGGTGCTAGGGATGGCCTAGTATCACACATACCTGCATATATATAAACCTAGGCAACATATAGGTAATCAGTGGGTAGTATAAATAGCAAATTCTAAGTAGGTTAAGTCCAATAGCCAGAAAACAATAGTGGGGGATGTAGGTGGGTTATTTAAGGAGTACATAGTGAACTTAGAAGGCTAATAGATATTAGATAGGGTTGATGTATTTCTAAATTATATCTATTAATGTAGTTAATTCTAAATATAGGTTCTTTGGACTCTGACTCAGCGCTCGACCCGTATCCGCAGCTCAGGACCTCAGGCAAGCATATATACTGATTGATTTTATTTTCTGAAAGTTTTTCCATACATGTTATATATACGCATCTCATGTTTTGCTGACACGCTTGTTACATGGGATTAGTATTATAAATTCTATACATATATCGTATTTCGTGATTACAATGTTCGTGACTATTCTATTTACATGATTACCGTGTTCATGAATTGCTTGAATCCATGAGTACTAGTCGGACGGAAAAAAATATCACACTACGCCAGAATTCACGATTCTTGACGGTCTAAAACCGTCGTAAATTATGATTTCCAACGGTTCCAAACAGTCGGATGGTCCGTTGAAAAAAAACACCGCAACAAAAATGAACGACGGTTCTCAACCGCCAATATACACTAAATTAAACTACGGATAGAGTATGTAATATATTAATCGACGGACTATATTAGTCAAATAACCTGTGAATTTTATATATTCTTTGGGACTGTTATGATCAGTCATTTTTCTGTAAATATAATTCAAAAAACTGTACACAAAGCATATAAAGATATATAAACGAAGTGCAATCATTCAGTAACCTGAACCGATATTTGCATATAAACAACTCCAACTATTCAGTATATAAACAACTCTAATCATTTAGTATATAAACAACTGATATTGCATATAAGTAAATAATCAAAATTTGTAGTCATATAAAGATTTGGTATTTTCTTGTACACATAAAATTCAAAAGGAAAAGAAAAAAGTACTACATAGTTTTGTTTAGTACTAGAACTAAAAAACAAAAAACTAATTGCATAACTTCACACCCTAATATGCCGAACAATAACTTGTGGCCAATTAATCAAGTCACCGAGCATAATATCTCCAAGCTTTCCATCTCAATCAAACAAATCTGCATCTTTTTCAAACATTTCGTCAACAATGATATTATAAATGTCTTCGTTTGATGGAGCATCAACAATGAAACGTCCAAAAGCAACGTGTTTTCTTTTGAAGTCTTTTAGAACACATATCGTAGGAAAGGTAGATTGATCATGTGCCTGCATCCATCAAAACAAAAAAATATAAACAACATTAAGTATTTCAAAATATATAAAAGTATACTTGTGAATATAAGCATGACATATCTGAAATAATTAAATTAGAAATTTTTCATATAGTTAGCAATTAAAATTACTTGTTTCAGGTAAGTTTTTTTCGTTTTCAGGTAAATCTAAAATGGCGGAGATCCTAAACATGGAATCGCTTCGATTTCTATATCTTAAAAGAAGCAACAAGTAAATTTGTAGATTCGAATAAGCTAGGACAAGGTGGCTTTGGTACATTTTATAAGGCAATTACATTGTGTATGGTCAATTTCCTACTAATAGTTCTATTTGGTTGCATGCAACTGATACTTCACCATTTGGTTCTGAATTTTTCTTTGGTGACTTGGATTGTCAAAATCTGTTCTCATACTTTCTATTAAAGAGTGATATAATTAAATTCCTTTTACAAAGCTACTAGAACTAAGCGGACTTCAAGATCCCAGCAATAAGAAACCTGACAATATAACTGTCACATTTTCTTATTTCGTGTATAGGGGATTCTACCTGATGGGCAAGAAATAGCAGTGAAGAGGCTTTCCGCAACCTCAAGACAAGGGCTAGAAGAGGTAAAAATGAACTATTGTTGGTTGCCCTTGCAGAAGGAAGAAAAATTGCTAGTCTAGGAATATTTGCCCAACAGAAGCTTGGACACCTTACTGTTTGGTAAACCTCTCAACAAAATCCTGAATGATTTTACTAAGAACTACCTATGATAATCTATGTTGCACGAGGACATGGGTATAGATGAGGACACGATCGATATATTGACATATTCAAATAATGTAATAATACTAATGACTTATTTATTACTTGAATACGGCCACAGATACATGATATAGTTACGAACACCATTTTTTCGTATCCGTGCGACATAAATGATAACAAATTAAATGTAGTTTTCATTTGGCTCCTCTCTTTTACATATAACAAACCAAGATTTTTTTAGTACAATCTATACACTAGATACTAAAGTTAACCTTGTTTACTGTTAGGTAGAAATCAATAACCACTATGATTAAGTTTTTTGTGTGAAAATGAACGTGGCTGCCTATAACAAGTATATTCTTATATTCCAATGGAGCCGTATAGATATATGTTGGATAGCCGCTAAGAGCGTGGGATAGCCACTAAGAGCCCCTTGAAATAAGCTAAAGAGCGCCTCGTCCTTGTGAATGCCTTCTTTGGTGAACAACTTGAAATAAAAGGAAGAGGCTGCCGACTGAAAGCCCCGTTGGTCTTTGATCGTGTGGCCGCTCTCGTTAGTAATCTAGTGGAGGATGAGTTGTTGTCTTCATCCCTTGAAGCAAGAATGGAAGTTCTTCGTGTTCTTATCGCCCTCAATGTCCCAGGTTAGCCTAGCTTTCTGTTTCCCGAATTCTTCCTCAATTTTGAGGCGGTACTTCAAAAGTGCTCTGGTGAGGTTAAGGGAGGCACGTGCTGTAGGAGAGCCATCTTTGGAGAATAGAATCTCCGAGCAGGAAACATCGTCTTCGGCGGTGCGGACAGCCTGGAAGATGTCACCGTAAGCTTTCTTGCTCCAACGAGTGAGCGCTGTCCGAGTAGCTTTCAATTTGGCGGCCACACGACAAAGGGGGTCTAGCGCATCAGGTTCGTTCTATGCTGTCGACACTGTGTCCCTAAACTACAGGTGGTGGGTCTACAGAGAGAGGAAACAGAAGCTTTTCTTGGGTTGGCTGGACTTTCTGGTGATTTCAATGAGGAGCGGGGAGTGGTCTGATTCAGTAGAATTGAGGTACGAAAGTCTCGTGATGAGCTCGAGGTCTATCCAATATAAATTAGTGAGAGCAGGATCTAGACGAGAGTATTGACGATGGGCACCTTCTTGCATACTACACCAAGTGAAGGCGCTACCAGAGAACTGGAGAGGGGACATGTGGGCATCAAAAATAAAGTTGGCAAAGTCATTTATCGCAGACGTGGGGGGCGACCTCCCGACTTCTCCTTCCTGTAAGTGACAGCGCTGATGTCTCCCACACAAATCCAAGGGGTGTTGATGTGATTATGGCGGATGTCTGTTAGAGAGTCCCAGAGCAGTTTGTGCTCAGTGATCTTGCAGCTCTCGTGGACAACGGACAAGAGAGACCGAGTCTGAAGCATGGGGTGATCAATCCAACACGTGAGTGACTGTCTCGAGTCTTTGATGATGCTGTATATCACGTCTACAACGAGTAGAATCCAGATGTCGTGGCAGCCGATAATAGCTAAGGAAAAATCCAACTGGAGCTGGATGGACTTGAGTTTCTTATGGGGGATTTTAGGTTCGATGATCACTAAGATGTCAATGTTGTGAATTCTCTTGAGGCTTCTTAGACGTCCCAAGGTAGGTTTGTTAGCGAGACCCCAGACATTCCATGATACAATGTTAAACATTGGGGTGTTGGGAGAGGGGGTGTTGGTGAGTTTAGCGGCAGATCTAGTGATCATTGGCGTAACCTCTTTTGTATATCTGTTGGTGGGTTTTTTTAGTGTTGTGTCCTGCTGGTTCGGTCTCCACATGGCCTTTATCCGGTGTGTAGACAACTGAGTCATCAGAAGGGTGCAGGTAAACCTTTCCTTCAATCTCTGCCAGGACGCCGAAGAAGTTACTTGAGTTAGCGAAACCCGCGTCTAGCGCTTGTTTCAGCCTGGCCACAGAGTCTTGACCTATGTTAGATATCAAATTAGCATGTATGTCAGCTTCGATGAGATTAGAGGGCACTTCCGAGTCGAGATGATGGATCTCTGCGATGTCATGGGATTCAGTCTCTGTTTGGTGTTGTGTGCCAATAGGCTTAATCAATTTGGATATGATCAGTATGTTCTTCGATTTCTAAGTGATGCCCTAGTCCTCTATCAATAAGTGAGCTTTCGATCCAGGGGCACTTTCGGACTCGGTAGACTCTGCTGGGATTTTTGCTTCCTGACTGATTTCGGTGTTGCTAGGAGATAAAGTGTCAAATTTATTGGTGAGGTGTATCTCTGGTGATGTGATGGGTACGTGGTTGTTTTTCTGGGATTGGACTTGTGCGCGAGATTTACTCGTGCTAGTTTCAAAATGGATATATGAGTTAGGTAAAGGGAGGAACGGGGTCTTATCACTTTGCCTTTTCATTTGAAAATGTGCGCCTTTCTGAATTACTTTCTCCTTCAGCTTCGGGTGAGCCCTAAAGCAGTGTTCGGTGCAGTGGCCTCTCATATGACAGTGCCTGCAGAAGATGATGTTATTGTCATAAATGATTTATTGAGTATGCATTTTGCTGCCGAGCGATATTTGAATGGAGTTGGGGAGGTTGTTCGCTAGATCTAACTCCATGCATATTTTGGCGTAATTGACTTTAGCCAGATTGCAGGATTCTTCGGCCATCACCACGAACGTGCCGAAGGAGTTGGCGATCCTCTTCATCGCTGTGGGCACGAAACATATAAGTGGGGGGTTGGAAAGGGTGACCCAGGTGGACACAATCATCGAATCTTCCTTGGTGTTAAAATCCAAAGACCACTTGATGATTTTCATGGAATGAGAGTCGATCCGACCGGTGCCCCTTTACCAGACATTAGTGTGATCGAACTTCGAAAAAAGGTAAAGAAGAATGCGTTTGGGGTCCATCGGAGCTACCCTGTAGTCCAAGGTGAGACCCCAGCTGGTGACCACTTCTTGCACCCATGGTTACTTCGGGCAATCGGTGGAGAATTTAAGAATAAAGGTGTGGAAGAAGAGTCCGGAGAGGGTGGATAATTCTCCAGGGGAGAAAGACAATTATATCTTGGGCGTCAGTCTTTTGAGGATACTCGAGTTCAGGGAGCTCGACAGCAGAGATGATCAGCGAGTTCTTGTCTATACGGTCTGGTCTAACCATATCAGCAAAAGATCGAGGGGGTCGATACACAGAGGATAGTATCGCAGTGGAGAGATCCGCTACAAAGTGGGTGGCGCCCGAGGAGCTGAGCGTAAGCGAGAGGGAAGAAGGCGTTGGGAGACGCTTTGAGAGAGACAAGGGGAAGTACGCTACTGTCGATGGCGCAGGGGCCATATCGAGAGGTTGCGCTGGGGGTTGCTCAGCGGCAAGGAGGGAAGAGGTGGAATGTTCTCGAGGGGTTAAGCACGAATGCGTAGGGAGCTGAATGGTGCCAGAGGAGGCCTTAGCCGAGATGATGTGCGCAAGACCAGAAGTGCGTTTGGGCTGGATAGCACAGTAGGATGCTTCGGAGGATAGCGCAACAACCGGTAGCGCGGGCAGCGGAGAAGGGTGCCTTGCTCCAACCAGTGGGTGCAATGAAGGAGGGGCGGGTGCGCCATTAAGCGCGGCCACAAGTCGCGTAGGGGGAACGCCAGAGAGTCAACAAAAACCGTGGATGGCGCCAGTAGAGAATTCGAATTTGAGTTAAAATTCGATGAGGGGGAGCGGGAAAGGTAAGGCACGAGGCCCAAGGAGGGAGCCACCGTAGAGGCCAGCACCAGTACCTCGACTGGGGACGAAGCCGTCGAGAGCCAGGCCAGCTCCGTTAGAGAGGAGCCGGGGTGAAGGACAGGGGCCACGGAGGGCCATCGGAGGGGGGCGGCGACTGCCGGAGCGGTCAGCCTGAGCAGAACGAGTTGAGCAGCCGACCATTGGATAGCTTCCAAAGACAAAAAGCGAGTTGAGCAGCCGAGAGGGGATCGCTGAGGGGTCAACGGCCCCACAGGGGTGGCCGGTCATGACCAAGGGGCACAACACCAAAGAGAAACCACGGAAAGGAGAAGAACAAATCTGAGCAACGCCGCACCGGAAGAGCCGCCGGGTACCTCCACGAGTGCGGCGGGGGGCAGCGAGAACTTACTTGGCTGGAGTGGGCCACCCCCGGTGTGGGGTGGCTGGCAGCAGCCTGCTGGGGAACGCAGGAGCAGATGGCCGGGAGATGGGGAGCTTCTCTCTCCTCCGTGATATATATATATATCTATATATATATATATATATATATATATATATATATATATATATATATATATATATATATATATATATATGTTTAAAAAACCCAAAGCCCGTGGACTAAAGCCACCCAGCCGGCTTTGGCCCAGGGACCATGGACAAATGCCACCCAGCCGCCCCCGTTGGGGTGTGTGTGTATATATATATATATATATATATATATATATATATATATATATATATATATATATATATATATATATATATTTAGATATATATATATACCCCAACGGAGGCAGCTGGGTAGTATTTGTCCATGGTCCCTGGACCAAAGCCGGCTAGGTAGTATTTATCAAAGCCGTGGACTAAAGCCACCTAGCCGGCTTTGGTCCAGGGACCATGGACAAATACTACCCAGCTGCCTCCGTTGGGGTATATATATATATCTAAATATATATATATATATATATATATATATATATATATATATATATATATATATATATATATATATATATATATATATATATAAAACCAAAGCCTGGACTAAAGCCACCCAGCTAGCTTTGGCCCAGGGACCATAGACAAACGCTACCCAGCCGCCCCCGTTGGGGCTCGATCCTGAAACCTCCCCCTAACAAGCCAACGATCTTAGTGGTAGATCGCGTGCCATTGACATATATATATATATATATATATATATATATATATATATATATATATATATATATATATATATATATATATTTATTTTTTTCCCAAAACAAAGCTTATAAACTAAGAGAAGGGGAAACCATCTCTGACGGCTAAGGTTTTAATCCAGCCCCCGAAGCCCAAAATATGAACAAGAAAGAAGGAAAAGACAAGACAAAAGCAAACAAAATGTTGGCCCATTGGTCATGGTCAAACCTGATTTTAATAATTGATCAAACTCTGTCTCGATATACGAAATAATTCAGATGTTTACTCAAGACATTTTGGACACTGCTCAAGACCGAAGCTATGTTTGCCACTCAAGACTGTATTTCCTTATGCAATGTAATTTTTATTTTTATTGAGTCTAGGAATACATTATACACCAAGTCATACTAGCAAATAGGCTATCCAAAATCGTTTTCAAAATTGACCTATCGTTTTCAAAATTGACCTATGTTTTGAAAAACATCTCTTATTTACAAAAGCTTCTGAAGTATTTCAAAAAGCCCCAAAATATTTTTCAGTAAATAAACTTGACCAACCGTGACAGAACTCGGCCAGAGTTTGGCCAGAGTTCGGCCAAGGTGAAATTTATGCTAACGTTGGTTTTTGAACTTGGTCCTCCTTCAGTTGCGGTTTGTTACAAAGAGTTCTGTCCGAATTCTGCCTGAATTCTGTCAGAGTTCTGTCTTTGAAAAAACTATAAATAGAGAGAAATTCTGATCATTTCAAATCACTCATTCACTTTCATATCTTCTCTTCTAAAGCTTACGTTTCTTCTAAATAATTTTTAAAAAGCTTTCATTTTCAAATCCAAAGCCAGTTACAATTCTCTAGTCAATTTGCCGGTACGGTGCGGTCTAGAAGATTTCAGAGAAATTGTAATCAGAGGCTTGATTGAAGAAAGACTCTTTAAAACTGAAGTTGGTCGAGTTCTTTATATCAAAGCTCGCGTCTGTAGAAGTTGCAAGGACTTCGTATGAAAACTTGCGGGATTTTCCAATAGTGGATTCAACTGGAAGCTAGAGTTCTTCCGACTGGACTAGTCCTCACAAGAGGAAAACCAGTATAAATCTTTGTATTTGCGTTTGTCTTCTGAACTCTTTTCTTTACAGTTATTACTTTGTGATTATTTTTATTTATGTGATCTAACTGCTAACAAAGTATTTAATTAGCAATATTCCGCTGCCTACTCTATTCACCACCCCTAGAGTATTCTGTTTTAGGATTTCGTTCCTACAATTGGTATCAGAGCCAGTGCTCCATCTAGAGGTATTATATTCTGATCCCAATTGTTCCTACAATTGGTATCAGAGCGGGTTATACAGGTAAAGCAAGATAAAATTGCAGTTATATTCAGTTATTTTTAATTGTTATATAGATCATAGCATTACACATGACAACTATAAAATTTACAAGTGAAGGCCAAGCCACAAACAGACCTCCACTGTTTGATTGTACAAACTACATTTATTGGAAAACATGGATGAGTTTTTTCTTTAAATCTCTTGATTTTGACTTATGGTCTATAGTTATTGATGGCTACAAAAAGCCTCCTCGTATTACTGTTAAGGGAGTTTTAGTTGAAAAACTCCATGATAAATATACAGAGGATGAAAAGAAAAAGGCTAGTCTTGATGCACGTGCTATTAACGCTTTATTTTGTGCTTTAGACAGAACTGAGTTTAACAGGGTGTCGACTTGCACAACATCAAATGAAGTGTGGAAACTTCTCGAAGTAACCCACGAAGGAACAATACAAGTCAAGGAGTCAAAGATCAGCAGACTTACTCAAGAGTATGAGGCGTTCAAGATGAAGCCAAATGAATCCGTCACTCAGATGTTTACGAGATTACTGGATATTGTAAATCCTTTGTCTTCATTAGGCAAGGAATACAGTAACCATGAGAAGATTCACAAACTTCTACGAGCTCTCACAAAGAACTGGATTCCAAAGGCTACAGCAATCATTGAAGAAAATAACCTCTCAGCAATGTCTCTGGAAACACTCATGGGTAAGTTACTCACTCACGAGTTGGAACTTCAAGACTTTGAAGATGCTACACCAAAGGAGAAGTCAGAGAAGTCAATCGCTTTGAAGGCTCAACATAGAAGAACTATCGAAGATGATTCTGACGATAGCGACTCTGACTCTGAAGATCAAGCTCTTATGGTAAGAAAATTCAAGAAGTTCATGAGATTCAACAGAAGAACAAAAGACATCAACAACAACAACGAGGAAGATCCTATTTGCTACGGATGTAAGAAGAAAGGACACATAAAGAAAGATTGTCCAACAGCATCATCATCAACAAGAAAAAGTAGCAAATATGACAAAGCCTACCTGAAGAGATCTACATCAAAGAAGTACGCCAATACAAGCATATGACATAAAAGTGAAGCCAACGATTCAGAAGACGAACAATCAGATGCTGCTGCAAATGTATGCTTGATGGCTTACGATCAGGTAATCACTAATCTTCTGTTTGATCCTTATGCTTGATGGCTTTCAGTGACTTGTTAAATGACTATAGGAAACTGCGTAGTAAATATGAAACCTCTAAGGAGGTACTCAAAGAGTACAAAGGTGAGATAGGAAGACTTACCGACCAACTAGCTGATGTTAGAAATAATAATTCTTCTATTGAGTCTGGTGAGCTTTCCTCTATTAAGCTGTTGTTACACGAGACTATCAAGTTATCCGAAAAAAAAGGCCAAACTATCGTCCAACTAAAGGAATACCTATCTAAGGAGAGAAAAAATCTCCAGTGTGCACAAGTCAGAATGGAAACACTTACATCTGACTATACTAGATTTTATGACACCTCCGAAAAGTTAAAAATTAGTTTAGAAAAATGGCCTGAAGTTGCTGCTTTCTATTCTAACACGTGTCAATTACCGAATCATCGGAACACACCCAAACCAAACACTGTCAGACCAAATCATACCAAACCTATGCCTAAGAAGCCTAATAGGCATGTATTTTTCTATACTAGAAAACCAAAACCTACCAATCATGCACCTCACACAACTTTCAACACTCAATATACAAAATGTCATTATTGTGGCCTCATTGGTCATATATCCTCTGCATGTTAAATCAAAAAGTTAGTAGATTTAAATGTTTATGCATGGATGCCAAAAACTAACCTGTCAGCACCCTACAAGAAATGGGTACCAAGAGTTTCATCTGTAAACTATTTTGTAGGTAGAACGTCCTTCACATGCTAGAAGCAAATGGATCCTCGACAGTGGTTGCTCACGGCACATGACCGATGATGCTTCATTATTCGCAACACTGTCGAAGAAGAATAAAGAAGGATACGTCTCTTTCGGTAATAATTTAAGAGGGTACATAATCGGTATCGGTGACATTGGTAAGGCTCCCTATCCTGTGATTAAATATGTCTATCTAGTTACCGAGTTAAAACATAATCTGCTCAGCATAAGCCATTTAGCTGATCACGGTTATGGCATTAACTTCGTCAAAGACAAATGTACTATAGTTGATAGCTCAACTGGCAGTACTATCTTTGAAGGTATCAGGGAAGATAATATATATGTTTTCTATCTGTTAGAAGATGCTAACAAAGCAGGTAGATGCTTGATGGCCAAAAGCATTGAGAGTCAACTATGGCATATGAGACTCGGTCATGCAAATATGGACACAATTTTAAAACTATCCACAAAGAAGTTGGTACGCAGCTTACCGGACATATCTTTCAAGAAGGATACAGTATGTAGGGAATGTAAAAAGAACAAAGCTACCCGATCTGTCTTTAAATCCAAGAACGCTGTAAGTACCACTAGACCTCTACAATTGTTGCATATAGACTTATTTGGACCCAGTAGAATTGCTAGTCTAGGTGGTAAGTTATATGCATTTGTCATTATAGATGATTTCTCTAGATATACATGGGTATATTTTCTTGCACGCAAGAACGATGCTTTGTCAGAATTTGTCACATTTTGTAAGAAAGTACAGAATGAAAAAGGTTTCATGATTACTCGCATTCGTAGTGATCATGGCGACAAATTTGAGAATGCAGAGTTCAAGCAATTTTGTGACACACGGTTATTTGCAAGAGTTTGCTTGCCCTAGGACTCCACAACAAAATAGAGTTGTGGAATGTAAGAACAGGACTCTATCTGAAATGGCTAGAGTAATGTTAAACCAGTTTAGTCTACCTAGATACTTTTGGGCTGAAGCTGTTAATACAGCGTGCTATATTCTTAATAGGGTTCTAATTTGACCTATATCGAAGAAGACTCCCTATGAGATGGTTTGATAGAACACCCACTGTTTCATATTTTAAGATATTTGGTTGTAAATGCTTTATTCTTAATAATAAAGACAATTTGAGTAGATTTGATGAAAATGCCGATGAAGGTATATTTTTAGGTTATGCGTTAAAGAGCAAAGGGTACAGAGACTTCAACAAGAGAACCATGATCATCGAAGAATCAACTAATGTCAAGTTTGATGAACTAAATCAACATTCAGTCGATGACGATAATGAAGACGTGTGATTATTCCAAGTACAGCTACTGCAAAACCTTCACACAAAGATGCAGAACATTCAAGCAAAGAAGCCGAAACCAGTAATCCTGAGGATACGCCAAAAGAGATGAGATTCTTGGCAGATCATCCAAAGGACTTGGTAATAGGTGAGATTACCAAGGGAGTAAGTAGTCGTTCCTCTAATAAAGATATAGCTTCTTGTGTTGCTTTTGTTTCACAGTTTGAACCCACAAATATTGAAGAAGCATATAGTAATAATTTTTGGTTAGATGCTATGCAAGAGAAATTAAACCAATTCGAACGAAATCAAGTTTGGGAACTTGTTCCCAAGCCCATTGATCATCCAGTCATTGGCACCCGTTGGGTATTCCGAAACAAATTAAACGAGAATGGTTTAGTGACTCGTAATATGGCTCAACTCGTAGCTCAAGGATACAATCAAGATGAGGGTATCGACTACGATGAGATTTATGCCCCAGTTGCGAGATTAGAATCTATTCGCATCTTATGTGCATTTGCATATTTTCATAATTTTAAGTTATTTCAAATGGATGTTAAAAGTGCATTTTTGAATGATTTTGTAAAAAAAGTTTATGTAGCTCAACCTCCAGGTTTTACTGATTTTAAAAATTCTGATTATGTTTTCAAGTTGAAGAAAGCCTTATACGATTTGAAACAAGCCCCTCGTGCTTGGTACGATCGTCTAAGTTCTTTTCTACTTGACAATGGTTTTTCAAAGGAAAGGTTGACACTACACTGTTTATAAAAGCTTTAAATAATAATCTTCTTTTGATTCAAATCTATGTAGATGATATTATTTTTGGATCTACTGATGAATCTCTTTGTCAAGAATTTTTAAAGTGTATACAGAATGTGTTTGAGATGAGCATGATGAGAGAGCTAGAGTTCTTTCTCGGACTGCAAATCAAACAAACCAACAATGGGACATTCATAAATCATGCAAAGTACGCAAACGATCTAATAAAAAGTTCGACATGGAAGCAGTCAAACCACTTAGCACTCCAATGGCGACTTCAACCAAGCTTGATATTGATAAACAAGGCAAACCCGTCGACTTACGTAAGTATCGAGGTATGATCGATAACTTACTGTACTTAACTGCTAGTCGACCAGACATTATGTTTAGTGTTTGCTTGTGTGCACATTTTCAAGCCAATCCTAAGGAATCACATCTGTCTGCAGTTAAGCGTATCTTCCGATACCTTAGAGGTACTTCTTTTGTCGGCTTATGGTATCCTAAAACCACGTCATTTGACCTAACTGGTTATTCTGATGCTGATTTTGCCGGATGCAAAGTAGATAGAAAAAGTACCAGCGGCACATGTCATTTCCTAGGAAAAGCCTTAGTCTCTTGGTTTAGCAAAAAGTAGAATTTTGTCGCATTATCAACAACCGAGGCTGAGTATATCGCCGCAGGACGTTGTTGTGCACAAATTTTGTAGATAAATCAAACTTTAGAAGACTTTGGATTGTATTACACACACATAACCATTTTCTGTGATAACACTAGTTCTATTAATTTGACTAAGAATTCAGTATGTCACTCTCGTGCTAAGCATGTCGAGATTCGACATCATTTTCTTAGAGATCATCAACAAAATGGAGATATAGACCTTGTATACATAGACACACAGAATCAATTGGCTGACATATTCACAAAACCTCTAGCGAAAGATCATTTCAATTATTTACGTCGAGAATTAGGAATTTTAGATATCAATAATATTAATTAATTTTGTTTTATTAATTAATTTATTCAATACTCAATAACTATTTTCGAGACAAGCCTAAAAAGAGTCTGTCTGTCACCACGACTACGGTCGAAGCGAAGCGGTACTTAAATGTTCTCCGGTGAACCTCCGTTAGCTGGGACAGTACTCCTACAACTAATCTGAAACAGATGCTGAGTAAAGAAAATTAATTTATAAAATAATATTAATTATATTATTTAAAATTTAAAATTACTAAACTTTGAATTAAATATTTGAAATGAGTTGATGAAAAGGATTTGGCCCACAAAATTTTTATTTTAAAACCCAGGAGAACCCTAGGCGAATTCGGCCCGAGTTCGGTCCGAATTCGGCCAGAGTTCTGTTGGTGCTGTATGCATTTTAAACCAGAACCCGAGGCCTTCTCCTCTTCATTACTTCCAAACCAATTTATCATCATCACAGCAGCAGCCGAAGAACACCCCAAACCCTAGCTTTTCTCCACTCCTTTTCTTCCAATCTACGTGGAGATTTCCATCCAAAATTTGGATTCGTGTGGAGAATCGCGTCCTCTACAACATACTTGATTCTCGGAAGGTATAACTCCTTCTCTCCTCCACTTTCAAATTTTTAGGGTTTCTTAGTTTTGGGAAAGAATGCCTAAGGGATTTAATCCTTTCAAGAGGAAGAAGACCCATGCCAGTGAAGAGGCATCGTCTTCTGATCCGAACACGGATTCCCTCTTTTCCCTGGTCCAATCGGGTGACGACGTATCGGATGAGTTTTACTTCAAAACTCATGACCAAGTATTCTTTGATATGCCGATTTTGCTATGCGTACTATATGCACCGGCGCTTCGATTAAGTGGACTGTATTTCCTGATCACCGTCCCTTCTTTGAGGCATTAGGGTTACACCATCTTGCTATCCTACAATTTTCTATAGCTACTAATGCTCATAGATTGTTCTATTATAACTTCGTGCTATACACTTTTATCGCAAGGACTCATGTTGGTGGGATAGATATCGAGTTCGATGATGCATTACTAGCAAAAATTCTTGGTATTCCAAACGAAGGTGCCCCACTCGATGACATCACCGACTTCGATTTTTCCGAGGGCACGACTCTTGTTAGTTTCAAGAATAAGCTTTATGCGCCCGCACGTGCTCGTCCTGGAAAGTTCAAGGCCAATAACTTGAACTTGTTTAACTACGAGTTACATCGCATCATCTATTCCACTCTTCTTCCCAAATCCACTTCAAAAGATGATGTCACTTTACTAGAACTTTCTTTCCTATATCACATTCTTAAGGGGATTCCTTTTTCTGCCCCTAAGACTATCATTCAGATGATGGGTAGATGTCGCGGAAGAGAACACAATCTCTCTTATGCGATGCTTATCCTACGCATCTTTCAGCATTCTGACATAGACTTACCCACTTGCGCTCTGGACCCTGAGCCCAAGTTTCTCAAGCTTTTTCGTCGTAGCGTTGCCACTGCTCCTCCACCTCCTGCACCTGCTCCTACTACACCTGTTCCTCCTCAGACTTACCCTATGACTTTTGAGGGTTTTCATTAGCACCTCTCGGATCTGCAGACTTTCTTTGTTGATACTTCTAAGGAACATGAGTTCCATGACGTGACTCGGTTCCAGGCTATTGCCAACTCATTTACCGATCTCAGATTTGCTCAGACGGGTCATTCTGCTAGCTCTCTTCCTAGAGACCCTTCTGTATCTGGTTACCGCATTGATGATAAGGCGGTCCACTCTCTGTTCCAGCCAGGAAACACTTACAATTGGTATCGTATTTTTGGTACTACTTCACACACCTATGGAGCTGGCACTTCTGGAGCTGGTCCATCCGGACATGGTGGACATGCTAGCACTACAGATGATGACGATGACGATGAGGATGATTTTTGATTTGTCATACTTTTGAGACTGATGATTTTGTCTTTTGTTTACTTAAAAATGCTCTGACATTCCAAGATAGTATCAGTACTATTATTAGTTATGTGGTTATGATTTGTGACTTTTTGATGGACATGTTCTATGCTTCAGTTTAGCATTTTATTCAATTCAGCTTTTCTTATAGCATTATCTTTTATTTATGCTTCCATTTACACTGCCTGTAAAATATTCTCTGCTTATCATTTTTTTTTGTCTGCGACATTTATACCATGCCTGTGATAAATGTTTTATATATCCATATTTTTGTGTTTCTTCGCTGATTGTTACTTATGCATTTATTGCGGGGGAGTTTTCTCTTTTGTAATTATTATGCTAAGTGACAACGGGGGAGAAATAAGATCTAACATCTTCATGGATGCAAGTTAATGAACAATTTTTTTCATTATATATCTCGGTACAATTTTGAGTTGATAAAGACACTGCTCAAGACCTAATTTTAATAATTGATCAAACTCTATCTCGATATACGGAACAATTCAGATGTTTACTCAAGACATTTTGGATACTGCTCAAGACCGAAGCTATGTTTGCCACTCAAGACTGTATTTTCTTATGCAATATAATTTTTATTTTTATTGGGTCTACGAATACATTGTACACCAAGTCGTACTAGCAAATAGGCTATCCAAAATCGTTTTCAAAATTGACCTATCGTTTTCAAAATTGACCTATGTTTTGAAAAACATCTCTTATTTACAAAAGCTTCTGAAGGATTTCAAAAAGCCCTAAAATATTTTTCATTAAATAAACCAGACCAACCCTGACAGAACTCGACCAGAGTTCGGCCAAAGTGAACGTTATGTGAACGTTGGTTTTTGAACTAGGTCTCCCTTCAGTTGCGGTTTGTTACAAAGAGTTCTGTCCGAATTCTGCCAGAGTTCTGTCTTTGGAAAAACTATAAATAGAGAGGAATTCTGATCATTTCAAATCACCCATTCACTTTCATATCTTCTCTTCTAAATCTTACGTTTCTTCCAAAGAGTTCTAAAAAGCTTCTATTTTCAAATCCCAAGCCAGTTACAATTCTCTAATCAATTTGCCGGTACGGTACGGTCTAGAAGATTTTAGAGAAATTGTAATCAGAGGCTTGATGGAAGAAAGACTCTTCAAAACTAAAGTTGGTCGAGTTCTTCGTATCAAAGCTCGCGTCTGTAGAAGTTGCAAGGACTTCGTATAAAAACTTACATGATTTTCCAATAGTGGATTCAACTGGAAGCTAGATCTAGTTCTTCTGACTAGACTAGTCCTCACAGGAGGGAAACCAGTATAAATCTCTGTGTTTGCGTTTGCCTTCTGAACTCTTTTCTTTACAGTTATTACTTTGTGATTATTATTATTTCTGTGATCTAACTGCTAACAAAGTTTTTAATTAGTAATATTCTGCTGCCTACTCTATTCACCCCCTCTAGAGTATTCTGCTTTACGATTTCGTTCCTACACAAAAGACCCAAGCACAAAAATCACCGGGCCTCTCCTCCAATCACAGACCATCCAACTTTACCGTAATAGAAGGTGGAGCCTGGCCACCATGTTCTTGCAGCAGTCTTTCTCTAAGTTAGAGTTATTAATGACACTAAGAATCTGACTAAGTGTCTCGCGAAAGAGTTGGTTGGAGTAGAAGATCATCCCTTCAAATCGAAACTTATTCCGGTTCTTCTACAGGACCCACATGATAGCTTGGAAGGCGATAATTTGAAGTAGAGCGGAGATACCGACCTCCCAAATCCTAAAAGTATTAAGAATCCCGCCCGAAGCTGATCCCAGGTTGCATTGGCTGCTCATATGCCTCCACAGAGCAGTGGCGCTCTCTCCTTTCGCAAAGATGTGGTCGATCGATTCCCCTCTAGGCTCATGGCAGCAGTGGCACCTAGATGGAAGGTGGAAGCCCCAGTTCTGGAGGATGTCGTCGGTGGGGAGTTTGGATTTAAAGACGCGCCATTCATAATCGACCATTTGAGGGGCACGACGACGACCAGAGCTTGCTACCATTTGAGTGGCGCTCTCTCCTTTCGCAAAGATGTGGTCGATCGATTCCCCTCTTGTTACGACCCACACCCTAGAGTAAGGGCACGAGACGTGGGTACCTCCAGCCTACGTCGTAGTATCGGCGGTAGAATGCTGTCCTAGGTTACATACATCTAACAGTTATAAGGTACCTGTACAGTTTATATACTCCGAATGGAGGTGACATAAATAAGTACAACTCAATCACAACTAAGGAAGAAAGTACGATACGATAGAATAGATGAAACATAGAATCTACAGATGATAAATACAAGCTAGAAAGATAGCTGAAAGTCTAAGATAAACATCTCCACAAATCCATAATACAGTCTCCAAATAAATACAAGTGTATCCAAAGTCATAATGATAAAAGAACTAGTCTAGCTAACTAGCCTAGTCTACTGGGGTAGTATCATCAGCAAGTGCTGGGTCCTCCTAAGGGTCCAACTCGCATGTGTAGTCTAGGCCTGCTCCGTAATAAGTGGGACACAGCTCCTCAAAATCATATGTAATTTTTCAACAGGTCCAGTCAGGACTGGAGCGAGCACAGTAAATCTCACGCAGTTCATATCATGACAGGAATATAATACAGGCAATAGAGTAAGATACATGAAACGTTGAAGAGTGTACATGAGTAAAAGAGAAGACTGTAATAAAATATCTACTATAAGTAAAGTGCTACAGTGAACTAGTGATTTAGAGTACAAGCTAGACATGTGAACGGCTTGATAATAAACATGAAAGTTTGCACATGACTACACTACTTTAGAATTGTTCACATGACCATTTATACTCCCTCGTACCATAATCAATAGACAAGGATCCAGACAGGTTATGTTATTGCACATAATATCACATGGGGGCCCATAAATGGGTGTACATGAATGTAAACATGGAGACTCCGTGAACATGAGAGTACATGAATCACGAGAGTGCACATGAATGGTGAAAGCACAGGAATACATGATAAAAGTGAAACACACATGACATGATGTAACCGATGCTCCGGAGGGAGATAACATCTCATGAAAGGATCCATATAGTACCAATCTGTGTTTCCGTCGTGTCAGCATCAAGTAAAATAATCTAGAACAAGAAAATAATCCTAGAAGTATGAAACGGTCAGAGAATGTACTCGCCCGATATCCTGAATGTCTGAGTGAAATACTGCCTGTGTCTGGCTCCTAATCAGAACAGTACAAGTCACAACATATCCAAACTAGTAAAATAAGCTACTATGATGCATTCTACATGATGTTGGGTCAATTCTAGACTAAAGTCAACCCTGGTCAACTTCAGTCAACTAACTAGTCAATGCTAGGTCAACTAGGTCAACCTAGACCCAAATCAAGACTCACTAGGCCTAACCTGTCTACCCTAGCAAGTATATACCAAACCAAGGCTATACAAGCCAAACACAAGCCACACATCAAGGGTACATCACATTCATGCCTATATTCAACATTATATATAAAGAGAAAGGAAGCTAGCATGTAAACCTATGTGTGTGTGTGTGAACATGGAAGTGTACATGAAAAGGAGAAATCAACACTAGTTATGAGTTTACCCTACACATGGCACAAAGCTAAATCATCTACATTGCACATGTATTTATACTTAACATGCATGGCTACAAGTATACATCTATATACATTAGAGTATAGACTATTTAAGTTATAACTAACATGCATCTATACCCTACATATATCTATATACATATACGCATAGAGAGTTAGAGAGGAAAGATCATATGAATGTGTGTGTCATAGTGTATAGGCATGTGTGTGTGTGTGCATAGGCTTACATAGTGCTAAGCATGCTGTTAAGGGGGGTTTAGTTAGCTCCTGTGTTCTCAGGAACATGTGCCAGTGTAATATGGGAACATTGTTCTCAGTTGTGTGTCTCAGAAATTTAACAGTGTGTAATAGGGGAAACATTCCATAGGTTGTGTGTGTACATTAGAGTATAGGTGCCAGGGTCAATAGTGATTCTCTGTCCCAGGTTTGATAGGGCATAGTGTTGACCCAAACAGGATCACAGTCAACCTAATCTTGAAAATTAACAAAACAATATTTGTCATAGTCTAATTTAACACATCGAGCTCAAAATCAATCTACTCAGCTCATTGGTTCAAGATCACAGCTGCTTGAAGATTTACTATTCTGTGTATACTGGAGTCTGTATTTTTAATTATTTTTTAGTATAGGATGATGTACGTTGGGTCATACTGAGCATCTTTGGGCTAGACGTAGCTTTATAGGTTTACTTAGCCCAAATCCCAATCAACTCATTCATCCAAAAGCCCACTGAGAATACTATGTCCATAGGAGACAGAGTTCGGGCCAAACTCTGCCTCCACACAGAGTTCGGGCCGAACTCTGTCCCCTAAATTATAGGATGCTGATTTTTAGGTCTTGATCACTGCTAGTTGTCCAACGGCCAAAAATTTGAATTCTACATACAGAATTCTGGTCGAATTCTGCCTACCCCGAACCCTATAAATAGGCCTTGGTTTCTCTCATTTCAAACCATCCAATCTTCTCTTCTTCTTCTCTTACATAGCCTATATATTAAAGAGCCTTACCTTCCCATCCACTTAGCATTCAAACTTCCCAACCGTCCAAGTTGCTCGGTGCGATCCAGCTAGAAGTTTGAAGTGCAAGAAGTTGTAAGTCACTTAAAAAAGTCCAAGTTTTGCCAAAGCGATCATTGAAAGAAGTTTGGCATGCTCTTCTGTGAAAAGGCACGTGGTTGTAACCCTATTTCACAAATAATGGATTTTAATCCTGAGCTAGAGTTCTCAGGCCTGGACTAGTCCTCCACGAGGGAAACCAGATTAAAAATTTTGTTGTGTTGTGCTTGCTCTCCACTCTTTATTTTCGTATTTTTTTTACTCTGATTATTTAGTTGGTGAAGAGAGTTTAAGTTTTTAATTGATCAATTTTTTGCTATAAACTCTATTCACCCCCCCTTTAGAGTTGCCTACCTGTACTTTAATTGGTATCAGAGCTCTGTTCTCTTATCAAGGACTAACATCCTAGAGCTGATCCATAAAAACCACTCAACCCATGTTTTCCAATCACGGTGAAGGGCAGTCCACTCATAGGCCTCCCCTATTTGATAGAACAAACTACATCTATTGGAAAACAAGGATGAGTTTTTATCTCAAGTCTCTAGACTTCGACCTGTGGACCATTGTTACCGATGGTTACAAAAAGCACGCCAGGATAGTTGTCAATGGTGATCTCGTTGAGAAACCCTACGACAAATATTCTGACAAGGAGAAGAAACAGGCGAGTCTAGACGCAAGAGCTATTAATGCTTTATTCTGTGCAATAGACAGGAATGAATTTAACATGGTCTCAACATGCACCACCTCTCACGAAGTATGGAGACTTCTAGAAGTGACGCATGAAGGAACCACCCAAGTCAAGGAGTCGAAAATAAGTCGTCTCACTCAAGAATATGAGGCATTCAAGATGAAGTCAAATGAGACGATCACACAAATGTTTACAAGATTCCTCGACATCATCAACCCCTTGTCATCTCTCGGCAAAAAATATACAAATCACGAGAAGATCCGCAAGCTACTTAGGGGGCTACCAAATATTTGGAACCCTAAGGTGACAGCCATTATAGAAGGAAATGATCTCACTACAATATCCATGGAGACTTTGATGGGAAAGTTGATGACTCACGAACTTGACCTCAAAGACTTCGAAAAGCCTGCTCCAAAGGCAAAAGAAATTGCCCTTAAAGCTCATCGTCGAAGGGCTGATCCTGAAGAGACTGATGATGACAATTCGAAAGGTGATGATCAAGCTCTCCTCGTTCGCAACTTCAAGAAGTTCTTCCGCTTCAGTCGAATAAAGAAGGAACAACAAGAAGATGACGAAGAAGAGCCAACATGCTACGGCTACAAGAAGACTGGACACGTCCGAAAAGACTGCCCATTTGCAAAGAAGAGCAACCGATATGAGAAACCATACAAGAAGGCTTCCTCAAGAAAATAGTGAAGCTAGTGACTCCGAGGAAGAAAAGGACTCTCCTCAAGACACCGCCAATGTATGCCTAATGGCAACATCCGATAAGGTAACTAGCGAAACTCTCGATGATTTCACTTTTGATGAACTTGGCGATGCATTCAATGATTTAGTCAATGACCACAAGAAAGTCATTAGTAAATATAAACATGCCAAGGAGAAGATCAAAATCTATGAAGTCGAGATTCAAAAACTCTCTTCTTTGCTTAATAATGTTAGAGACACTTCACCCACGGAAGTCACTAATGAAGTGTCGAAGCTTAAGCTAAGCCTACATGATGCCGAAGCACGTATTGGAAAGCAAACACGTAAGATCACAGCACTCAACACCGAGCTTGCTGAAGAAAAGAATAGACACAAGATCTCTATTGCTAAAATTGATGGTTTGAATGCTAAGTGTACTGAACTGCATGCTGTCTCTAAGAAATTAGAGATTAGATTGGGAAAACAGGTTGCTCAACCTCAAACCCAATCACATAAGACACACACAAAGCACAAGACCATTCAAAATAGTCAAACACGTCATCCACCTGCAGCACGCAAACATGCTTACATATACACGCACTTTCATACAGCATACAAACCACATGCACATAGAAATCATTCTCATAACTATCATTCTACTGCAACACACAATCACCATGTTGCACATAGTTTTCATCATCACTATATTACACATAGACAAAATCACCACCATGCTGCATATATTCATTACCATCATCCTGCTGCCACATATAATCACTATCCTGCTATTCTATACAATTCTCACCATGCTACATATAGACATGCACCAAATACAAATAGGCATACCACTTGCACCTATTGTGGATTACATGGACACATCTCACCACAATGTAGAATTAGGAGATTAGTAGATATAAATCTATATGCATGGGTGCCGAAAACTAACATTTCAGGACCCACAAGAACTTGGGTACAAAAGGTCACATCTACTCTTGATGTAGGTGGACCTTCCCTCCTCAACTAAAAGTAAGTGGATTCTCGATAGTGGATGCTCGCGATATATGACGGAAGACGCATATCTTTTCGCATCACTATCGATGAAGAGGGAAGGGTATGTATCCTTCAGCAATAACTTGAAAGGATACATCATAGGTAATGGTACTATTGGTCATCCTCCTTCTCCTGTAATTAAGGATGCCTGCCTAGTGACCGAGTTAAAGTATAACCTGCTCAGCATAAGCCACCTTGCTGATCACGGATATGATATTAACTTTGGACAAACTAAATGCTATATTTATGATAGGTCAACGGGAGACATCTCTTTTGAAGGGATAAAAGAGGATAACATTTACATTTTCTATCTTTCTAGCATTACAAACAGTACAGGGAGATGCCTCTACGTCAACAAGGATGAGAGACTACTGTGGCACCAACGTCTTGGTCATGCCAATATGGATACTATATCCAGGCTATCGACTAAGAAGCTAGTAAGAGGCTTGCCCGACATCACATTCAAAAAGGACATGCTATGTGCCGAATGTGAGTTAAATAAAGCAACCAAGTCCTCATTTCATTCCATAAACACTGTAAGTACTACTAGACCCTTGCAATTACTTCACATGTACTTATTTGATCCTAGTAGAGTAGCCAGTCTTGGTGGAAAACTCTACGCCTTTGTTATAGTAGATGACTTTTCTAGATTCACTTGGGTTTTCTTTCTTACAAACAAAAATGATGCCTTTTCTGTTTTCAAAATCTTTGCTAAAAAGGTTCAAAACGAAAAAGGCTACATGATTACTCGAATCCGGAGTGATCATGGAGGTGAATTCGAAAATACTGATTTTGAAAAGTTTTGTGATTTAAATGGTTTTGATCATGAGTTTTCTTGTCTTAGAACTCCTCAACAAAATGGTGTTGTGGAGCGGAAGAATAGAACTCTTGGCGATATGGCTAGAGTCATGCTGAATAAATTTTCACTTTCAAAATATTTTTGGGCTGAAACTGTCAGTACAACATGCCACATTTTAAATAGGGTGCTCATTCGACCCATTACGAAGAAAACACCTTATGAGCTTTGGTTTGGAAGAACTCCAAATGTTTTTTATTTTAGAGTTTTGGTTGTCGATGTTTTATCCTTAACACCAAAGACAACTTAGGCAAATTTGATGCCAAAGCTGACGATGGTATATTTCTTGGCTATGCTTCCAAGAGCAAGGGATATAGAGTATTCAACAAACGCTCATTAATTGTGGAAGAGTCTACAAATGTGACCTTTGATGAAGATAATAGTGCAGTAGCCACTCCTGACGATGATATTGAGCCATCGACTTCTACGCCGATGAATACCACCACTGAAACCAATTCTCTGGAGGGCTTGCCAAAGAAATTCTCTTTCAAGCCGTCACATCCAGAAAACTTGGTCATATATGAGGTTTCACGCGGAGTAAGTACTCGATCATCATTGAGAGACTCCATTGCTAGCACTGCCTTTATTTCACAAATTGAGCCTAAAAATGTTTTAGAAGCTTTTAATGATGAGTTTTGGATTTCTGCCATGCAAGAAGAACTCAACCAATTCGAGAGGATCCAGGTTTGGGAACTTGTTCCTAGGCCAGCTAATCATTCGATTATTGGTACGAAATAGGTTTTTTGCAACAAAGTAAATAAAGATGGTTCAGTTACACACAATAAAGCTCGTCTAGTAGCTCAAGGATACAACCAAGAGGAAGGTATCGACTACGATGAGACGTATACTCCAGTTGCAAGACTTGAATCCATTCAGATGCTTTGTGCATTTGCTAACTTTCAAAACTTTAAACTGTTTCAAATGGATGTTAAAAGTGCTTTCTTGAATGGATTTATTAAGGAGAAAGTTTTTGTAAAACAACCTCCCTGGTTTTAAAAATCACAAATTTTCCGACCACGTTTTCAAACTCAAAAAAGTGCTATATGGCCTCAAACAAGGCCCTAGAGCTTGGTATGAACGTCTAAGCAATTTCTTGCTTGATAAAGGTTTTTTAAAAGGGAAAATTGATACTACACTCTTTATAATCTTTATAAAATCTTTCAAAGACACTATACTTTTAGTGCAAATTTACGTTGATGATATTATATTCGGTTCTACTGATGAAACTCTCTGTCAAGATTTTGCTAAGTGTATGCAGACCGAGTTTGAGATGAGCATGATGGGGGAGCTCAATTACTTTCTTGGACTGCAAGTCAAACAAACATCACATGGAAATTTCATCTATCAGTCAAAGTATACAAAGGACATGCTGAAGAAATTTGACCTTGACAACGTCAAACCAATCGGTACTCTAATGGCTACTACAACCAAACTAGAACCAGATGAAAGCGTCAAACCTATTGATCAACGTAAGTATCGAGGTATGATAGGCAGTCTACTTTATTTAACTGCTAGTTGTCACGACCCGCACCCACTGTGAGGGTACGAGAGCGTAACAACGCCCAGCCTACGCCGCAGTGTCGACGGTAGAACGCTGTTCTAGGTCATGAACTATAAGTAACATAATATGAATACTCTCTATAAGGAGGCCAACACAGAGGTACAACTCAATCACAATCTAAGGTAGAATGTAGCATGATGGAAAATAGATAAGAAATCCTCAACTGAGGTACAACAGAAAGAAATAACAAAGTCTCAACATCTCTAAAATATACAACTCTGAAAATAAGACAACAACTAAACATGACAAAGGAAGGAACAATCTAAGCTATCTACCCTATACAAGGTATCATCCTGAGCAACTGCCTGAACCTCCCCAGGGGTCCAGGTCGCGAGTGTCAACTAGGCAAACTCCAAGTAAAGGGTGCAGGGTTCCTCATCATCCTCTGTAAAATTTTCAACAGGTCCAGTCAGGACGGAAGCGAGCACAAAACATCTCACGCAGTTCATATTATGTTAGGAAATATAAAGCATGCAATAGAGTAAGGTACATGAAACGCTGAAAGAAGAATGTATATGAAAACAACAGAGATTTGATAATAGAAAATATCTATATATGATAAGTAAGAACTATAAGCAACATGTGATTTAGAGCACAATATGGTTATGTAAACGGGTTAGGTTATACAATACAATGGGACTCCTTTGTACGTGGGTGTACAATGGACATATACAATTTCTTATACAATAGGATTGATCACATAACTATTTTTACTCTCCCTCCCCAATCAATACATACGGATCCAATTCAGTTACGTTACCTTATACAATGGCTTGTACAATGGCTTGTACAATGGCTTGTACAATGGCTCAATGTGATAATGAGAGTACAATATGTACAATGAGTGTACAATGATAAGGGTATTCAATAAATACAATATGTAAGTGAAACGCACATCACAATATATATTTAGTGAATACAAGGAGATAACATCTCAGAAGAAGATCCGTATAGTACCAATCCGTGATAACAACGTGTCAGCATCAAGTACAGTAATCTAGAGCAAGAATGTAAATCCAGACAAGTATAAAACGGTCAGAGAATGTACTCGCCTCGTAGCTGAATGTCTGAAGTAAATGTACTGTCCGAGATGAGGTACCTGACTCCTAGTTAGAGCAACACAAGTCAAGATGTATACAGGAGATGATAATAGTAATCTATAATGCATCTGCATGCTGTCTAGGTCAAACTAGACCAAAGTCAACTCTCGGTCAACTCTAGTCAACTAGACTGGTCAAACTAGGTCAAGCCTAGGCCAAACAAGTCTAACAAGTCTCACTAGGCCTAACCAAGCCTAGTGTAGCAATCACACACCAATCACAAGTCATACAAGACTATCAACACACAACATTGGTGTATTCATATCATACACATAGGCCATATGCCATATAGTCAACATCACACATATTTCACATATCATATACATAATAATATATACATATCTAAAATATAATACACCCACATATTATAATATATAGGATACCTATATATTCATCTCACATATATACACACGTCCATAAATGTATCTAATATAATATAGTGCACTCATATATTTGTAGGATACATTAAAAATGTGAGTCTAACATGCACATATGTATATATATATATATATATATATATATATATATATATATATATATATATATATATATATATATATATATATATATGTGTGTGTGTGTGTGTGTACACATATCCATAGGGAAAAAGGAGAATGAAAGTGCATGTGTTCAAGTGTATATGTGTGTGTGTCATATGACATGAGTGTGTCACTTGAGGGCGTGAAACCAGTGTGTGTGTGTGTACATGAAAAGAGAAATCAATACTAGTTATGAGTTTACACTACACATGGCACAAAGCTAACCCATCTACATTACACATGTATTACACTTAACATGCATGGCTACAAGTATACATCTATATACATTAGAGTAGAGACTATTTAAGTTATAACTAACATGCATCTATACTTTACATAAATCTATATATATTATAGCAATCATTTAGAGAAGGGTTACATGCCACGGTGGTTGATATAGAGTGGGGTGTCCTTGTGCAGAGGGTGAAGTTTATTCTCAGTTTAGTTCCACATTTACATATAAACTAAAGTGAGCTATCCCATAAACTGGTGTAACTAACCACATAAAATGAACCATGTTATCTGAAATCTGCCATTAAGCCAACATCCCATATGCATACAGCTCATGCATTGTCTAATAATGAAATTAACTAATATTTCGAATTAAGGGGTTGAAGGTTAACATTACATTCATAGACATTCCACTATATTGAAAACTGAAATTGGCTTGGCAATAGGAAAAGGAAGGTATATATGCTTACATGGACAGTTCAGTATTCGAACAACCTAAAATGAACTAACATTCAATCTAAATATCAGCTATACATTGGTTCTATGTCTACATATGAAATCTGATATTGCATTTACAATATTTATACATTATACATTCATATCTATCATTACATATATACCTTACATTTATATCTAGCATTCATTATATACTTTCATGCATGCATTGTATATCATTCTTTCATTCATGCATTTATGTATTGCTTACATATATTACATTAATTGTATTCCTACATGCTTGCATTCAACCATATATATACATTAATGTAAAGAGGATATATATCATATATATATATATATCATTTCATTCATCTAACATATCATGCATTACATACTCTATATTCATTTAATATCCATACTACATAGGCTCATAGGTTACACAAAATGCATATATCGTATAGTCACTCTTTTACTTAAAACCAATACTGTACCAATTGGGCATTCACTAAATTCTAGGATTAAATTATATTGTAGTACTTCATGTTAGCTTTCCGAAACTTTAAACGGATCGCATTTTCGTGTCCGGAAGCTCCCGAAATCGCGAAAATACCGAAACGCGTTCGTCTTTCGTACAACTGACACTCAAATAATTCTACAGAAAGTTCCAGAAAGAATTTGGCTTATTAAAATATATATTTGGAAAGCTAACTTCGATACAGTTCTTTTAAAAAAAACGGAAGATAAATCGGAATTTTAAGCTAAAAGTTATTACATTTCTAAGTTGCTATTGCTACTAAAAATGTGGATAAAAATTATGACGAATTTGGGTAGTTTGAGACAAAAGAACACAAGTATATAACATAATATATCAAGAACTCACTCTCTACACTAATATATATATATGAGAAACTATAGAACACATCTCCAATACAAAAAATATGAGATTAAACATGTAATAATTCATTCATACATAACAACAACACATAATGTGTCCAAATTTGAGGTTTTCCCACATGGACACAACCACAACACAAAGGACACTCCTATGACCTCCAAATGGACACGAAATGGACACAAATGGAGATACAACCATGGGGATCATTCCTATGGGTTCAAAATAGACCTATATGTATGAGGAAATGAAAAGGAGAAGGGATTTATACCTCCCGGTAGATCGAATCGAAGAAAAGCCTTCCCGGAGCGACACCGACACGTAGAGATTCCAAAAGGACACGAACGAGCTCTGAATCCTCCCAAACTTGGGTAGCTTCCTCCTTGGCTAGAATGGAGAAGGAAAGAAGAAGATTTGGTGGCAAAATGGAAGGATTTGGTGGAGAAATTGCTAGGGATTGCTCTCTAGAAATTTGGGGAAGAACAAGAGAGAGAGAGAGTGTGGATGGAATAATGAAATGAACTTGAGCCTATTCTCTCCCAAAGTGGCTGGCCATATGGGGCTATTTGTCCTATTATGGTAAGGTCCAAAATGCCCCCACTAACCTATTCTATTAGTATTAGGAAAGGGCTAATTGGTTGGGGCTAAATTAGTCATTCTAAAGTCTCTAATCACACTAACCTTATCCATAATAATTAGTCTAACCTCTAACTAAAATATTTCTATCATGTGGGCCATGGCTAACTAATGTGTGGGTCCACTAAAGTCAACACTACCCCCGGGTCCCCGTTTCAAGTCGGATTGAGCTGAAATTCGAACCCGACTCAAATAACCCCAAAACAATATCATAAATAATAAAATAAATTTCAAAAATATTTCAAAAATACAAAATGACAAAAATACCCCTATTCCTGAAAACTAGGGGGTGACAAATTCCTCGAAATTAAAACCAAACAATAGTAAAATGTCAAAATCACAAGTCATAATTTTAAATAGTTTAAAAATGATTAAAAATCACCAAAAATTATAATATAAAATAATTATCAATAAATAATAATTATAATTACAAAATTTTAAAATTACCCTCATCTGGAAAACTGGGTGTTACAATCCTACCCACCTTATAAAAGTTTCGTCCTCGAAATTAAGATGATCGCACCCCCTTCTAGGTCAAACATAGTCAAGGGTCAATCACTAGTCAATTTCTCAACATCCAAGTACTTGGTCATCAAGTGGTCAACTTCTTAGGGTTTTAACTATGCTAGCTATTTAGGTGTTGGCAACTAGAATTTAGCAAAAGAGAAACTCTATAATAGACTAGCTCTTAACTTCCCAATCCTATCAAGTCACCTATAACTAAATACCTACAAGCTAAGCACATGAATACCAAATACCACATATATATATATATATATATATATATATATATATATATATATATATATATATATATATATATATATATGCTCAAGAACAACAACCCATCACATATATCCTAACTATATCATCTATATATATACATGACTGATCAACCAAGGGTTAAGGCAGACTAAACTTATAAGGGTCTGAAATAATGCTTAGAACTAGGCTAAGGATGAATGGTCTGAATCAAGGGGACATGGTATCTAGTGAAGGGTCTGCACACTGCCTATAAAGGTGATCAACACAAAGGAACTCAACATGAAGGGAACTTAACTAAAATGGAAAACTGAACCAAGTATAGGCTAAATAACATGTTTATAACCCTATACAACAATGGCCTATAGATACCAACTAACCTATATCCCATATGCCAATATCATCTGCAATCTATCTATGCAAATAGACCTCTCGGTCTTAGGTGAAACTACAACTATACTCAAAGGCAGGCTCTGGTCATGGGTGCCTCATTGGAAAAGGTAAGGGAAAGTAGTAATAATCATCAAGGATGTAAGGCATACTAACATCCTATGTATAACTGGTTGGTATTATAGATAACAGGAGAATTATCTGCAATGGGTTACTATTCTAACACCAATGCTAATTATCACCTCTAGGATACAGGCACTCTACAAGTCATCATACCATTATACTATGAAGGAACTACCTATGAATAAGCTCTACAAAACTAAATATCCCTACTCCTAAGCCATTTATAACAATCAAAAGGGTATGATGTTTAAACCTTCTCAAGATACAATCTGTTAATCATATACGTCTGTCCAAAATTATGTTGTCCATAGTCTTCATCATGCTAGTGAGCAAGGCTACGATAATCACAGAGTCCTTGACTAAGGTACGTACCTCTAGGTTCATGGTATTTAAAATTTTCGTACTGCCGTATGCGACGACAAAAACCTTAAATTTCCATACCCGAGAATACATCCAAAATCTGACTACATGTCCTCACTATGCCAAATAACATGACTATCGAGGATTATAGATCCCATGATTTAGGCGACCTAGCCCATATGATTTTCTCAGAAGAAAAACAAACACAACAAAAGAGTAACATGACAAAATTAATCAATCAACAAGGAACAGATGGAATCGAATTTCAAGGTAATTATAAAAGACAATTGCGGGAATGGAATTGAGAAGAACGGAACTTGCAGCAAGATCTCCAACGGTCTGTGCATCCTCGACTGTCCTAACGATAGCTCGCCCTGCTGGTTTCCCCTGGTCTGCTGCTGATGCTGCATGAATCACCGCTGCTGAGAGAATCAGAAATGACGGGAGAAAATCTCTGTACAGATAGAGGTGCACTCTAATGTAGCAGAAATGCCAACCTGAGTCGGTACAACAGGAGATACGGTCTCGAGGCCCTGATGAACAGGACGAGAGGTGGCCAGCCTCTCGATAGTATCCCCCGAACCGAAGCGATGAGATCGTATCTTCATAACCATCATGAAGACAGATCAAAACAAGAAGCAATTACTGAGAATGAAGCGAAAAATTAAGGGAAGACAGTTTATATTCAAGGGAAATCAATAAGCAGCAATTGGATAAAAAGAATCTGATTAAGAGTTTTTCCTAATGTGATTGAGTACCCCAAAAATATTCTAATCCTACTGCAGGCTGTAGTGATACTCTATTTCGAATACCACTACATAAACTCGACCTGCATGGGCCACCACTAAAAACGTGTCACGACCCGCATCCACTGTGAGGGTACAAGAGCGTAACAACGTCCAGCCTACGCCGCAGTGTCGACGGTAGAACGCTGTTCTAGGTCATGAACTATAAGTAACATAATATGAATACTCTCCATAAGGAGGCCAATACAGAGGTACAACTCAATCACAATCTAAGGTAGAATGTAGCATGATAGAAAATAGATAAGAAATCCTCAACTGAGGTACAGCAGAAAGAAATAACAAAGTCTCAACATCTCTAAAATATACAACTCTGAAAATAAGACAACAGCTAAACATGAAAAGAAAGGAACAATCTAAGCTATCTACACTATACAAGGTATCATCCTGAACAACTGCCTGAACCTCCCCAGGGGTCCAGGTCGCGAGTGTCAACTAGGCAAACTCCAAGTAAAGGGTGCAGGGTTCCTCATCATCCTCTGTAAAATTTTTAACAGGTCCAGTCAGGATGGGAGCAAGCACAAAATATCTCACGCAGTTCATATCATGTTAGAAAATATAAAGCAAGCAATAGAGTAAGGTACATGAAACGCTGAAAGAAGAATGTATATGAAAATAGCAAAGATTTGATAATAGGAAATATCTATATATGATAAGTAAGAACTGTAAGCAACATGTGATTTAGAGCACAATATGGTTATGTAAACGGGTTAGGTTATACAATACAATGGGACTCCTTTGTACGTGGGTGTACAATGGACATATATAATTTCTTATACAATAGGATTGATCACATAACCATTTTTACTCTCCCTCCCCAATCAATACACAAGGATCCAATTCAGTTACGTTACCTTATACAATGGCTTGTACAATGGCTCAATGTGATAATGAGAGTACAATATGCACAATAAGTGTACAATGATAAGGGTATTCAATAAATACAATATGTAAGTGAAACGCACATCACAATATATATTTAGTGAATACAAGGAGATAACATCTCAGAAGAAGATCCGTATAGTACCAATCCGTGATAACAACGTGTTAGCATCAAGTACAGTAATCTAAAGCAAGAATGTAAATCCAGACAAGTATAAAACGGTCAGAGAATGTACTCGCCTCGTATCTGAATGTCTGAAGTAAATGTACTGTCCGAGATGAGGTACCTGACTCCTAGTTAGAGCAACAAAAGTCAAGATGTATACATGGGATGATAATAGTAATCTATAATGCATCTGCATGCTGTCTAGGTCAAACTAGACCAAAGTCAACTCTCGGTCAACTCTAGTCAACTAGACTGGTCAAACTAGGTCAAGCCTAAGCCAAACAAGTCTAACAAGTCTCACTAGGCCTAACCAAGCCTAGTCTAGCAATCATACACCAATCACAAGTCATACTAGACTATCAACACACAACATTGGTGTATTCATATCATACACATAGGCCATATGCCATATAGTCCACATCACACATATTTTACATATCATATACATAACAATATATATATCTAAAATATAATACATTAAAAATGTGAATCTAACATGCACATATGTATATATATATATATGTGTACACATATCCATAGGAAAAAAGGAGAATGAAAGTACATGTGTTCAAGTGTATGTGTGTGTGTGTGTCATGTGACATGAGTGTGTCACTTGAGGGTGTGAAACCTGTGTGTGTGTGTACATGAAAAGAGAAATCAACACTAGTTATGAGTTTACACTACACATGGCACAAAGCTAACCCATCTACATTACACATGTATTATACTTAACATGCATGGCTACAAGTATACATCTATATACATTAGAGTAGAGACTATTTAAGTTATAACTAACATGCATCTATACTTTACATAAATCTATATATATTATAGCAATCATTTAGAGAAGGGTTACATGCCATGGTGGTTGATATAGAGTGGGGTGTCCTTGTGCAGAGGGTGAAGTTTATTCTCAGTTTAGTTCCACATTTACATATAAACTAAAGTGAGCTATCCTATAAACTGGTGTAACTAACCACATAAAATGAACCATGTTATCTGAAATCTGCCATTAAGCCAACATCCCATATGCATACAGCTCATGCATTGTCTAATAATGAAATTAACTAACATTTCGAATTAAGGGGTTGAAGGTTAACATTACATTCATAGACATTCCACTATATTAAAATCTGAAATTGGCTTGGCAATAGGAAAAGGAAGGTATATATGCTTACATCGACAGTTCAGTGTTCGAACAACCTAAAATGAACTAACATTCAATCTAAATATCAGCTATGCATTGGTTCTATGTCTACATATAAAATCTGATATTGTATTTACAATATTTATACATTATGCATTCATATCTATCATTACATATATACCTTGCATTTATATCTAGCATTCATTATATACTTTCATGCATGCATTGTATATCATTCTTTCATTCATGCATTTATGCGTTGCTTACATATATTACATTAATTGCATTCCTACATGCTTGCATTCAACCATATATATACATTAATGTAAAGAGGATATATATCATATATATATCATTTCATTCATCTAACATATCATGCATTACATACTCTATATTCATTTAATATCCATACTACATAGGCTCATAGGTTACACAAATGCATATATCGCATAGTCACTCTTTTACTTAAAACCAATACTGTACCAATTGGGCATTTACTAAATTTTAGGATTAAATTATGTTGTAGTACTTCATGTTAGCTTTCTGAAACTTCAAACGGATCGCATTTTTGTGTCCGGAAGCTCCCGGAATCACGAAAATACCGAAACGCGTTCGTCTTTCGTACAGCTGACACTCAAATAATTCTACAGAAAGTTACAAAAAGAATTTGGCTTATTAAAATATATATTTGGAAATCTAACTTCGATAAGGTTCTTTTAAAAAAAACGAGAGATAAATCGGAGTTTTAAGCTAAAAGTTATGACATTTCTAAGTTGCTATTGCTACTAAAAACGTGGATAAAAATTATGACGAATTTAGGTAGTTTGAGACAAAAGAACACAAGTATATAACATAATATATCAAGAACTCACTCTCTACACTAATATATATATATATGAGACACTATAGAACACATTTCTAATACAAAAAATATGAGATTAAACATGTAATAATTCATTCATACATAACAACAACACATAGTGTGTCCAAATTTGGGGTTTTCCCACATGGACACAACCACAACACAAAGGACACTCCTATGACCTCCAAATGGACACGAAATGGACACAAATGGAGATACAACCATGGGGGTCATTCCTATGGGTTCAAAATAGACCTATATATATGAGGAAATGAAAAGGAGAAGGGATTTATACCTCCCGGTAGATCGAATCGAAGAAAAGCCTTCCCGGAGCGACACCGACACGTAGAGATTCCAAAAGGACACGAACGAGCTCTGAATCCTCCCAAACTTGGGTAGCTTCCTCCTTGGCTAGAATGGAGAAGGAAAGAAGAAGATTTGGTGGCAAAATGGAAGGATTTGGTGGAGAAATTGCTAGGGATTGCTCTCTAGAAATTTGGGGAAGAACAAGAGAGAGAGTGTGGATGAGAATAATGAAATAAACTTGAGCCTATCCTCTCCCAAAGTGGCTGGCCATATGGGGCTATTTGTTCTATTATGGTAAGGTCCAAAATGTCCCCACTAACCTATTCTATTAGTATTAGGAAAGGGCTAATTGGTTGGGGCTAAATTAGTCATTCTAAAGTCTCTAATCATACTAAACTTATCCATAATAATTAGTCTAACCTCTAACTAAAATAATTCTATCATGTGGGCCATGGCTAACTAATGTGTGGGTCCACTAAAGTCAACACTACCCCCGGGTCCCCGTTTCAAGTCGGATTGAGCTGAAATTCGAACCCGACTCAAATAACCCCAAAACAATATCATAAATAATAAAATAAATTTCAAAAATATTTCAAAAATACAAAATGACAAAAATACTCCTGTTCCTGAAAACTGGGGGTGACAAATTCCTCGAAATTAAAACCAAACAATAGTAAAATATCAAAATCACAAGTCATAATTTTAAATAGTTTAAAAATGATTAAAAATCACCAAAAATCATAATATGAAATAATTATCAATAAATAATAATTATAATTACAAAATTTTAAAATTACCCTCATCTGAAAAACTGGGTGTTACACTAGTCACCCTGATATTATGTTTAGCGTTTGCCTGTGTGCTTGATATCAAACAAATCCTAAGGAATCACACATGTCCGCCGTTAAGCGTATCTTTCGATACCTTAAGGGTACCATTACAGTGGGCCTATGGTATCCCAAATCAACATCATTTGACCTCATTGGTTACTCTGATGCTGATTTCGCCGGATGCAAGGTCGACCGTAAAAGTACTAGCGGTACGTGTCATTTATTAGGAAAGGCTCTAGTCTCTTGGTTTAGCAAGAAGCAGAATTTTGTCGCACTATCCACAACAAAAGCTGAATATATCGCAGCTGATCGTTGTTGTGTACAAATTTTGTGGATGAAGCAAACCCTTGAAGACTATAACTTATCTTTTATGCACATTTCTATATTTTGTGACAACACTAGTGCTATTAATCTCACTAAGAACCCCATATGTCACTCACGCACGAAACACATTGAAATTCGTCACCACTTTTTGTGTGATCACCAACAAAATGGCACTATTAATTTAGAATTTACTGACACTAATCATCAGTTGGCCGATTTTTTTTACAAAACCATTATCCGAGGAGCGATTCAATTTTCTTTGTCATAAATTAGGAATTTTAGATAAAACATTTATACATTAAATTGGCCTGCGTAATTAACGATTGTGTCACGATTCTCTATGCTGACTTTGTTATGGGTACAAGCCGAAATGGTCCTTCTGACAACAAGGCATAAAAGCCTAAGCGATACGGTACACTAGTCTTCGGACTACCGCTAGCTGAGATCCGGCCCCTGCAGCTACCCGATAGCAGCTTCACCATATTGACTTATGTCATAACTCCTTAGTTATTATATGGTTAATTTATATTATAGCCTGTCTCACTTGAAAATTCTACATCTTGTCTTATTCATATCTTTGGTTTTTTTTTTTCCTGCTTGATGTTCTGGCCCAAGGGGCCTGAACTCGGGCCGAACTCTGCCCCAACCAAAGTTCGGGCCGAGTTCGGCCTCCTTGTTCCAGAACCTCAGATCACTCTCAGCCGTTGATCTAATCTTCATCCAATGGCTCCTGTTTCACCCGACCAGCCGACCAAAGGGACATATATTCGGGATTGTCTCTTTCTCTCCTCCATTGTCTTCTTCATACATCGCCACACATATTTCTTTCAAAACCCTAACCCTAGAAGTCTCTAATCCTTGGGAAATCTCTCTCCAAACTCAAGGAAGTCACTCTTGGAGTTCTTCTTCTCTATCTTAGGTCTCTTTTGTTAAGGTATATCTTTTTTTTTCTTCAAACTCAATTTTTTTTCATGGCACCTAGGTTGCTTGGTAGGGGTAAGAGACAAAGAAGAAGTATTGGTGAATCCTCTACTAATCCTAACCCAAACCCATAACCTAATCCACAACCATGTATCTTTCTTTGATTTTTCGTGCCTTTCATGTCCCATTGGATCAATGTCAGTCCTTGTCCCCTCCTGCCTTTCTGACTAAGGCAAGGAGAACTGTTGCTGCTGTAACCTCTTCTGAGTCTGATGCTGCTGAGGAGCCTGACTCTCCTATATCCTTTGTTGCTCCCGATTCACCTGCTCCTGAGTCCACTGCTACACTGGACTCTATTCAGACTATGCTTCGCGATCACTTCCGTTTGGAGGACGAGCGCTGGGCTGAGATGGATGATCGCTGGACGCAGATGGACTACCACACCACTCTGTAATGAGTGCGCTCAGCAACTCCATCCACGACATTCAGTACTCCATGGCCTCCCATCCGACGATGCCGATTCCGATGATGTGTGATCCGTCTCGCAACGGTTATCGCATTGACGATTCTTGGGTTCGTCGCTATCTTGATCCGACTTCTGCATTTATGGATCCCCGTCGTATCGATTCTGATGGTGCGGAGCCTTCACATGCTCCTTGATGGATATGGCTATTGTACTGCCACTGATGATTCATACTATTTTTATTTTGGCACTATGTTTCTTTTTTGCTTATGTTTTTTTAACTCTATGGCTCAGTTTGCCCTTAGTTAGTACTACTACTTGCATGTTCTCTTTCATTATATGGATGGTAGTTTTATTACTTCTCTATTTTTGTCTCCATTTTTGCTGATTGTCAAAAGGGGAGAACCATTGCTATTTGTCTTAGCACTATGAATTATGAACCATTGCTATTTGTATTAGCACTATGAATTATGTATACTTGGATATGTATATTTGGATGAGTACTTGTCACAGGAAATATCAGTTTACAGGGGAGTACGTTTGTTCAAGTACGGAGAGCCATAATATGTCCAGGTATGAATATTGAGACATACAAATATCATGTTTTGTCAATTATCAAAATGGAGGAGATTGTTGATCCAAACATGATCACAGTCAACCTAATCTTGAAAATTAACAAAACAATATTTGTCATAGTCCAATTTGACACATCGAGCTCGAAATCAATCTACTCAGCTTATTGGTTCAAGATCACAGCTGCTTGAAGATTTACTATTCTGTGTATACTGGAGTCTATATTTTTTTATTGTTTTTGAGTATAAGATGATGTATGTTGGGTCATACTGGGCAACTTTGGGCTAGACGTAGCTTTATAGGTTTACTTAGCCCAAATCCCAATCAACTCATTCATCCAAAAGGCCACTGAGAACCTTCTATCCATAGGAGACAGAGTTCGGGCCGAACTCTGCCTCCACACAGAGTTCGGGCTGAACTCTGCCCCCTAAATTACAGGATGCTAATTTTTAGGTCTTGATCCCTGGTAGTTGTCCAACGGCCAAAAATTTGAATTCTACATACAAAATTCTGGCCGAAATCTGCCTACCCCGAACCCTATAAATAGGCCTTAGTTTCTCTCATTTCAAACCATCCAATCTTCTCTTCTTCTTCTCTTACATAGCCTATATATTAAAGAACCTTACCTTCCTATCCACTTAGCATTCAAACTTCCCAATCGTCCAAGTTGCTCGGTACGATCCAGCTAGAAGTTTAAAGAGCAAGAAGTTGTAAGTCACTTGGAAAAGTCCAAGTTTCGCCAAAGCGATCATTGAAAGAAGTTTGGCGTGCTCTTCTGTAAAAAGGCACGTAGTTGAAACCCTATTTCACAAATAGTAGATTTCAATCCTGAGCTAGAGTTCTCAGGCCTGGACTAGTCCTCTACGAGGGAAACCAGGTTAAAAATCTTGCTGTGTTGTGCTTGCTCTCCACTCTTTATTTCCGTATTTCTTTTACTCTGATTATTTAGTTGGTGAAGAGAGTTTAAGTTTTTAATTGATCAATTTTTTGCTATAAACTTTATTCACCCCCCCTTTAGAGTTGCCTACCTGTACTTCACGTAGGCTTATCAGTTAGAAAGTTTTTAGGCTAAGTAATAAGCAACAAGTCTTCAGTTAGATGTAAGAACAACATTGAAGCCTAACCAACAATGTCAGGAACACATGGCTACACTTCCAGATTTTGTGTGAGTGTAGATAGTGTACAGTGTAAAGAATATACTCATGTGTGTGTGAGAAACAATTCAGTATGTGTATACATATGCATACAAATCCCAGTTCAATTTTCAGTTCACAACAGTACCTAATGTTCTCTGAAATTCAGGTTCTCAGGTTCAATACAGTGTGCCAATAGTGTGTCTCAGTTTTAGATTCTCATGTGTAAGTGTGTGGGTCATTAGTGCACATGGTTTACAGATCAGTATGTGTCATGGAGGTATACAACAAAAGGGAATCAAATACTATTTATAAGTTACACTACCATGGCACAAAGCTAACAAGTATACATATATATACATATAATGGCAATCATGTAGAGGAGGGCTAACATGGCATGGTTCATATGTGAAACTGAATTGAACTAGCAAGCTCTAAATCATACTAACATGTACTAGTTCAATCCTACATCAATGAAACATATCATGCATATATATATAAAATCTGAAATTGAAACATAACAGGAAACAATAGGAAATGCTGAAATTGAATTCAGTTCGCAGAAAACTGGGAAATCGAATGCCAAACCCAGCCAATCACCAAGATTCAAACCCAATACATAGCAATTTAGGATTAGGCTAATTAACAACATGTTATATTGTAAATTTACATGAATTAAACAACTATGGGTGGACTGAACTAAGAAACAGAAGAAACCCTCTCTGATACTGCTCGCAGCAGTAAACATAGGATACATGGTTTAGATTGCTAAAAAACTTGATAAAATCACAAACAATAGGTTGGTAGTTAATGACAAACATATGTACGTGTTATACATGCCGTATCGTGTCCAAAAATAGGACATGAACGTGTCCCAGAATTCACAGGAACCAACCCAACACACTGGGCTCGACAGCAGTGAACCCGTGTCCAGTGCGAGTCGAGTTTCTCACTCGACACAAATCCATTGGACACGAGGCTTTGGGAGTGTCGTGTCAGACACTGCCCCTACCTCCGTGTCCAACCACACGTGTCCAAGTGCCCTAAATCAACCGCATGAGCACACGAGCAGCAGGGCACTGCTGACCGCACGTACGTGGCCGTGTCTACGACCCCAAAGCGACATGAACTGGACTCGAATCCAGCTCAGTCGAAGAGAAAGTGTTAAGCCACATAAAAACACAAATTCCTATTCAAAAACAATTCACAAACAGTGATGAAAAGCCCATTGTGGCATTTTATCGAACACAACAACACCCAGGCTGATACGTGTCCGATACGGACACCTAAAGGACACGACTCAACACGAAATCTATACCTATAGGTAGAGGACACCTAGGGCTATGCAAATATACAAAGAAAACAAAAAACTATGGGTTTAAAAGAATGTTACCTATAGGTTGTTCTTCTTCAAGAAAAACCTAAAATGAGGATCCCTCCTGCTAGCTCAATGCTCTAATGGAAGCCAAAACTGAGATTCACCTCCATCAACAGCAAGAGAACAATATCAGGTTGCAATGCAAAAGATTTGAATGAAAAAGGATGAGAAATGATCAAAATAGGAAGGGTTGAGGGAAGAACCAAACCTTTGCTCTTGAAAATGGAAGAATATGCAAAAGAGGCAAGAAACTTTGAGAGACATTAAATAGGGAGGTGGATCCCTAGGTGGCCGGCCCAAATTTCTAGGGTTAGGGTTTTGGGGATCATCAACGGCTCTCCTGTCATCTAGTCAAATCAAGGGTCCTAATAATTTCTAGGTTTTCACACTAGTCTAACTTGCATCCTAGTTAGCTCTAATTAACCATGTCTAGCTAAGACTAACCATGACTAACTAAGACTAATCATGACTAACTAAGACTAATCTAGGCTAGGTCTAATCTAGGTTAGGGCTAATCATAACACATGACAACTAATTAAATCAATATTAAAACCACACAATTCCAATAAATATATTAATTTCAAATAATTTCAAAATGACAAAAATACCCTCAAACTAGAAATGTGGTTGTGACAAATCTACCCTCCTTAAAAGAATTTTGTCCTCAAAATTGAAAGGCGAAACTAAACAGATGAGAAGGATAGACAATCATACCTCAAGGTCCAAAAAGATAAGGGTATCGCTCGCTCATCTCATCCTTCCGCTCCCAGGTAGACTCTCCTGGAGAATGATGCCTCCATGCGACACGAACCCAGGGTATCACCTAGTTTTTTTAGTACCTTCTCTCGGCGATCCAGAATCTCCACTGACTGCTCTGGATAACTGAGAGTAGGTCCCACCTCAATCTCTGAGTGATCGAGTACATGGCTAGGGTCAACCGCGTATCGTCTCAACTGTGATACGTAGAATACGTTATGGATACCCACTAGTGCAGGTGGCAAGTCTAGCATGTATGCCACGTCACTGACTCTCTCGCTGATCACGAAGGTCCGATGAAGCGCGGGCTAAGCTTTCCACCTCCACCAAAATGTATGGTACCACGAGTCGGAGATATCCGCAGAAAAACCATATCTCTGACCTAAACACAAACAAGGTCTCATGTTACTAAATAATCAAACATGATCAAACAAACAAACAATTAACCTACTTCTAATCCCGTCTCCAGTCAACTAAGTCAAACATAGTCAATGGTCAAGTACCGGTCAACAACTAGTCAATTTGTCAACATCCAAGTACTTGGTCAAAACTGGTCAACTAAGTCAACTTGGACTATTGGGTCAATAGCTAATCTAGGGTTTAGACTAAAATAGTCTATAGTGTAAAAAAAATATCAAGACCAACTAAATCCTAAGTTCAAACATACACATGTATACTCTACATTAAACTAGACTCATAACTTCTAAGCCTTAACCATAACACATACTCTAAAATACCTCACATAACCCCATATATCTTACCCTCTAATACCCATATATCTTTAATGTAACCCCATAGAACCCACACTATTCTAAGTGTATCATCTATGCATACATATAGACTAACCATCTCATATACCCAATCTATATAATATATGCAGAACCCCTTAACCCATATTAGTTATCAGATATATCCCTATAATATATACACAATGCATAGCATTAGCCTAACATGGAGATTTACTAGCACAAACAGCAATTTAACCAAAACAAGGGGCATGACATGCAATGTGGTGAAAGTATGTGAAGTACATGAATGAATGAGTGTATGTGAATCAAGGATATGCAAGGAATGTTATGTGAAGTGCAGGGCCTGTGCTAAGGTGCAGTGCCAATTTGTGTGGACACTTCAGGTATACAGGATACTAAGGTAGTGCAGTAGTTCATCTATATGCAGGACATGATCAAATTTGTAGGTTATATGCCTAAGTAGCTGGAAATGAAGTGTCAATTGCAAGAGAGTGAAGTATGAATTGTGTATATGAGTCTAACGTGTCAGGAAAGTCGTGTGATAATGATGAAGCACAAGATGGCGTGTCCGAGTAGGATACGAAGGTCTTGGGTGCCTTACTGGAAAGGGTAAGAGAAAATAATAATAAATCATCAAGGCTGTAAGACATACTAACATCCTATATATAAATTGGTTGGTCAGGGGAATCATCTACAATGGGTTATTATTCTAATACCAATGCTAACTACCACCTCTAGGGTACAGATACCCTACAAGTCGTCATATCATTACACTATGAAAGAATTACATATGAATAAGTTCTACAAAACTAAAATATCCCTACTCCTAAGTTATTTGATGATGGAATACAATTTTATAACAGCAGAAGGGTATGATAGAGATGATATGTTTAAAAACCTTCTCAAGATGTAATCTGATAATCATATGCGTCTGTCCAAAATCATGTTACTCAGAGACTTCGTCATGCTAGTGAGCAAGGCTACGATAATCATAGAGTCCTTGACTAAGGTACATATCTCTAGAATCATGATATTTAAAATTTTCGTATTGTCGCATGCTTGACATCAAAATCCTTAAATTCCTACACCCGAAAAATACGTCCAAAATCCGACTATATGTCCTCACTATGCCAGCTTACACGACTATCGAAGATTCTAGATCCCATAACTGAGGTGACCTAGCCCATATGATTTATCTTGGCATAAAAATTAAATCGACAATGAATACCAAGAATCAGATTTATCTATGAACAAGAATGATAAGCAAGATCTGTTGGAACTGAATTTCGAGATGGTTAAAATATGGAAAGGAACGGAATTGAGATAAATAAAACCTGCGATAAGCTCTCCAACTGCCTGTGCACCCTCAGCTGCTATAGCGTAAGCTCGCCCTACTGGCCTCCTCCAGCCTGATGCTGTGCGAATCTCTGCTGCTGAGTCTGAAAGGGTAGTCCCTTCCGCTGGCTCACCGGAGCCCTCGCTCCTACTCTCTAAGCTGTCCGTCCAGGAATCTTGGGACACTTTCTTAACTGGTGATATGATGCTCCACAAAGTAGGCACTTGCCTAACCTCATCCGGTATTTACTTCAATCGTGCCATGGTTTCTTACAGAAAGGGCAACTGGTAACATGCTGCTGTCTAGGGGTCTGCTGTGTCTGCAACGGTGGTCCCCTCGGCTGCTCTGTCGGAGCTCTAGCTCCTGCTGCTACCTGAGTCATTATTGTCTGGCTCTTGGGATACTCCCTACACCAATGCTCCACTGAACCACAAAGTAAACACCTGCCAAGCCTCATTCTGCAGTCGTTCCACCCATTGCCTGCCTTCTTACAGAAGTTGTACCTAGCGTCCTGCTGCTGTCTGGATGCCTGGTGGAAATATGCACGTCCCTGACCCTGAAGGTGCTGTTGAACAGGCCTCTGCTGATACTGATGCTGAATCTGTACGTGAGGCCTCTTGGCCTGACCTCCACTGCTACTGGCTCCATGAATGTCACGTCCCCTCTTGAACAACTGTTGTCGTTGAGTTTCCACTATCTGCTGGAAGAAGGAGATCAAACGCGCCACGTCCTCTGATCCTGATGGCGGCTGCTGCTGAAGAACGTTCGGGATGACTGGAGAAAGTCTCGGAGTAGGAAGAGGTGCACTCCCATAAGCTGCAGATATCCCAGCCCGTGCTGGCATAAAAGGAGCTGCAGTCTCGGGGTCCTGCTGCTCAGGACGAGAAGTGGCAGTCCCCTCAGTGGTGTCTTCCCGATCGAGACGATGAGATAATGTCTCCATAACCATCCTGAAGACAGATCAAACGAGAGGGCAATCACTGAGAATGAAGTGATAACATCAAGGGAGGATGGTTTATTTTCAAGAAAAGACAATAATGCAGCTATTTTAGGTAACATGAATCTGATTAAGAGTTTTTTCTAATGTAATTTAGTACCTTCAAAAAAAAAATCCAAATCCTACTGCAGGCTGTAGTGATACTCTAGTTCGAATACCACTACATAAATTCGACCTGTATGAGCCACTACTAAAAACGTGTCATGACCCGCACTCTAGAGTAAGGGCACGAGACGTGGGTACGTCCAGTCTACGCCGCAGTATCGGCGGTAGCACGCTGTCCTAGGTCACATACATCTAACAATTATAAGGTACCTGTACAGTTTATACAATCCGAATGGAGGTGACATAAATAAGTACAACTCAATCACAACTAAGGAAAAAAGTACAATACGATATAATAGATGAAACACAGAATCCACAGATGATAAATACAAGATAGAGAGATAGCTAAAAATCTAAGATAAACATATCCACAAATCCACAATACAATCTCCAAATAAATACAAGTGTATCCAAAGACATAATGATAAAAGAACTAGTCTAGCTAACTAGCCTAGTCTACTGGGGTAGTATCATCAGCAAGTGCTGGATCCTCCTGAGGGTCCAACTCGCATGTGTAGTCTAGGCCTGCTCCGTAATAAATGGGACACAGCTCCTCAAAATTATCTGTAATATTTCAACAGGTCCAGTCAGAACTGGAGCGAGCACAGTACATCTCACGCAGTTCATATCATGACAGAAATATAATACAGGCAATAGAGTAAGATACATGAAACGCTGAAGAGTATACATGAGTAAATGAGAAGACTATAATGAAATATCTAGTATAAGTAAAGAGCTACAGTGAACTAGTGATTTAGAGTACAAACTAGACATATGAACGGCTTGATAATAAACATAAAAGTTTGCACATGACTACACTACTTTGGAATTGTTCACATGACCATTTATACTCCCCCGTACCCTATTCAATACACAAGGATCCAGACAGGTTATGTTATTGCATATGATATCACATGGGGGCCCATAAATGGGTACACATGAATATAAATATTTGGGGCTCCGTGAACATGAGAGTACATGAATCACGAGAGTGCACATGAATGGTGAAAGTACAGGAATACATGATGAAAGTGAAACGCACATGACATGATATAACCGATGCTCCCGAGGGGGATAACATCTCATGAAAGGATCCATATAGTACCAATCCGTGTTTCCATCGTGTCAGCATCAAGTAAAATAATCTAGAGCAAGAAAATAATCCTAGCAAGTATAAAACGGTCAGAGAATGTACTCGCCTGATATCCTGAATGTCTGAGTGAAATACTGCCTGAGGAGTGGTGTCTGGCTCCTAATCAGAACAGTACAAGTCATAACATATCCAAACTAGTAAAATAAGCTACTATGATGCATTCTACATGATGTTGGGTCAATTCTAGACTAAAGTCAACCCTGGTCAACTTCAGTCAACTAACTAGTCAATGCTAGGTCAACAAGGTCAACCTAGACCCAAATCAAGTCTCACTAGGCCTAACCTGTCTACCCTAGCAAGTATACACCAAACCAAGGCTATACAAGCCAAACACAAGCCACACATCAAGGGTACATCACATTCATGCATATATTCAACATTATATATAAAGAGAAAGGAAGCTAGCATGTAAAGCTATGTGTGTGTGTGTGTGAACATGGAGATGTATATGAAAAGGAGAAATCAACACTAGTTATGAGTTTACCCTATACATGGCACAAAGCTAAATCATCTACATTACATATGTATTTATACTTAACATGCATGGCAATAAGTATACATCTATATACATTAGAGTAGAGACTATTTAAGTTATAACTAACATGCATCTATACTCTACATATATCTATATACATATACACATAGAGAGTTAGAGAGGAAAGAGCATATGAATGTGTGTGTCATAGTGCATAGGCATGTGTGTGTGCATAGGCTTACATAGTGCTAAGCATACTGTTAAGGGGGGTTTAGTTAGCTCCTGCGTTCTCAGGAACATGTGACAGTGTAATATAGGAACATATTTCTCAGTTGTGTGTCTCAGAAATTTAACAGTGTGTAATAGGGGAAACATTCCATAGGCTGTGTGTGTACATTAGAGTATAGGTGCCAGGGTCAATAGTGATTCTCAGTCCCAGGTTTGATAGGGCATAGGCTTATCAGTCAGGAAGTTTTCAGGCTAAGTAATAAGCAATAAGTCTTCAGTTAGATATAAGAACAACACTGAAGCCTAACCAACAATTTCAGGAACACATGGCTACACTCCCAGATTTTGTACGAGTGTAGATAGTGTACAATGTCAAGAATATAACCATGTGTGTGTGATGAACAACTCAGTGTGTGTATACATATTCATACCAATCCCAGTTCAATTTTCAGTTCACAACAGTGCCTAATGTTCTCGGAAATTCAGGTTCTCAGGTTCAATACAGTGTGCCAATAGTGTGTCTCAGTTTTAGATTCTCATGTGTAAGTGTGTGGGTCATTAGTGCACATGGTTTACAGATCAGTGTGTGTCATGGAGGTGTACAACAAAAGGGAATAAAATACTATTTATAAGTTATACTACCATGGCACAAAGCTAACAAGTATACATTTATATACATATAATGGCAATCATGTAGAGGAGGGCTAACATGGCATGGTTCATATGTGAAAATGAATTGAACTAGCAAGCTCTAAATCATACTAACATGTACTAGTTCAATCCTACTTCAATGAAACATATCATGCATATATATATAAAATATGAAATTGAAACATAACAGAAAACAATAGAAAATGCTGAAATTGAATTCAGTTCGCAGGAAACTGGGAAATCGAATGCCAAACCCAGCCAATCACCAAGATTCAAACCCAATGCATAGCAATTTAGGATTAGGCTAATTAACAACATGTTACATTGTAAATTTTACATGAATTAAACAACTATGGGTGGAGTGAACTCATAAACAAAAGAAACCCTCTCTGATACTGCTCGTAGCAGTGAACATAGGATACATGGTTTAGATTGCTAAAAATTTAATAAAATCACAAACAATAGGTTGGTAGTTAATGACAAACATATGTACGTGTTATACATGCTATCGTGTCCAAAAATAGGACACGAACGTGTCTAAGAATTCACAGGAACCAACCCAACACATTGGGCTCGACAGCAGTGAACCCGTGTCAATTGCGAGTCGAGTTTCTCACTCGACACAAATCCATTGGACACGAGGCTTTGGGAGTGTCCTGTCAGACACTACCCCTACCTCCGTGTCCAACCACATGTGTCCAAGTGCCCTAAATCAACCGCACGAGCACACGAGCAGCAGGGCACTGCTGACCGCACGCGCGTGGCCGTGTCCACGACCCCAAAGCGACATGAACTGGACTCAAATCCAACTCATTCGAAGAGAAAGTGTTAAGCCACATAAAAACACAAATTCCTATTCAAAAAAAATTCAAAAACAGTGATGAAAAGCCCATTGTGGCATTTCATCGAACACAACAACTCCTAGGCTGATACGTGTCTGATACGGACACGTAAGGGCCACGACTCAACACGAAATCAATACCTACAGCTAGAGGACACCTAGGACTATGCAAATATGCAAAGAAAACAGAAAACTAATAGGTTTAGAAGAATGTTACCTATAGGTTGTTCTTCCTCAAGAAAACCCAAAATGAGGATCCCTCCTTGCTAGCTCAATGCTCTAATGGAAGCCAAAACTGAGATTCACCTCCACCAATAGCAAGAGAACAATAATCAGGTTGCTATGCAAAAGATTTGAATGAAAAAGGATGAGAAATGATCAAAATAGGAAGGGTTGAGGGAAGAACCAAACCTTTGCTCTTGAAAATGGAAGAATATGCAAAAGAGGCAAGAAACTTTGAGAGACATTAAATAGGGGGGTGGATCCCTAGGTGGCCGGCCCAAATTTCTAGGGTTAGGGTTTTAGGGATCATCAATGGCTCTCCTATCATCTAGTCAAATCAAGGGTCCTAATAATTTTTAGGTTTTCACACTAGTCTAACTTGCATCCTAGTTGGCTATAATTAACCATGTCTAGCTAAGACTAACCATGACTAACTAAGTCTAATCATGACTAACTAAGACTAATCTAGGCTAGGTCCAATCTAGGTTAGGGCTAATCACAACACATGGCAACTAATTAAATCAATATTAAAACCACACAATTCCAATAAATATATTAATTTCAAATAATTTCAAAATGACAAAAATATCCTCAAATTAGAAATGTGGTAGTGACACCTCTAGGCTCACGGCAACAGTGGCACCTAGATAGAAGGTGGAAGCCTCAGTTCTGGTGGATACCGTCGGTGGGGAGTTTGGATTTAAAGATGCACTATGTCAGAATTGACCATTTGAGGGGCACGGCGACGACCAGAGCTTGCTACTAAGTAGGTCCATCGGCCTGGGCACCCGCGCATACTCCCATGCTGAACCGGTCGATTCGTCTGCGCTCGAGTGCCACACAAAATCATCGGCTGCAGGAGAGATGGAGCGGTTGGCGAGCCTGACCCGGTCGACCGCGATGGGGCCTAAGAGCCGAAGGATGAGGGGGAAGTCCCAACCTCCCGCTCCACTCCACGAATCCTTGACCAAAGGTGCATCCCTGTAGAAAATAATAATGCCTTATTCTCATTGCTAGGGTTTGTTACAATATATATAGTGTCTACATTTGGGCTTATGGGCCATATTTACATTACAAATATAATCTAATCAATCTAATATAATCTAATCATATCTAATCAATCTAATATAATCTAATCAATCTAACACCCCCCCTCAAGTTGGAGCATGCAAGTCACAAATGCCCAACTTGGGAAGGAAAGAATTAAACACATGCTTTCCAAGGGGCTTAGTGAAGATATTAGCCAGTTGAGTAGAAGTAGGAACATGCGAGGCTATAACGGTGCCATCTCTAATAGCATCGCGAACAAAATGTAAATCCACCTCAATATGCTTACTGCGCTCATGAAATACCGGGTTCTGAGCCAGGTGCAGGGCTGACTGACAATCACAATACACCGACATAGCAGACTTCTGGCGAACGCCCAAACACACCAATAACTCCTTCAACCATTTCAACTCACAAACAAGCGCAGCGAGAGATCGGTATTCAGCTTCAGCGGAAGATCGAAAAACAGTTGGTTGCTTCTTGGTCTTCCAAGAAATAGGAGAGCCCCCCAGAAACACCAACCAGCCTGTAACAGAGCGGCGAGTCAAGGGACAACTGGCCCAGTCGGAATCACACCAACCAGAAAGACGAAGATCACAATCAGCTTTCAAAAGAATACCCTGTCCCGGGGCATGTTTGAGATATCTGACAACTCTCAAAGCAGCATGCCAATGATCTTGGCGAGGCTCTTGTAAAAATTGAGACACGATATGCACAGCATAGGCTAAGTCAGGACGAGTAAATGATAGATAAATCAACCTCCCAACCAGCCTCCGATATGGCTCTGCATCCGCCATCTTTGGACTAGTCGATTCTTCCAGCTTGTGATTGGGCTCCATGGGAAAGCCAGCAGGTCGAGACCCCATCAAGCCGCATTCTGAAACTATGTCCAAAGCATACTTTCTTTGACACAAGGAAATTCCTTCTGCACTTCGAGCCACCTCTATGCCAAGAAAGTACTTTAACACACCAAGGTCCTTCATGTGAAAGCAAGAACTAAGGTACTTTTTGAAAGCATCTAAAGCACCTGATTCATTACCAGACACAATCATATCATCCACATAGATCAAAACATGCAACTCTACCTTCCCTTTAAAAAGAGAGAAAAGGGAATAATCGGAATGAGATTGAATAAATCCATAGGATATCAGGGAAGCAGTAAGCTTAGCAAACCAACAACGTGGTGCCTGTTTCAATCCATATAGAGACTTACGCAGGCGACACACTTTGTTAGGCTCACTATGCAAAAAACCTGGCGGCAACTTCATATACACTTCTTCTGTCAGATCTCCATGAAGAAAAATATTGTGCACATCCATCTGGTGCAAAGTCCAGCCTCTCACGGCTGCAACAGCCAAGAACGCCCGTACTATAGGCATCTTAGCTACCAGAGTAAATGTCTCTGAATAGTCGATCCCCTCAACCTGATGATTACCAAACACAACCAGTCGTGCCTTTAAGCGCTCAACACTGCCGTCGGAGTTGTACTTTATTTTGTACACCCATCTACTTCCCAATGCTTTCTTTCCAGGAGGCAAATCGACAATACTCCAAGTCCCATTATCTTCAGAGCCTGTATTTTAGTTTATATAGCCGCACGCCATCCCGAATCTCGCGAGGCCTGGCGATATGAAGTAGGCTCAACACCTGCAGTGATAGCTGCAAGAAAATCTCTGTGTCCAGCAGTAAATATGTCATAACTTAGAAATTGTGTTAGAGGATACGAAGTACCTGAGGAAGTGACGGGAACATAATCTTGTAATCGTGCTGGCTGTGATTTCTTTCTCATTCCTCTTCCCAATACTACCTCGTCGGGCACCTCTGGCAACATTATATCCCGTGTATTATCAGTAGTATCTGCATCACCCCCAGCGGACTCTTCTGTTAATACTTCTGCATCTACCTGTGCATCCTCGCCACTCGGTGCGGAGCCACCATCAACCACTCCGTCCTCAGCAACCGTAGCTGGCACCATCCCAAAATCCTCTATATCGTCTCCCGACACCTCAACAGATGTATGACGTGGCGCAGAAGACATCTCGCTAGCAGAGCCACACCCAGAAAATTCTTTTTCATAAAAAGTAACATCACGGGACACAAAAAATTCACCAGTCTCCAAATCATACAGTTTCCATCCCTTTTTATAAGTGGATACCCAACAAAGATACATTTTCTGCTCCTGCTAGCAAATTTATCATGTCGGAATTTTAAATCATACGCATAGCACAGACAACCAAAAATACGTAGATGATCATACGAAGGAGTCGAACCATATAAAACTTCATAAGGAGACTTAAAATGCAAGATACTAGAAGGGGTTCTATTTATCAAATAACATGCAGCCAGAACACATTCTCCCCAAAAATCTACGGAAAGAGAACCCTGAAATCTCAATGCCCTGGCTACATTTAGGATATGTCGATGTTTTCTCTCCACCCTTCCATTCTGTTGAGGTGTCCCAACACAGGATGTTTGGAACAATATACCATGAGATGAAAAATAATCTCGTAAACAATTAAATTCAGTGCCATTGTCACTCCGTACACGACGTATATCAGCCCCAAACTGACGCTTCACCATAGCAATAAATTTAAGGAACATAGAATAAACAGCACACTTATCCGTCAATAAAATAATCCAAACAGCTCTAGAAAAATCATCCACCAAAGTTAAAAAAATATCGTGCCCCATTAGATGACGGAACATGATATGGTTCCCACAGATCACAGTGTATAAGTTCAAAGAATCTCAAAGCACGACTACTACTATCAGGAAAAGCATCACGAGACTGTTTAGCTTGATGACAAATATCACAAGCCTTTTGAGAAAACACACTACTACCAGAGAGAAAAGGTAAAGTCTGCATTACTTTATCTAAAGGATGCCCCAGTCTACTATGCCAAACCTCGGAATTACCCTCTTTGCATGCCAGGATCACCGAAGTCAAAGAAGCTGGTACCTCCACCAAGAAGTAAAGTCCACCCCGTTGTTCACCTGCTCCAATCACCATCCTCGTACTTCGGTCCTGAACAAAACACAAATCAGGAGTAAATAACATATCACAATTTCTGGCACTAATCAATTGTGAGACAGAGATCAAGTTGCAAGTCAATATCGGAACGTAAAGAACATCCGTCAACACCAACGAAGCAGTCAAAAATACTTTGCCTCTCAGAATAGCCTCAATAGTGCTCCCATCAGGCAAGGTCACAAGACAGACAGGACCCTCAAAGCAATCAACTAAACAGTCACGAGAGCCTGTCGCATGAAGAGTAGCCCCAGTATCGAATATCCAAGTGACAGAAGAATTCTTACCCATCAAACGATCAGAGTTTGAAGGACCAGGATTGGAAGGATTGTCGTTACCCAACAAGCTTATCAGTTTCTGTCATTGTTCACCTGAGAGTGGTGAAGGATACCCTCCATGCATCATATCTGTCGAACCCCCGGCAAGACCAGCAGGGATACTATGACCAGCAACGGCAACATGATGAACAACCCCTGCACCACCAGTACTGCGTCCCCCACCACGTCTCTGCTATGGTGCCAGACCTCTTCCACCACCAGCACCACGTCCGCCCTCACGCCGAGGACGAGTCTCCCACCACTCTGGATAGCCAATCTTGGCAAAGCAAGTTGCAACATCATGACCTGTTTTCTTGCAATGAGTACAGATCATACCTGATTTGTCCCTGGGATCTGAGGTTCTACTACTAGAAATACGAGGTGAAGTCTTGATAGCCAGCGCCATCACCTCCTCAGTAGCGGATGGGACCTGAGATTTTCGCATATCCTCTTCATCACGGACTGCCTGGTATGTCCGATCTAAACTTGGCTGAGGATCCTGAGCTAGAAGATTAGATCGGGTATAACCATACAACTCAGCATTCAACCCATACATAAAGTCCTGAAAGTGGTCTTCATCCCTCATAGCCTGTAGCTTTGCAGCAAGTTCACCACAGGTACAAGTAGGCAATGGAAAATAAGCAGCTTGTTCATCCCACAATGACTGCAAATTTCTAAAGTAGGTTTCCACAGACATTGATGCCGTTTGTTTGCACTCGGCCAAAGCCACCTTAATTTGTTGCTTCCGAGTGCCGTTGCTAACAACAAATCTTTTCTCCAACAAGGTCCACAATGGAGAAACCTCTTCAAAGTACGACAAAGATTTCTTCAGAGACGGATCAATGGTATTAAGAACCCATTGAACCAATAGTGCTTGCACACATCGCCAATCAAGCAATTTATTAGCATCATTAATAGGTTTGACTTCAGTACCTTCCAGAAAGGTGATATTTTGCCTAGAGATCAGGGAGAGACGTATTGACCGAGACCACTCAGCATAGTTCGGTCCACGAAAAACAATAGGAGTAATGATATTTTCTGGTTGATCAGCAGAACTCAGAAAATATGGATCCTTCGGATTAGGATAATTGGGGTTGTGTGTACCGCCACCGCCAGTCACGACGGAGTAGCTGGACACAGCATTATCTGCCATCGCGAATGTCGGGTGTACAAAAATTTTGTACAGCACCGACGAATCGGCCGCTGATGGACGGGGTCGGCGTCGAATCGACCGCGATCAAGGGCGCCGGATCTAGCGCGAAGGGGCGAACGGATGTCGGGTGTACAAAAATTTGTACAACTCCGACGAATCTGCCGCTGATGTACAGGGTCAGGCGTGCGAATCGGCGCATTCGGACGCGGATCGGCACTATCGTGGGTGCTGTCGTGATCGGACAGATGCGGGAGCGAATCCGTCAGGGCACCGCCGCTCGAATCAAAATTCAGCACTTCGAGGTGGAATTAAAATTTGGTATGCCACCTATAACCTGGCCGATGTCTCCCATTTGTGATGAATGTCCTTGGGATCGCTGCAGAAAATCTAATTGTATTGTGGAGGGAGAGAAGTCATCTGGTACAAATGATGTAGGTTTCTCTAGAACCTCTTCGGACATATCAACTCTCAATGACACATGTGTTGGCCCCCTTCCAATTGATGGTGTTTACAAACAAAGAAAGTTGCAGGGAATGTCTATTGCTCTTCTGTCAGAAGAAAACGCAAGAAGTACAATTGATGGAAGGGAGATGGCGGCTAGAATTTTTAGATGACGACTAGAATTTTTTGGGAGGCTCTGATACCATGTAGAAAATAATAATGCCTTATTCTCATTACTAGGGTTTGTTACAATATATATAGTGTCTACATTTGGACTTATGGGCCATATTTACATTACAAATATAATCTAATCAATCTAATATAATCTAATTATATCTAATCAATCTAATCTAATCTAATCAATCTAACAATCCCCATTGATCTTCTCTCTGCGAAAAGCTCCTAGACCCGTCTAGTTCTCACAGTTGGTGTCGACCTCTCCGCGGCCCATCTTGATTTGGATATGGGGTTCCGCCAGCTCCCAACCCTTCAGTAGACGTCTCCAAACCAGAGACGCGGTGCAGTTGATGATGCCATCGACTGGATGTTTCCTCTTGCGATATCTTGCTTTAGTTTAAGTCGACCAAAGCGAGGTCTTCGACCGAAACTTCCACCATAATTTTGCAGAGAAGGCGAGTATTATCTCGGAAAGACTCCGCAAACCGCCTTCAGTCGTAGGACGCGCGATCGAACGCCAACTAGCCCACCGATGCTTGAAAGCACCATGACTCTTCCCCCAGAAGAAGCTCCTGAAGAGATTTTTGATGGTGTGGATGACCTTCTTGGGTGGACAGCAAGCAACAAGTGTATAGATCGGAACCGAGCAAAGGATTTGTCTGATCAAGATTAGTTTACCGCCTGGAGAAAGGGTGGTATTTTTCTACCCTGTGAGCTTACGCTTGATTTTGTCGACGAGAGGTTCAAATAGGATCCTCTTGTTGTAGGTCATCGGATATCCTAAGTAGGTAAGATGAGGGGTCTGAACCTTAAATCCTGTGATCTCATCAAGGTGCGAGCTGGAAGCTGTGAAGGAATTATGGATGAATAATGCGCTTTTGTGCTTGTTAACCATCTGCCCCGAGGTGCGCTCGTACCTAGCCAAGGGACGCGCGACCAGCCTCATGGTTGTCTTATCCCCCGCGATGAAGATGATGATGTTGTCCGCATATGCTAGATAGGTTACTAGTGGACAGCCGCTGGTAGTGCGATATCGCCCGAATCTTGGGTTGAGGCCAAGATTGATCAAATTTCTACTGAGTCCTTCTACGGCCAGGATGAAAAGATATGTGGAAAGGGGGTCTCCCTGCCTAATACCCCTGGAGGAGTGAAAGAAAGCCGAAGTTACGCCATTAATGTTGATGGAAAACCATACCTCGCTAATCGTCCTCCATAGTACGTCAATCCAGCTATCAGAGAAGCCCAATCTTGTGAGGACCCAAATTAGATATTGACAATCCAAACGGTCATAAGCTTTCGCCATGTCTAGCTTCATAGCAACGTTGCCTCCCCGACTAGAAGCTCCCATGCCGCTGATGAGTTCTTGCGCCAGGAGTATGTTGTTGACAATCTCTCTGCCTTTGACGAATCCATATTGTTCCGAGGAGATGAGGTAAGGGAGAATAAGCGTCATCCGGGAGACTAGAATCTTCGAGAATACTTTGTTGATGAAGGAGCCTAGGCTGATCGGTCGGTAGTCGGACATGTGGTCCGCATTCTTGGACTTGGGTATAAGTATCAAGAATGTGCTCGATATGACTTTGGGATAATAAGCGCCCTCAAGGAAGGCGTTGGCAGCTTTCGTCATGTCTTGTTTAATGATGTCCCAACAAACTTTAAAGAAACCTCCAGTGAAACCGTCGGGGCCGACAGCACCAGCATCATTGGATGCCCAGACCGCCTCTTTAACCTCCATCTCAGAGATCGGGTTAAGAAGGCTTTCGTTGTCGCTCGTCGTCACCCGAGAAGGGATGTGTTGGAGGAAGTTTTCATCTTTGTGGATGCTGGTTTTAGAGAAGAGGTTGGAGTAGAATGCTTTAGCTTCAGCCGCGATCTCTCCGGGGGTCCGCTTGATATCACCCATTCATCCCTTATATGATGAATATGGAGGTTGTTGTGTCTGCTATGAACGCAGCTATGAAAGATCCTTGAGTTCCTATTATTGGGTTTTTGGTTTTTCCTTTTGAAAGGTTTACTCCCACATCGGAAAAAACAAATGGTTTGTATCTCTATATATTAGCTTTGCTATTATTGGAGATGCACATGTGGTATGGAGGTGCACATGGGTTTGCCATGTGGAATTATTTTTCTAATGGGAAAAAAGGCTAAAATTAACAATTAAAGCATTCATGCTTTTTGCTCTTGGGAAATTTATTTCCATAGGAGCTAAGCCCCGTTGGGGCTTAGCGACTCGAACTCGGACTCGGACTCGGACTCGGGCTCGGACTCGGGCTCAAGGGCTCATGAGGCGTAATGTGGCATTTTGTTGGCGTACTTTGCACTTAGCACGTCAGCATCGTCGCTAGGCGCATAGTGCGCTTAAGTTGCACTCGTTGCGCGAGCCACTTGCGCGACCACGTTGCGCGGCCCGTTACGCGAGCCCAGTTACGCTGGCCCAGTTACGCAGCCCAGTACGCAGCCCAGTACGCCCAATACGCACAGTGTGCGCAGCGTACGTAGCGTGCATAGAGTGCGCAGTGTGCGCAGCGTACGCAGTGTGCGTAGAATACGTAGTGTGCGTAGGGTGCATAAAAGGGGCTGTGTGCGTAAAGTGTAAATTACGCTGGTGGCACAACTTCCAGCAGAACGTGTCCTTGCATGTTCTGAGCGGTTGCTCCATGTTTAGGGTGGTTACTACCACGTCCCTAACATTGAGCTAACCGGGCTGTTGTTGCAGGGGCTTATATAAGGCCTCCTCCTCCTCTCTCAAAGGTTACAGAACAGAAAGAGAAGCCACCAGGGAGTTTACGAAGTGTTCTTTAGCACAAGTAAACAGAGATTTTCAGACGTGTTCTTTAACACAGTTATGATCTGCAGCCTTCGAGAGAGAGAGGAAAGGCGCCGCACCAGTGTTGCTTTTGCACGGGAATTCGTGTCCGTCCGAGGAGTCAGAAGAGCAGGAGTGTTCCAAGTTCTCCGACGAACTTGTTGGTTCCTGGAAGCTATTCGTGTAGGGCGAATAAAGCTTTGAGCAACGGTGATCATTCACCCCAGCAGGAGTTCTTCCATCTATCGCCAGTCACCTTCTTCGTTGCTGCCAGTAACTCTGATTGTATCTTCTTTTTAGAAGTACTACGATCTGATTGCTGTGATTACGAAATCTTTTTAGATTCCCGTAATATTATAACGATATCTTTTTAGATCTTCGTTATACTTGCGCAACCTTCCTAGAAGTGTTGCTTTGGAACATTATTTTTACAATTGTTTCATATTCTCAGTTTTCCATCGAAAAATTGTGTTCCGGCAATAACAATCTCAAAGCTTTATTGCTACGATGGAAAACATTAATGTTTCACTCCTAAACACTGACTTCTGTAAGTTAGAGAAGTTTGATAGAGAGCATTATCAAGTCTGGAAGAGGAAGGTTTATCCCACTCTTCAACTCAGAGACGTTGATCACGTGCTGCTTGAAGAGGAACCTACCGTTCCAGATACTGGGTCTGCTGCCGCAATTTCTGCGGCTACTAAACTTCAGGCCAAGTAGAGAAGAGAAAATAGCATTTGCAGGCTGCTTATCCTGAATGCTATGGAGGATTCCCTAGCAGAATCCTATTCTAAGAAGAATATCGCTAGAGACATATGGGAGTCTCTAGAAAAACTCTACGAAGAAGACAAGAACCGCAGTAAAATATTTGTGGTTGAAAAATATCACAAGTGGTTCTTTGAGGACGAAAAGTCTATGCTGCCACAGGTGAAGGAGTTCCTGAAACTGCGACAGAAGCTGGAAGACGAGGCGATGCCTCTCCCCGATAAGTTTGTTGTTGGAGGGATTGTCTCAAAGCTCCCCGCTGGATGGAGCAAGTTCTATGCAAACATGCATAGGAAGAAGTTGGAGATCACCCTTGAAGATCTCCTACAGGAAATCTATGTTGAGGACCAGATGCGGGCTCAACTGAAGGTGGACACACTGTCCAAGCAATTGGCTAACGCCAATCTGGTTCAGACCAAGGAACCAAAGGAAAAGAAGGCGGCTTTTCACAGCAAGAAAAAGAACCCTGACAATCTAAAAGTCAAGGGAACTTCTATCAAGAAAAAGAAGCCAAAGTCTGAAATGCCTTGCTTCAAGTGTGGAAAGAAGGGCCACTTTAAGAATGAGTACAAAGCTAAGACCAAGCAATCAGAGCAAGGAGAGCCTAGTAAGGTATCTATGATCACTGACGTAGTTGCTATGATTGCACAGGTTGATGCAGTAAGGACTGACTCTGACTGGTGGGTAGACACTGGAGCCTCCTGCCATGTCTGCTCCAGTAAGGAGTGGTTCACCACCTATACACCTACTTCTGAAGTGGTTATAATGGCGAACTAGGCACAAGCTGAAGTGCTCGGGATCGGGACGGTGGTGTTGAAGCTGACTTCGGGCAAGTCTCTGACGCTTCAAGGCGTGAAGCACATACCTGCTATTGCCAAGAACCTGATCTCAGGAGGCCTACTCTGCAAAGCAGGCCTGAGGATGGACATCAATGCTGGCCAGATGGTGATGTCTATCAAAGGAACATATTTCGGAAAAGCTTTTTATACCGAAGGAATGTTCAAAATTCAGCTTGTAAATCAGTCCAATGTAATTAATATAATTAATGAAGTCACTCATTCTGCTTATACTCTTGAGTTGTGGCATAATAGGCTAGGACATGTTCATTGTAAACGAATAAACAGAATCTCTAGTCTAGGACTTATCTCCAAATGTGGGGGTAAGGTAGAGAAATGTGAAGTTTGTGCTCAAACAAAGATCACAAGGAAACCCTTTCCTCGGGTTAATCGAAGTATAGATCTTCTGGAGTTGGTACACTCCGATATCTGTGACTTCAAACAGTTCTCTACAAAGGCCGGGATGAAGTATTTCATAACCTTCATCGATGACTTCTCAAAGTATGCGTTCGTCTACTTGCTGAAGGCTAAAGACGAAGCATTCGAGAAGTTCAAGGAGTTCAGAGCCGAAGCTGAGCGGCAGACTGGACAACAACTCAAAAGGATAAGAAGTGATCGAGGTGGGGAGTACAGGTCTCATGAATTCGTATCGTTCTGCAAAGAACATGGAATTGTCAATGAGACTACGGCTCCGTACACTCCTCAATCAAACGGAGTAGCTGAGAGAAAGAACAGGACGTTGACAGAAATGATAAATTCAATGTTGTTGACAGCTGGTCTTCCTAAGTGCTACTGGGGAGAAGCTGCATTGACATCCACTTTTATTCTAAATAGGGTGCCTCATGCAACTTCTGACATTACTCCTCATGAACTCTGGTTCAAGGTCAGACCAAACTTGAATGTCATTCGAGTGTAGGGGTGTCTGGAATATGTCAAGCTTCCAGATCTGAAGATTCAGAAGCTTGGGACAAGGACTACTAAGACGATCTTCTTGGGGTATGCCGAGAAGAGTGATGCTCGAAGATTTCTTGATATAGAGTCAAATCGTATCATTGAATCTCGCGACGCAGAATATTTTGAAGACAAATTTGTACGGCACAAGAATATTATTCTTGCGAATATTCTAGAGAACAATGAGGGTGCACAAGAAACTGAAGTCTTCAATGAAGATGTGGTCCAAGAAGATGTTGTTGTTGAAACAACGGTTGAGCCAGAACAAGCTGAGCCGTCAGCTAAGCGTATGAGGAGGCCGAAGGACTTCGGAAGTGACTTTGTCACCTATCATGTGGAAGCAGATCCGCTTACCTATGATGAGGCGATGAAGACCAGAGACGCGGTTTTCTGGAAGGAGGCGATTGACAATAAAATTGATTCCATCACCTCAAATAACACTTGGGTGTTGGTTGATCTTCCTGAGGAAGCGAAACCCATCGGATGCAAATAGATCTTCAAGAAGAAGATGAAAGCAGATGGAACTATTGACAAGTTCAAGGCTAGGTTGGTAGCCAAGGGGTTTTCTCAGAAGCAGGGGATTAACTATTTTCACGTATGCTCCAGTAGCCCGGATGACCACCATCAGAATGTTGATTGCTCTCGCAGCAATACATAAGATGGTGATACATCAGATGGATATGAATACGGCTTTCCTAAATGGCGAGTTGACCGAAGAGATTTATATGCAACAGCCAGAGGGATTTGTCATCAGGGGTCTTGAAGACAAAGTCTGCAAGTTGGTGAAATCTTTGTACGGTCTTAAACAGGCTCCCAAGATGTGGCATGAGAAATTTGACAAAGTTATAAGGTCAAATGGCTACATGGTCAGCGATACGGACAAGTATGTTTACACAAAGTTCGCTGATGGAAGAGGTGTGATCGTTTGTCTGTACGTGGACGACATGCTTATCCTAGGTACGAATATTAGCTGTGTCACGGAGACAAAGAAATTCATCTCAAGCAAGTTCAGTATGAAGGACTTGGGGGAAGCTGATGTGATCTTAGGGATCAAGATCATCCGGACAGACACTGGAATAGCGCTATCACAGTCTCATTATATTGAGAAAATGATCACTCGTTATGGGTATCGAGATCTTCCAGGGATCGATACGCCGTACAGGTGTGATCTGAAGCTGAAGCCTAATTTAGGGGAAAGCGTCAGACAGCTAGAGTATGCCAGCGTAATAGGAAGTTTGATGTATGCTACTACTGCCACAAGGCCTGACATAGCTTTCGCCGTGGGAATGCTGAGTCGTTTCACGAGCAACCCAGGTTCTGAACACTGGAAAGCTGTGAAACGGGTTATGAGATATCTCAAGAAGACTCAGACATATGCACTGTACTACAGCGGAGATCCGCAGGTAGTGGAAGGCTTCAGTGATGCCAATTGGTGCTCAGAGGTGGAGAGCGAGAGGTCCACAGGTGGATTCATTTTCACAATGGGTGGAGCTGCTATATCGTGGAAGTCGAAGAAGCAGACTATGCTCTCGCGGCCATCCATGGAATCTGAGTTCTTTGCACTTGATACCGCAGCCGAGGAAGCAGAATGGCTTCGGGAGCTCATGTATAATCTTTCAGTTGTTGGGGCGCGAATACCGACGATACCGATATACTCCGACAACCAGGCGACTGCGGCGATGGCATCAAATGACCTCTTCAACGGGAAGAAGAGGACTGTGCGGTTGAAGCATAGGGCAGTACACGATCTTATCAAGAGAGGTGTTATTACAGTGATTGATGTTCGGAGTCAGGAGAACCTGGCGGATCCGTTCACCAAGGGCCTCAAGCGCCAGCTGGTCGATGACACAGCTTGTAAAATGGGCTTGAAGGCATTCTGATGTTGTATTATTGTATTCCTACCATAAAGTTTTATGCTATTAGTTCAAAGATTTATCTACTAGGCATCTAGCTTTTGGTTCAAGGGAGGACCACTAATCGGAAGAATATCAAGAACGGTGGGTACATGTTTTATTGGGCATGGAGAGGTTTCGGACCTATAACTACTGTTGTCTACTATTGTTTTCTGTGGAAAACGGTTCCTGTGGGAAGGTTGGCTTAATTGCCTTAATGAGTTCTCAAGCAGAGTGAATGCCTGGAGTGCTTTACAGGAAGCACGGTAGAGCAGCACTACAAGGAGTGAAACTCCATGCTACAGTGGGGTGACTCCATAATGAGGTTCCTATATGTGGGGTGCTGCCCAGGAATAGGATAAAGCCTCGGCTTTGCAGGCCAAGTCACAGCGGCGTAGCACCGCAAATAGGCAGTTAGCCTAATGTTGTATGTTAAATATAAAGAGGGGTGTAGTCAGCACTACAAAGAGGAGGAGTTCCTCATGTTACAGTGGCACGACACCCCCATGAGGTACCCGGTTAGGGATAAAGCCTCGGCCTTGCAAGCCATGTCGTTGCGGCGTAATACCGCAAGGGAGCCTAAGGCTTCATGCTGGGTAGTTTGGCACTACAAAGAGGCGGTTGCCTCATGCTACTGTAGTATGACACTACGATGAGGTTTTCGGTACGGGATAAGGCCTCGGCTTTAAGCCATGTCATAGCGGCGTAGCACCGCAAGGGAAGCGCAAAGCGCTTCATGCCATGTCTCTTTATAATGAACTCACCTATAGTGTATGACAGAGATATCATGCCGTCTCTTGAGGGTAAACTTGTAGACACCCAAAATTATACACTGAAACCAGGCTGGCACAGGGCCTTTAATGTGTAGCCAGAAGCACATATAACTACATTATGTGAGTGGAAAGAATTTCAGCTATGATGCAGAATTCAAGGCTTAGTCCATTCTTGTATTATATAGTTTGATTTTTGACCCATGCGGGAAGATTCAAGTCGTAAGCGACATCTCTCCTAATGCATGATGGACAGTTACTGTGGTGAACACTTATATCCATATATAGAGATATGTGGAGGATTGTTGGGTTTTTGGTTTTTTCTTTTGAAAGGTTTAGTCCCACATCGGAAAAAACAAATGGTTTGTATCTCTATATATTAGCTTTGCTATTATTGGAGATGCACATGTGGTATGGAGGTGCACATGGGTTTGCCATGTAGGATTATTTTTCTAATGGAAAAAAGGCTAAAATTAACAATTAAAGCATTCATGCTTTTTGCTCTTGGAAAATTTATTTCCATAGGAGCTAAGCCCCGTTGGGGCTTAGCGAATCGGACTCGGACTCAGACTCGGACTCGGGCTCGGACTCGGGCTCAAGGGCTCATGAGGCGTAATGTGGCATTTTGTTGGCGCACTTTGCACTTAGCACGTCAGCATCGTCGCTAGGCGCATAGTCCGCTTAAGTTGCGCTCGTTGCGCGAGCCACTTGCGCGACCACGTTGCGCGGCCCGTTACGCGAGCCCAGTTATGCTGGCCCAGTTACGCAGCCCAATACGCAGCCTAGTACGCCCAGTACGCGCAGTGTGTGCAGCGTACGCAGCGTGCGTAGAGTGCGCAGTGTGCGCAGCGTACGCAGTGTGCGTAGAATGCGTAGTGTGCGTAGGGTGAGTAAAAGGGGCTGTGTGTGTAAAGTGTAAATTATGCTGGTGGCACAACTTCCAGCAGAACGTGTCCTTGCATGTTCTGAGCGGTTGCTCCATGTTCGGGGTGGTTACTACCACGTCCCTAACATTGTGCTAACCGGGCAGTTGTTGCAGGGGCTTATATAAGGCCTCCTCCTCCTCTCTCACAGGTTACAGAACAGAAAAAGAAGCCACCAGAGAGTTTACGAAGTGTTCTTTAGCATAAGTAAACAGAGATTTTCAGTCGTGTTCTTTAACACAGTTCTGATCTACAGCCTTCGAGAGAGAGAGGAAAGGCGCCGTACCAGCGTTGCTTTTGCACGGGAATTCGTGTCCGTCCGAGGAGTCAGAAGAGCAGGAGTGTTCCAAGTTCTCAGACGAACTTGCTGGTTCCTGGAAGCTGTTCGTGTAGGGTGAATAAAGCTTTGAGCAACGGTGATCATTCACCCCAACAGGAGTTCTTCCATCTATCGCCAGTCATCTTCTTCGTTGCTGCCAGTAACTCTGATTGTATCTTCTTTTTAGAAGTACTACGATCTGATTGCTGTGATTACGAAATCTTTTTAGATTCTCGTAATATCATAACGATATCTTTTTAGACCTTCGTTATACTTACGCAACCTTCCTAGAAGTGTTGCTTTGGAACATTGTTTTTACAATTGTTTCATATTCTCAGTTTTCCATCGAAAAATTATGCCCCGGCAATAACACCTATCTCCGTCGCTATCCCACTTGAGTCTGGCTTTTTGCCTCTAGAAGTCGGTAACAGTAGCAGTTTTTATGATAAGGGTCGCTCTGGCTTTGTTAAGCGATGATCGAGAGTTGTCGATGTTCTCAGTCTGAAGCTCTTCCTCCGTCCTGGCGACTCTGTTCTTAGCTTCCTTGAGTTCCCCGAAGATATCCCTGTATACCTTTTTGCTCCAACCTGAAAGAATCTGGCTTGTGTGTTTCAGTCTGCTAGTGAGCCGAATCAGGAGGTCTAGGTGATAGGATGAGTACCACATTCTGTCCACAAGGGCCAAGATGTCGAGGTGAGAGCACCAGAAATTAAGGAATTTAAATTTCTTACAGATTTGCGGAGATTGGGTATTGATTTGGAGAAGCATAGGCTTATGGTCGGATTCTGATGCGTTGAGATGGACCACCGTCGAACCATGCACCTGTTTGTTCCATTTAATATTAGTGACGATGCGATCCAATCTTGAATGTTGACTGTCGGGGCCGATTCTGTTGTTGTGCCAAGTAAAGTCGGAGCAGGTGTAAGTAGTTGGCGAGAGATGAGCATCGAAAGTGAATTGATTGAACTCGTTGATTGATCCTATGTCGGGAGGGAGACCGCCAATCTTCTCCGAAGCGTTGGTAATAGCGTTGAAGTTGTCGCCACAAAGCCTGGGGCCGTTGGGATGGGCTGCTCGAAGGAGGAGTAGATCCTCCCAAAGTTGTATGCGCTTCGTCTTGGTCGAGCCACCATAGATGATGGAGAGGATTTGTCACGACCCGCACCCAGTTTTTGGACGCGGGCTCGTGAGCAAGCCAGCTACGTATCGAGCGGACTCCAGCCCGACTCGAGTAAGTATAAGCTGTCAAGGTCATGGGTATCATGTCTAATCTAAACTATATCTCAATCCACATGAATCATATAATCAAGAAAGAACAAGTATGGGTCATGGTCTGCAGCCCATTAGCATATTGTTCGATTAGACTCTAAGAATGATATGAGTCTATAAATAAACAGAGTATATCATGGTACTAAATATAAAGCACGAAAGGATAATAAAGAAATACCACAAGCAAGTACCTGTATCAAACATCGCAATCCTCTATCATCCTGCTCTGCTAACTAACTCCATGCAATCGCTAAACCTGAAGAGATCATCAGGTCCTCAGAGGACTAGCAAGATACATAAAAATGAGCCTTTCTAACAGTTTATTATGCATGGAGAAAAGTACAGAATAAACAAGTAAAACGGTGCAATGAATAAAGCACGAATCTATATACTGTCTACACGAAAATAAACTGCTGAACAAGGACTAGAGAACTCATGTCAAGATGTCAACGGATAACCAAAATGAATACTCAAACCCTCGTCCCTAATGTGGACTCGCAGGTTTGAACTACTAACCCTCGTCCCTAGTGTGGACTCGCAGGCTAGCCTCTACTACTAACCCACGTCCCTAGTGTGGACTCGCAGGCTAGCATCACCCTCGTCCCTAGTGTGGACTCGCAGGCGTAACCCTATACCACTAACATTCGTCCCTAGTGTGGACTCGCAGGCTAGCATCTACTACTAACCCTCGTCCCTAGTGTGGACTCGCAGGCTAGCATCTACTACTAACCCTCGTCCCTAGTGTGGACTCGCAGGCTAGCATCACCCTCGTCCCTAGTGTGGACTCACAGGTGTGGACCAATAACTACTAACCCTCGTCCCTATCGTAGACTCGTAGGTTAGCTTCAAGGTTCAAGACACGGAGGCACGACTCAATCAAGGCACGATCAAATAAGAAACAAGGCTAACTGTGAACACTGTCTAAAGCAATGATAAAAATATACCAGCTTGATAGAAAAGATACATGGCAACAATATGAGATAACTGGATAAAATAATAGACAGTACATGTAAATAAAGCTGTGTAGAAAGGCAAGGTATACTTGTCTGGGGGTTGCACGCAAATCCAACAAATATATAGTAAACTGATAAGCCACGAAGTCCAAGTTATCACAACTGTCTTCGAAAGCTGAAACAGACAATGCCAACAGTCTCAGAATAGTCAAATTAGCTCGGATTGCCTGTCCTTAAGTCCAATTCTGGATACAGGGGCAAAACGGTAATTTTTGACAAAAACGATGTCCGCCGTTGGACCCGCTTTGCACCGAAAAGCGTGCCAAAGTCAATAGTCTCTAAAGTCGTCAAACTACATGTCTACAGATCCGGTTTTCTGATACGAACCCAACCGTATGTCCAAAGTTGGATTCCGGCGGGCCGTGCACAAAATCGCCCGTTGAGTGGGACCGTGGGGCCCGCAAAACGGTGATTTTGTCAACGGTCTCAGAATTGGACCAAACTTGGCATACAGGACCAGAAAAACGATATGGTCCTGATGGCGTAAGTTTTGTCTCGATCTGACGAGCGTGCACAAAGTAATTAGGAAATTTACAAAGTGCACGATACGGTGAATTTCGACGGATACACATCAAATTCGTCGCGCACACGCGACCAATTTGAATTCCGTCAAAGCCCACACGACCACGAAGCTGTTACGCAGCTTTCGATGCCATCGGTGCGCGACCACGTCGCCCGGAATGGCGGGACGCACGTCGTGTGGATGAGTTTTCTAGTTTTTGAAAACAGGTTTTTGTTAAACTTTGGGATCCGATTTCTCGGCGCGCAGTCGATGGAATCGACTTCTGCAAAATGGGTCATGAAGTCCTATATGTCGTCTAAAAAGTCTCTTCAAACAAATTCTTTAAACAAATGCAGGATTTGCCGTTTGTCGCCTTCAAAGATGGGTGTCTGGGTTCTAAATGCTGTCCTGTTTTGGACAGATTTATGTTCGACTTTGCGTCGAATTCCTCGGTAATCCAGTTCATTTAAATTAAAACTAGATGAAGGCAGTCGAAGGTGTATAGATCGGGGTCGTACCTGAGAAGATAGCTCGTAAAATGATCCAACGTCGAGGACGAACTGTCGTCACGAAGTTGCAATAGGGAGTTCGGGTTGCTGGTGTTGCCGCTCTACTTGATCAGTCGTGCGCGGATTTCTCCGCCGTCCGGCGATGCGCCGCGGTGGCGCACGGCCGTGGGTGGCGCGCGGGGCCAAGGAGAGTTCGCCCAGGCCTGGGGTGGGGGATGGCAGCATCATCCACGGTTAGGGTTTAGCATTTTTTTTTTGATCGTCTCTCGACTACTCTGTGTATTTATGTACACGAGTAATTGCTTACACAGGTCGGGTTCGAACTGACTTGGAAGGCTTGGCTGGACCTTAAGCTGGTCGAGCTGGGCTGGGAGCTATGTTAGCTGCCCTTGCTGGGCTGGAAGTTGTGGCCTGGCCCGAGCTCATACGGGGTGGGCTGGGCTTTCCTCCTTATCTCTTTTTTTTTAGTCCAATATTGCAACTATTGCATATATATATATATATATATATATATATATATATATATATATATATATATATATATATATATATATATATATTGGCCTGGCCCGAGCTCATACGGGGTGGGCTGGGCTTTCCTCCTTATCTCTTTTTTTTTAGTCCAATATTGCAACTATTGCATATATATATATATATATATATATATATATATATATATATATATATATATATATATATATATATATATATATATATATATATATATATATATATATAAATGTGTGTATGTGTATATATATAAATATATACACGTATGTATACATATATATGTATATATATATAAATATATATATATATATATTTATATATATATACATATATATGTATACATACGTGTATATATTTATATATATACACATACACACATTTATATATATATATATATATATATATATATATATATATATATATATATATATATATATATATATATATATATATATATATATATATATATATATATATATATATATATATTTATATTTATATATATACAATCACATATATATTTATCAATACATATTTAATATATCATATATATATATTTTTTATATACATATATATATATATATATATATATATATATATATATATATATATATATATATATATATATATATATATATATATATATATATATATATATATATATATATATATATATATATATATTCACAAACACATAACAAGGTAATATCTATATACACACATTTTATATTATTTATTTATGTATACGTACACATGTTTATATATATACACATGCACACATATTATAGTATATTTATTTATCCATACATACATATCTACATATATATATATATATTTATATACATATTCACATATACGATATCTATGTAAACATATATATACCCTCATATACAATATCTATATAATATATATTTATATATAAATACACGTATACAATATTTATACATTCATATACTTATATAATATAAATATATATATGTACACATTCACACTTATATATAATCTATATTTTTATATATACGTACACATACATAAATACTATAAATACAAATACGAGAATTAATTATTAAGTGATATCCATATTGAAATCCCATTCCTAATTTATATACCAAATTCACATGAATAAAATACAGTAACATTATATTTATATATAAAGCCTAATTCCATATATTATAAATATACTTCTATATATATATATATATACAAGTATATATATAACTTAGATAAATACCATAGAGTCCAAAATATCTGTTAAAGAAATTTATTTACTATATTACCAAAACAAATACTATTTCTAATAACAAGCACAATAATATGTATATATATATACAACAATCGTTCCCAAATTGCTTTCTAAATCACTAAGGATACCTCTATATGGTCATCTCTGAACATACTACCCGACTACGTGGGCTTGGGCTCAGTTCGAGTCCAGTTTGACTAGTTTGGTACGACCGGGTCACCTAGACGTCAAATAATATTAATAATGAATAATTAACTATTTATAATGGTCATGTCACAACTTGGCCTGGTTTTCCTAGTTAGGACATCCCTATGGCTAGGTATCCCCGGGTATGGCTAGTACACTAGTCAAGGCACACTGCTCCATCTCCCGTGCCACAAATCCTAGTCGTCTAGTACTTCAAAACTCAACCATGGCTAAAATTATCTACCGTAATATTTAACTAAATAACTATTTATAAAATTCTAAAATCTCCATGTAAATCAAATAAATAAATAAACACATTTTTCAAAAATTTTCTGGGAAGGGGAGCTACAGGATTGAAGTACTGTGAAGGTGCGGATGAGTGAAGGAGCATGTGTTGGGAAAGAAACGCGGAAACCTTTCCCCAAATCGGAGAGTACCTACGAGAGGACCGAGCAATACAACGCACGAACCCAAAAACAACCACACAAAACAATCCACGCAGACACAGAGAATTTTTGACGTGGAAAACCCTTGCGGGAAAAACCACGGGACGATCGGAGTCCAACCCTGAGAAGCCTCCACTAATGGAATAGAAGAATTACACCCTCTACAAACTCCTCCCGATCCAAATCGGATCCCCACAACACTCAGAAGTAAGAACAATGATTACAAGGCTACGAAGAGCGAGAACGACGAGTAGAGATTACCCGAAACACGATCTCCTTCGAAAACGACCTTCAATCCTCCGTCTTCTCTCCCTAAGTTGTAATGACACTCTTGCCTCCTTCCTCTCTCCAAGTTGTGTTACCTTGCGTTGCATTATGAATTAGGGTTTGGAAATCCCAACTTAACTCCCCAATCCCGCAACCAACCTGGACCGTTGGATTAGATCCAGTGGTAAAAAGTCACCCAAATTCCCGCATCAGCCCCGACGACACAGAGTTCGGCCAGAACTCTGTGTCGGGCAAACAGAACCTACTCGCCAAATCCTGGAACAGCCAGACCGAGTTCGGCCAGAACTCGGCCTGGGACCGAGTTCGGGCCGAACTCGGCAGACCCAGTCCAGAACCTCCCTTAGGAGCAGCAGCAGTAGCAACTCCTAGTTGCCTACTTCCCGAGCTTCTTCGACACACGAATGGCGCTCGTCGCACTCCGGGGTCTTCTCCACATAGGTTGGGAACCCCACCCACTCCAACAAATCTCCCCCTTCACAACTATGGGGAGGATGTCGTCATCCCGACGACCTGCCTGCAGTATTCAAACTTCCTCCTTGGCAGAATCTTCGTGAACATATCAGCTCCGTTGTCATCTGTATGAACCTTCTCAAGCTCCACGTCCTTCTTCTCAACCACATCCCGTATCCAATGATAGTCTCGATGTGCTTGGACCGGCTATGAAACGTCTGATTCTTCACAAGGTGAATAGCACTCTAACTGTCGCAAAGCAAAGTATACTGCTCTTGCTTCAGTCCTATTTCCTGCAGCAGCTTCTTCATCCACAGCAACTCCTTGCAAGCCTCCGTCGCCGCAATGTACTCTGCCTCTGTCGTCGACAAGGCAACAAACTTTTGCAATCGCGACTGCCACGACACCGCTCCTCCCGCAAACATCATCATGTAGCCCAAAGTCGATCGCCTCGTGTCTACATCTCCAGCCATATCAGCGTCGGTATACCCAACCAGCTTCGGCTCGTCACCACCAAAGAAAAGTCTCCAACCAGTAGTGCCCTGAAGATATCGTAGAATCCACTTGACCGCACTCCAATGTACCCTTCCAGGATTTAAAAGATACCTGCTAACCGTACCAACTGCATGAGCAATATCTGGCCTCGTACACACCATGGCATACATAAGACTTCCCACAGCTGAGGCATATGGAACCCGCTCCATATCTTACTTTTCGTCCTCGGTAGATAGACATTGCTCCTCAGTGAGCTTAAAGTGAGCCGCAAGAGGGGAACTCACTTTCTTCGACCCGTCCATCCCGAAACGCTAAAGTACCCGGTGAATGTACTTCGTTTGGGACAAGTGTAGCAGCTTGGACTCTCTCTCTCGGCTGATCTCCATCCCAAGAATAGTCTTCGCTGTGCCCAAATCCTTCATAGAGAAGGCCGCACCCAGTTGGCGCTTCAGCTCCGCTATCCTAGTGGCATTCCGACACAATAATAGCATATCATCAACATAGAGCAACAAAATGATGAAATCATCCTTGGCAAAATACCTCACAAATACACAGTGGTCCGACGTCGTCCGTGCATAACCATGCTCCCCCATAAATGACTCGAACTTCCTGTACCACTGCCTCGGAGCCTGCTTCAGACCATACAAGCTCTTCCTCAACCGGCAGACCAAATGTGACTTACCCTTCTCACAGAATCCCTCTGGCTGCTCCATGTACAACTCCTCCTCAAGATCACCGTGGAGGAATGCCGTCTTCACGTCCATCTGCTCGACCTCCAAGTCGAGACTGGCTGCTAATACTAGCACCACCCGAATAGACGAATGCTTGACGACAGGCGAAAAGATCTCATCATAATCCATGCCTTTTCGCTGACCGTAGCCTTTAACTACCAGCCTCGCTTTGTATCGAGGGCGAGTAGCATCATTTGTCTGCTTCACTCTAAACATCCATCGATTCTTCAAAGCCTTCTTGCCCTTTGGCAACCGCACCAGATCATAAGTGGAATTGGTGTGCAAGGAACTCATCTCCTCCTGCATAGCCTCCATCCACTCCTGCCTGTGTTCGTCTTCCATAGCCTCTGTAAAACTTTCGGGCTCTCCTCCGTCAGTCAATAGCACATACTCATCTGGTGAGTATCTCGTAGATGGTCGATGATCCCTGTCACTTCTCCTCAAAGGAACCACTGGTGCTGGCTGTATACCGACAGCCTCCTCCCCTTCAGGAACTGCCTCTCCGGTATGCTCATCCTCCTGAGGGACACCCTGACCACCATCAGCAGGCTGATGATCAAGGTTGGGAGCTACTCCATGTACTGGCTCCCCCATAACTGGATCCTCTGCGATGTCCTCTGGAAACTGCTCGAAGCAAAATGACTCTAACTCAGGCAATTCCTCAGCCTCAGAAGGCGTCTCGGAATCCTGAGTGTTGGTCATGGTCTGATCCTCGACGAATACCACGTCCCTGCTTCTGTAGAGCTTTCTTTCCACCGGGTCGTAGAGTCTATAGCCAAACTCATCCCGACCGTAGCCGACAAAGATGCATCGCCTCGTCTTCGGCTCAAGTTTGGTCCTCTCGTCCTTTGGTACATGCACAAAGGCCTTACAACCAAACGCCCGCAGGTGATTGTATGACGGCTCTTTGCCGTACCATACTTTATCAGGCACATCACACTGCAAAGGAGCACTAGGAGACAAATTAATAACATAAGCAGCTGTGAGAAGAGCCTCACCCCAATAACTGCCCGACAAGTTTGCTTCTGACAGCAAACACCGTACCCTCTCCATCAGTGTCCTGTTTATGCGCTCCGCTACACCATTGAGCTGAGGTGTCTTTGGCGGAGTCTTCTGGTGTCGTATCCCTTGCTCTCTGCAATACGCATCAAAGGGACCGATGTATTCACCGCCATTGTCGGACCGAACACACAACAACTTCTTACCTGTCTCCCTTTCAACAGAGGCCTGAAACTTCTTGAAAGTAGGCAGCACCTGATCCTTGGTCTTTAAGGCATAGACCCAAACCTTCCTGGAACAGTCATCAATAAAGGTTACAAAGTAAGAAGCACCACCAAGTGATTTTACCTTTATAGGACCGCAGACATCCGAGTGAATCAACTCGAGCAACGCCGGCTTCCTCGTACTTGGGTGACTTTAGAAAGACACCCTATTTTGCATCCCAGCTAAACATTGCGTGCACTTCTCCAACTTTGTAGACTTGAGCCCTGGAATCACCTTCCTGTTCACCAAGTAGCTCATCCCCTTCTCGCTGATATGGCCGAGCCGCCTGTGCCACAACTCGGTAGACGCATCACTGACTGCGTTTACCTCCTGTGCCCCCTGTGCGCTCCCCTCCATATAGTAGAGACCAGACTTCTTGCTTCCTCTGGCAATCACCATCGAACCTCTGGAAAGCTTCCACTGACTGTTCCCGACGAGACAGAAGAATCCCTCGTCATCCAACCTTCCAACCGATACCAGGTTGAAACGGATATCAGGAACATGACGAACATCTTTGAGAATAAGAATCGCATCCGTCTTCGTTCTCAAATGCGCATCTCCAACGGCAACCGCCTTCGACACATCTCCGTTGCCCATCTTCAACACTCCACAGTCGCCTGTAGTGTAAGTGGCAAACAGTGCCCTGTTGTGAGATACATGTGCTGAAGTCCCTGAGTCCACCAGCCAAGAATTTTCATCGCAGACGAGGTTAGTAATGACCTCATCACCCACGACGATCACATCGCCTCCATGCATCGAGGCCGTCGCTGTAGTGTTCTCTTCTTGCTTCCCCTTATCGCCCTTCTTCTCTCTCTTTCAAGCGAAACAATTCTGCTTGATGTGGCCCTTCTTACCACAATGGTAACACTCTGAGTCCTCGTACCGACCTTTGGACTTCCTCCTGCTCTTGTCTCTGCCACCACCTGGACCCCTGCTTTTGCCCCTTCCGCGGCTCTCTGAAACAAGTGCCTTTGAGTGGTGGGATGTGGATGAAGTGCCCTGAGAACGTCTCCGCATCTCTTCATTCAACACCCCGCTCTTGGCAAACTCCAGACTGACTACACCCTCTGGAGCAGAAGCGATCATAGATACTCGTACGGTCTCCCACGAGTCTGGCAAAGTACACAGCAGCCATAGTCCCTGAACTTCGTCGTAGAACTTGACTCCCATAGAAGATATATGGTCAACCACGCCCTGGAAATCACTCAAGTGATCCGTAATAGACGCCCCATCTTTGTACCGCAGACCCATCATCGTCCGGATCAGGAACAACTTGTTTACCCCGGTCTTATTCGCGTACAGAGATTCCAGCTTATTCCATAACGTCTTCGTGTGCTCAGTATTGGCAACGTGGTTGTACACGTTCTCGTCAACGAACTGCCTGATGTATCCGCACACCTGTATATACTCGAATTTCCAGTCCTCCTCGGATTTATCACTGGGCTTCTCGGATGCAAATACGGGCAGATGCAGCTTCTTGACGAACATCAAATCTTTCATCTTACTCCGCCAATAGTGATAGTTGGTGCCGTTCAGGTTCACCATGTGCACCAGCTTCGCGTCCATCTCTCCTCTCTGGTTTCTCTGTCAACTACCGACACTCCTTCTGAATTCCAGAACCTGGCTCTGATACCACTCTGTTGGGAAAGAAACGCGGAAACCTTTCCCCAAACCGGAGAGTACCTGCGAGAGGACCGAGCAATACAACGCACGAACCCAAAAACAACCACACAAAACAATCCACGCAGACACAGAGAATTTTTGACGTGGAAAACCCTTGCAAAAAAAACCACGGGACGATCGGAGTCCAACCCTGAGAAGCCTCCACTAATGGAATAGAAGAATTACACCCTCTACAAACTCCTCCCGATCCAAATCGGATCCCCACAACACTCAGAAGTAAGAACAATGATTACAAGGCTACGAAGAGCGAGAACGACGAGTAGAGATTACCCGAAACACGATCTCCTTCGAAAACGACCTTCAATCCTCCGTCTTCTTTCCCGAAGTTGTAATGGCACTCTTGCCTCCTTTCTCTCTCCAAGTTGTGTTACCTTGCGTTGCATTATGAATTAGGGTTTATAAATCCCAACTTAACCCTCCAATCCCGCAACCAACCTGGACCGTTGGATTAGATCCAGTGGTGAAAAGTCACCCAAATTCCCGTATCAGCCCCGACGACACAGAGTTCGGCCAGAACTCTGTGTCGGGCAAACAAAACCTACTCGCCAAATCCTGGAACAGCCATACCGAGTTCGGCCAGAACTCGGCCTGGGACCGAGTTCGGGCCGAACTCGGCAGACCCAGTCCAGAACCTCCCTTAGGAGCAGCAGCAGCAGTAGCAACTCCTAGTTGCCTACTTCCCGAGCTTCTTCGACACACGAATGGCGCTCGTCGCACTCCGGGGTCTTCTCCACATAGGTTGGGAACCCCACCCACTCCAACAGCATGAAAGGGATTGGTCGTTCCAGTGAATAGGCGAGCAGTCGAAGTCATCGTCGAAGAAAATCCAGATATCTTTGCCATTTGCTAAAGCTGCCAAGAACCCAAGCTTGATTTTGTAATGCTTTATTTTCTCCTCCGTCACTTTCTCTTCAATAACAACTATAAAAGATAACTTATGGAGTTTTTTCAGGAGTTTGAGGCACGCTATAGTCTTCTTAGCCGCGATACCTCTCGCGTTCCATATGAGGCCGTTGATTATGATGAATTAATGGGGCGGGACGCTTTAGCCGCTGATCATAGGGTCCTTGTCGAATCGTTAGATCTCTTGAGAAGAGTTATCTTCTTTCCTTTACTATGGCCTTCCCCGATGCTACTGTCACCTGCAGCCGGCTCTCCTACGCTGTGGATGGGGCTATCTGGCTCCGGATCATCCTGAGTAACCAGAGCATCCCAGCTATTCTAAAGAAATACTTCTGCGGCTTCACTATCGGAACCCGTAGGCCCCTCTTTCTCGTCAAGAGAGGCGAACAGGATGGCCAGGTCAGAGTAGCCACTGAACTTCGGGGGGGGGTGGCCGGCCTTGCGGCGTTGGCGCTTGGACATGCCAATGAGGGGAATGATTTCCTGCAGGGGGCGGGGGAAAGGGCCTCTGCAGGGCCTCGGAGGAGTGAAAAGGGACGAGAGCGAGATGAGGGGTGGGTTTGATTCCTGAACGGGATCAGGTCCCCTTGTGGAGCATTCACTTAGAATGATACCAAAGGATGATAGAGGGCCAATCTCGGTTTGAGAATTGCAGGGGGCTGAGTGAGTCGGTTCTGTAGATGTGTGGATCATCGGGGCTTTGCCTTTGGCGGCTTCTGTGTTGGGAGGGCTGGGGAACTTCTTACAAAGGTCGAAGCGATGCCCATGATGCGAGCATTTGAGGCTGAAATCTGGGACACATTCGAATTCAAGAGGTTGCCAAAAACTTCCTTCCAGGGGGCAATGGATTCTGAATGCAGCTGGCAGAGGAGCGTGTATATATATATATATATATATATATATATATATATATATATATATATATATATATATATATAACTCTCCACATGGTCGGCCAAGAGGCAACCCCCCTCCCTTTTTTTTCTTTACAAAGTCAAACTCTCTCTCTCTCTCTCTCTCTAAACTCCTTCTTCTTCCCAAGCTCTTTCTTTCCTTCAAGAAAACCAACTTAGGTATGTAATTTAATTTTATATTTATTACTCCTTTCCATTTATTGTCTTCACAATTATTGTAGAGGAGGAGATTCTCTACACTTTGCCCACAAACTTTGTAGGATTTCCTAGAAATCTAGGTTAGGGATAATTTGTGGGTTTTCTAAATAAAATGGTATATATATATATATATATATATATATATATATATATATATATATATATATATATATATATATATATATATATATATATAGAGGATGAGGGAGGTGAAAAAAAATATATATATATATAGAGAGAGAGAGAGAGAGAGGATGAGGGAGGTGAGGTGCCACCCTATGGAGGGTGTCTACTTGTCACCCCCCACATGCTATCATCATGCACCCATGTGCATGATGATAGCATGGGGGGGTGACAAGTAGACACCCTCCCGTGAGGTGACACCCTACCTCCCTTATTCTCTCTCTCTCTCTATATATATATTTATATATATATATATATTTATATATATATATATAAATATATAAATATATATATATATATATATATATATATATATATATATATGGATGTATTATATATATTTATATTTAAATTTGTGTGTGTGTAGAGGAATGAGAGTGGTGGTGGTGTTGTCATGAGGGTGGTGGTGGTTGTGTGTGAGAGTAAGTGTGTGTTAGTGTGGTAGAGAGAGAGTGTGTGTGTGTATTTATATATATATATCTATGTGTGTATGTATTTATATGTATATGGATATGTGTGTGTGTATGTATATATATATATATATATATAGATGAGTGTGTGTGTGTTGGTGTATATATATATATATATATATATATATATATATATATATATATATATATATATATATATATATGTAGAGAGAGAGAGAGAGAGAGAGAGAAGAGTAGAGGATGAAGAGAAGGAGAAGTAGAATGAGAAGAAGAAGAAGAAGTGAAGCAACAGCAGCAGCTGCTGCTGTGGCAGCAGGCCACACAGCAGCAGCAGCATAGCCCTGCAGCAGCAGCTGCAATGGCAGCTACCCCCCCATATATATATATATATATATATATATATATATATATATATATATATATATATATATATATATATATATATATATATATATTTTATATATATCCCCATATATATATATATATATATATATATATATATATATATATATATATATATAAAATATATATATATATATATATATATATATATATATATGTATATAGATAGATAGTTAGATAGATAGTTATATAGTTAGATAGATAGTTAGATAGATAGTTATGTAGATAGATAGGAAGATGGTTAAAAGAAGAGGAGATTAGAGTAAGAAAGAGAAGAAGAGAATTAGAAAAGATTAGAAGGAGAGAGTAAGGAAGAGGTTAAGAAGAAGAGTTAGAGTTAGAAGAATAGGAAGAAGAAGTTAGAAGAAGGAGGATTAGAGGAATGGGAAGATTAGGTAGAAAGGAATTAGAATAGGATTAAGAGGATTTTGAGTTAGAGGGTGAAACGGAGCTCCGAGTATCGGAACGCGACGAAACTTGGCGTAGGCCTAGAATACGTGAAGATTTTACGGGTAGGTTCCCGAGTGGAAATCAGGGTCGTAGGGCGCCGGTATCGCGCCGTACCATTGCGTATCTTGAAATATTCAAGATATCGGCAATAGGCCGTAAGATGGACTAGACGTCCACTCTACCTAGGTATTTTGGTAGGTAATGAACCTATAGGCTAGTATCATACTACCGTAGGGAGCTCAGGTCAAAATACCAAGCGTAGGTAGGCTAACTTGATATTGCCTAAGTTAGAATTTTACCCTTTTTAAGGGTAAAATAGGATATTGGCCTACGGTCAAGATTTGAGTTTCCAAGTCCAAGATGGACTTGGATATAGGTTGTAGAGGTTAGTAATGAGTAGAAATAGCCGTCTTGATCTAGTCTTGACCTCAGTTGACCACGGTTGACTTTTTAGACCAAAAGTCAACTATGGGTCAACACTTTATCCAATTTAGTCTCAAATTCCATTAAACTTGGAAAGTTGACCAAAAATCAACTATTAGTCACCAGTGACCTAGGGTTGACCTAAAGTTGACCAGAGTTGACCCGTTGACCAAAAGTCAACGGTAAGTCAATTTTCGACCTAGTTTGATTCAGATTGATTTCCAATGTCCTCCCATGACCAAGATAGACCCAACTAGACATGTCTTGACCTAGAATGACTTAATAGGATTTAATTTGATTTAACTTTACTTCTTAAACATAGTATTGATACGTCTTGTTCTCTATAGGTCCTCGAGACACTGCAGTGGATCCGGTTGACATATTTTATCATCTTACAGGCGAGTACATTCTCTGATACTTATTTTCAATTTATGATAACTGTTATGATTCATGTACTTAGTGTAGATATGCTTATTCCCGACACATGGTTCTCACGGATTGGTATTCCTGGATCCCGACGAGAGATGTTTCTCCTTCTTAGGTTGGGATGTATTGTGCAAGCTCCTTTGTAGCTCTTGCTTAATATATGGTCACTGATTCTAGAAAAGGTTCACGACCTTCTCATTAGAATCCCGTGCAGTGACGTGTCCTGTTTGGATCCATTCTACCAGTTGGGGTAGGGGAGTAGTAGCGTATGCCTATGATCAGATCCATCCCGCATTCTCGAACAGTGTGAGTCATATACCGCACATATGACTTGCCAGGCCAGTTCTTGACAGGTACCCAAGCCGATCACAAGCTGAAACTACTACTCACACACATTGGACATATGGCTTACCTTGACTTGTGTACATACCATGATCCCGTTCTATTTTCTTGTTCTAGCTCTAGCTCTACATCTTACCATGCCATGATACATACATGTACACTCCATGATTTCATTGTATATGCTCTATTTACAGTCTTATAGCTTTTATTCTATCTTGAGATCTGTTATGAGATATATGTACTCGTTCCATCCTGATTGGATATGTTGACAAAATATTACAGATGCAGATGAGGGAGATTGCAGTACCTACTACGGTCCGGATGACGTAGTGGGCTTAGACTTGGTCCCGCAGGGCTTAGCTCCGCCTGACGAGACTTTACCTATTGCTTAGTTAGAGTAGGTCTTTTGTACTGGACTTTGTCTCCAGTTACTTTTGAGACTGTATTACATTTGGACTGTATTAGAGACTGGACTTGTATATTATTTGTATTTGGACTTGACAGGTTATATTTTATCGTCTTGTTGTCTTTATCTTTCAGTCTTTACTTTATCATCTTAGAGTTGTGATTGAGCACTCATATATATTCATTGCTTGTCCTCCGTTCGGAGTTGACCATATTCTCGACAGGTTTTTTTTTATATATATAAACTGTTGTCAGACTAGAAAATCTATATATATATATATATATATATATATATATATATATATATATATATATATATATATATAACACCCTTTTTTATCCTATTTTCTATGTTTAAAATAAATTCTATAATTTTAAAAATAAACAAATTTCTAAAAATACTAGAATAAATATATGCACAATATACATGTATAAATTCACCCATACCTCCATATACATATGTTGGTTTAAATAATCTAGAAACCTTATAATAAAATAATGTATACATATCAAATATTTACATACTAGTATTTTGAATGGTGTGACAATCTAACTTACTTCAATAAACATAACATGGTTATGGCTATGTCATTCCTACCATGCTAATATGCTAGTCATGATATACGACTACACTAACCATGCCATGTATCTTAGTCGTTGTGCATAACCAATCTCAACCATGACCATGGTTATTTATATAATAAACATATTATTTTTAAAATAAAAAGATCCACAAAAAATATTATTTAAGTCAAAAATAAATTTTAAAAATTTTAGGGGTTTATAGGCATCGCCTTTTTTGATGGTGTCATTTATATCTGGACTCTCTTGCTGGCATCACTTGTATTTCTGGCTGCTCTTGTATCCTGATCTACGTGTCAGGACCTGGACCATTTAGTACTTGTTGGGCGACAAAATATCATAGTAGACATGTAAACATACCAAAAACTTGGAACTACCCCTCTGGTCTGATCGAAAAAGATAACACTCGCACGTGGAGCACATGTGAGCTGTCGAACATTAACCCTAGTCGTTTACATGTCGAAAGTGATATTTCAAAAACATAATAGATAGGAGTAGTCTTCTGGTTTCACTTTACACTTGTTGGACTCATTATTCTTGCTGGACTCATTTATATGTGCTAGATATTTTAATACGTGTTAGATACATATCTAGTTTAATTTATTTACTATTTTCATTTACATGGCATTCCTTTACTGTGTTATTTATCTATTTCACTACATGTTTCATACCATAATTTTATGTTTCCTATTCATTGTGTATCACATTACTATTTACTATTTATAGTCTTTATCATGTATTGGAACTGCTGTTAAATATGTACTTCATTCCAATCCTGGCTGGATATTATTTTTTAGCTGATGAGTTAGATGACATATGTCCTACCTTTAGGGAGCACCGGAGACCAGGGATTGGACCCTTTTGCAGCATAGCTTACCTATATTTAGATAGTAGACTAGTTTTAGTTACCCTAGCAATTGACCGAATTTGTCTCCGGAACCTTACTATATATATGTGTGTATGCGCGTGCGCGCATATACACTTGGTTTTAGACTTGGGACTTCATTTGGTTATGCATTTTCTCCTAGATCCTCTTATGTATCTTAGCACTTGTGATTGTATCCGATATCATATTTGATCCCATATTGGATCTATATCTCTATGGTGAAATGGTAAATGTTCAAATATTAGATTGTGTGAGTTTTGATATGATATTGGTAGTCTAGACAAAGTTATACTGCCAGTGCTACGACATAGGCTGGACGTGTCTCATGCACTCATACGCTAACATCCGGATGAGGGTCGTGACGCAAAGCACGAGTTCTATCTATGTGCGGGATGACATATGCACGAGTGTCAGATTAACTATGCACGGGTTAAAAGTAAGCAGCTCTTATAAAGAAGCATTGAAGCAACATCATGTGCAGAATTCTTTGCACAGGTTAACAGTTTTTATGTGCCATAGTCAGTGAACTTTGAGAAGTCCAAGTGTTATGCGCTAAAAAGCTATGCGAAGCATTTCATGAACATGATTTCATATGTGCCAGTATCCTATGCACCAAAGACAATGATCTTTGGGCTATATATAGGGTCCTATGTGCTATGCGCCGAAGGCTATGCGCAAAAGTTGTGTCAGCTCATAATTCATAATGAACGACGGTTACACTAAGAACGAGGCAGCATCAGCAACATAGTTATACTCTATGCATGGGCACTTAGTTGGCTATGGTGCATAGAAGGAGCTCGTGCATGCTTCTCGGAATCTTCCTTCTTACCTATGCGCAGCTATCAGTGAACGGTTACGAATTTGAGGAGATTGTGCGCATTTAATGCGCATTTAATTTCGAACATTTCAAAGTTAGAAATGACAAGCGTTGTGTTTTAATGTGGACTTTAAATTTCTCGTTACAGATGCCGCGTGTCAAGCTGCCTATTTTCTGCACGAGTGTTCAGATCCATAATATACGCTAGAGTTAATGCAAATTCCATACGCATAAAAAATAGAAAATTATGTATTTTTGTTTCTTATGCCCGCATAGCCGTTATAAGTGTGAATGGGTATAAATAGTTGGGACATGTGCTTTCCAAACAATCAAGAGCTTTGCATGTGCTATTGAAAGCTTTATGTGTTGAGCCTACTTGCTGCCAAATTATGCCACTGAGACAAAGTTAGCGAATTTTCTTCAATCATCGCCTCGAGTCGTCAATGGAGTAAAGGAGTCGAGCGCTAATGTAACTTTCATCGCCACACTTCCTCGAGTTTTTTTTTATTTTACTTATAACTGAATCCTTTGTTAGATCTTTTCTTGTAAGGAATATTTATTCATAGTTTAGTAAAAACTTTTGTTTTAATGGAAAATACTTTTTAGTTCATTACATGCATTTGATGACCTAATATATTTTTGTTAGGCATGGGTGTGGATCCCGATAGAACACTTCCGTTGCACAATTTGGAAGAGATCATATAGCAGGATGTAGGATGTTGGATATTGTTCATTTTGTAGTAGATACAAGTGTACATATGTTAGTATATTTTGGATTGGTGGATTGCACATGGGTTATGTAGCAATAAATCTGACTTATGTTTAATAGAAGTTTCCTTCTTTCATATGTAGTATTTTCAGTACTCATGGATTGTATTCCCAGTAACTCTATCCTAGAACTTCATAGACAACAACTACGAAAGCGGGTACTTGTGTATTCGTAGGTCGCATAGCTTGGACACATGATGTACTCGGCTCGAGGTATTCCAAAGCATGACGTGACATTTGGTGAATGGTAATATTAACTAATCTTTTATTTTTCATATCTCGGACCGATTTACCTATGTAAATAGTGTGGTGAGAAGATGCATGTCAAATACTCAAAAAGAAACATTCTCATGTTGTAAAGTGAATAAAAAGGTACTTGAATTGGTGTTTGTATAGTGTATAAGTATATCAAGTCAGATCAAGTTGTGGACTACATTGATTAAAAGTTTAAAAGTGATTAGTAACAGGGAAGGTCTATTAAAGGTCATGTATTCACAATTGCAAGGGATAGTGCGAGTTTGTAGTCTACAGTATAGGATACAATAGCACTCTCTATAAGTAAGACACGACATATTGCAGTAACTTAGGTCTAAAAGAAACTATTTGGTTAAGAAGATGGACCTTAGAAGCCATAAACTCCTAAAAGGTCAACGAATCTCAGTAAAAATCTCGATCTTGTGGTTCTTACTTAGGAGTTCGTTTGGAGCTCGCTTCTTCGATGACGGGAGCTCGTTTCTCCGGCGACGGAGGAGTGCGTTTCTCCGACAACATGAACGCTTCCCATATATGACCATAATTTTAAAATATGACATAAATTTTGGAAAGAAAGAAGATTTTTAATACATGTTTATTAAAGTACTAAAAAACTAAAGATTATTTACTTTGACATCATAAAAAATCAACATGCAAATAATTTCTCTGTAACTTTGAAGTGAACTTTATAAATTCTAATAAATATTAAGATATTTATAAGTTTTGATAATAATAGTTAATAAACATAATTTGTTTATTAGCGCATTCTTCCATCACGCTCCCAACTTTAGACTCTTCGAAGTAGTCGCGTTCTCCCGCTCCTACTCTTGTCCCTGCTTACTCTTCTTTCTTCTAAGAGATGGACATGTTTGGGATATCTCAGCAGGCTACTCTGTATTGTGATGGTCAAAGTTTTTATTCATTTGGCAGATGATCAGTGTATAATACCAATAAACAAAGCATATTGAATTCAGATATCACAAAAGAGTAGATCAATGAAAGAGAAATTTGTCTACTAGACATACACACATAAAGAAGAATCCAGCATGTACATTTGACAAAATCAATCTCAACAGATTAAGTTCAAATGTTGCTTGAACTATTAGTGCCGGGGTACAATTTTTCGATGGAAAACTTAAGAAAATGAAACAATTGTAAAAACAATATTTCAAATCAACACTTCAAGGAAGGTGATTCTGAATTACGAGAATCTAAAAAGATTTCGTAATCAACAGCAATCGATCGTAGTACTTCTAAAAAGAAGATACAATCAGAATTACTGGCAGCAACGAAGAAGGTGACTGGCGAAAGATGGAAGAACTCCTGCTGGGGTGAATAATCGCCGTTGCTCAAAGCTTTATTCGCCCTACACGAACAGCTTCCAGGAACCAGCAAGTTCGTCGGAGAACTTGGAACACTCCTACTCTTTTGACTCCTCGGATGGACACGAACTCCCGTGTAAAAGCAACGCTGATGCGGCGCCTTTCCTCTTTCTCGAAGGCTGCTGGAATTCGCAAGCAAATTATGATCAGAACTGTGTTAAAGAATACGTCTGAATTCTCTATTTTCTTATGCTAAAAAATACTTCGTAAACTTTTTGTGGTGGCTTCTCTTTCTATTCTGTCATTAGCCTTGAGAGAGAGAGGATGCCTTATATAGGCCCTACAGCAACTGTTCGGTTGCCACAAAGTTAGGGACGTGGTAATAACCACCCGGAACATGTAGCAACCGCCCAGAACATGCAAACGCACGTTCTGCTGCAAGTTGTGCCAACTGCGCACCCCGTGCTCCTTGTACTCTGCGCGACAGAGCGTGCACTGAAATGCGCATACTTCGCGCACTGCACGCATTGCGCACACTGCGCATGTAGTGCCCCGTCCCGCTCAGTCAATCGGAGGAATCGAAAAGCCGACGGCGTTCGGCCTTAGCCTTGCAACGGCTGCTGGAAGATATCGCTCGGTTGAGGCGACCGCTCGCTCAGGTGGGATAGTTTCGGTGAACTTGTCTCATCTTTGCCTTCACATAATAATACGCATGTTTTCAACTTGCACAAGTAGGCTTAATAATAAAAGAGATGAATCCACATAGCTAAAGGGAATAATCCCAAAGGGTCAAAATGAGTTAGAACATGGAAAAAGGTCCAACGGTCGGCTTAGAGTTGGTGCACGGCGTGCTTTGAAAATGACACTCGGTCCTTCGTCCCGTGGCTTGGGAGAAGGAATGTTGGTCTTCGATGCAAAAGCTAAGAGTTAGCCTAAGTCATAGGCGTCGTCCACATAAACGTTTGATAAAGCGTGCACGGTTCCACTGCGCAAGGCTTGGCATAGCCTTTGCTCGTCCCTCGGGTTAAGTTGTAGGCTTGAGTAAGTTAGGCAAAGTTATGCCGGTCGACCTAAGTCTTTCCAAGTGTTGTCCCGCTCATTCTGCGGTTGTCAAGTTAAGTAGTCCCTCGATCTCAAGGTCCGTCGACTTGGGCAGGAGTATCACGTAGAGCACGACTGGCTTAAGGCACGATGCACGGGCTTAGTGTCTAAGGCAAGGACTATGATTCAAGGTGAGTTTTAAGAAAGGGATATCAAATAGGCATCTATGAGTTGAACCAAATGATAGGGTAACGAGGAAGGAAATGCTCGCGACCGTGGGTCGTCGAGGGGTCTCAAGGAAAGAATGCTCGCGACCGTGGGTCGTCGAGGGGTCTCAAGGATAGAAGTCTTAGTTTTGGTAAAGGAATGACTGTGTGAGACGTCAGTTTGGGTCGAGTCTTGTATGGTCATTTGACAACTTGTCGACAAGGGCGATGAACCCTCAAGCGGTAACCCCTGGGCCATGGGGGCCGACTCGGCCTAGGAGGGAACAGGGTATAGTCGTGCGTAAGGTTTTGGCACAGGTTAAGCGGGGACTTGCGACGGGGCTAGCTACTTGCGTCGAAAGGATCCCGATTAACAAAACTATACGTCAAGGTATGGCTTGTGATGCCAGTGGCCAAGTTCATATAGATGTCGGCAAATAGCGACTAACTGCGTGTATGCCTTTGGATTGAGTTGAGTTGAAGGTGTGTACGGTTAGAACACAAAGTTCGGGCCTAAGATTGGGTTTCAACATAGGCGTCGTGCTTCGGCACGAGAGGTGGCGTCAAGTCTTGAGTTGTCGGCATATAAGTTCCTTAAGTTGGTTGAGTTGTTGAGTTAAGTCGGGAAACCGCCGCAAGGCAAAGTGGGTCAACATAAGTTCAGAAGTCTTGATTGGGTCAGTTGGTGGTCAAAGTAGCAAGGGCCGCGAGGCGGCGATATGGTTAAGTCTTACTGAATTGCGAGGCACGGCCTCAACAAGGGTTTGTAGCACGGTCACACAGAAAAGGGAGCTTCATCGCGTAGTTGCGTCTCTGATTTATGCCGTAAGGCAAACTCGACTCGATAGGTTAACGTTATTGGCACGAGAAGGGTCTTGAGGTAAAGGTATGAGTTAACGTCGAATGTTGCAAGCACGGGATGGTCTAATGACACAAGGTAAGGCAAGGCGTCGGTCATAAAACTAATCCTAAGGCAAGACTAGAAAGACAATTGATAATAAGGGACTATGTTGCACAAAGTAAATAAAACGTGCGAGTTTTGTATGGGTGGGCGAGGAGCTCATTCCACCAGTACAGTTGAGTACTGACACCCACACAGTTTCCATGTGCAGGCACAAGTAGAAGCTCGTGGCACGGAGCTCGCTTGGATGCATCGAGGCACGAAGTTCCTTGGCTATTCGAAGCTTGCGGCTGCATGGAGTAAAAGACTTATACAGGACATAATGTATGGACATCGCCTTTCGAAGCTTCCGCGGGATCAAGACTTGTAATTGAGAGATGAGAGAGAGAGCTGAGTGAACTTGTAAAATGTGAGAAGAGTGAGCTTGAGTGATTGTAATCTTGGCCTTGCGCCCCCAATGTAATCGTTGTTTCAATATCAATAAAGAGCTTCTTTGAATAACTTGTGTTTGTTCTAAATTCCGCTGCTAGTATTCAATGTCTCTGCTTGGGACTTCTGTGCGACGACCCCGTCGCAGCCGCTGAAATCGGCCGTTATGGAATCCGCCTTGCACGAGCGCAATCTAGGCTCGTGCGGCATCACGCCTTAGCGAGGACGATCACTCCTACGGGAGCGGGGCGTGACATAATGGTATCAGAGCACAGCTTTACGTCCTTGGACTATCGATTGAATTGTTTAACTCGTTGTTTCCGCGAACTCTGAATTGTGCTTCCGCAAGTTGATGTCCGTTGGTGCGCTCTCTCTCAATTGTCCCACGGGATGTCCATACAATAAGTCTATCTACTTTACAAAACATAGGAGAACAATTTTTGACAATACAAAAATATGGCTTACGTAAGCACGGTTGGCTAAGTCGGGCTGGGCATATACACCAAGGATTGTGTCGACCTTAGCAAAGTCGAGTACGGAATTCATAATGTTTCGAACAAGGATGGGTTGGACTTGGTTGAGTAAGTGGGATGACTGTCGATAGGGGTACTATCGAGCGACGATATCGTCGGTGCGATATAGATGGTCGTGCTTGGAAATTGAGGAATGGTTCGAACGGGATTTGAAAAGTCGATTTTGATTCAAAGGATAGTTTTGAGAATTTGTTGAATGACTTCATTCCTGAGTGGTGTATGCGATTGGCTCAGGAATGACGATCGATCGATTGAGGATTCGGGGGTGTCGATGAGTCTATCAGCAAGCGTCGCGTTATGCAAAGCCATAGATTGAGTATCAACGAATAAGTCTTAGTCTTAAAGTTTGACGAGTGGATTCGAACAACCTAGAATTGATGTGCACGGAACGTGCACGGGATTGAGGATTATGCAAGTATGAAACGCAAAAACGATTGAGTAGGTGAAATCGAATCGAGGAAAAGTTAAGGTGTAGCGAATGGATAACTTGATCGAGGAAATTGATACGAATCGTATACGAAAAGTTAGCACGACAGGTAGATAGCGTGCATGGTAGGCTTGATTTTGAAGTTACGCGAATGACTCTAAGAATTGGATTGAATGTTGCTCGATGATTTGAGTTAGCAAGGAATGATACGAATTGAGGAAATACATTGGCCGATGACTTAAGATAAAGGGATGAACGAATACACGAAATTAGGCTTGAGGAAATTGATGTTGTGAATGAATCGAGGGATAATGATCGAACTTGAATTTGAATGTCGAGGAAGTTATCCAGTCGGACGATAGCATCATTCGCACGACTCGAAATTTGGTTGCAAAGGAAGATCGTCAGGTTACGCATATCGTCGATGGTATTGAGGCGTATCAAAGATCGCTATGCGATAACTCGGGGGTACTCTGACTCGGCGAATGACGATCGTGCAAGTGTTATTGTTCGGTTGGATGCGATACTTAGGATTTTTATCGAGATGGATGTTGGATAAAAATGATTGTGTCTTGATGGTTACGCGGATAGCCACAACGTCGATGATCTTGTCTTGTGCGAGCGCAACTCTAGCCTTGCACATGCGTTGCGTCGGAATTGGGGCGATCGTTCCGCGTGAGCGTTGACATGGTGATTCATGTCGCGGGAATGATCGAACTCGGAAATTCCGGATGCGGCAACTTTGATTGTCTCAACTTGTTGGCTTGATGCGAAGGAAAATTTGAGGATGTTAGACTTACGATTGATGAATGAAATAAACTTGAGGATTGAGTAGGTCCAATCCGCGCATCGAGAATGAACTAGTCTAGACACAAAACAAGAGTTACGTCCCGATGAGGATGATTATCCCGCGGGAGCGTGCATGGTGATTCATGCCCACCATGGATAATCTGACTCGCGTGAGATCGGGGCGCAACGTATTGTTAAGTCAGATGACCTTGTGATCGATTTTGTGGATTGGGATAGATGACTTAGAGAGTATGGAATGCGAATTATGGTTTAGCGATGAATTGTGTCGTAGCGTGCTTGACTTGGAAGGATTGATAGGCGGATTACGTCGAACGTGTTCGAAGGGATAGACTATGCAAAACGCCTTGAGGAACGAGCGATATTGATATATCGTGGAATTGGTCGAACGTGAATTATCGTAGGATGGCTTTGCTGAATGACTCAGACCCCGTATAAAATATTGGGATGTGTGTAGGTAGTCTATGCTCGAAGTTTAGAAATCGGAGTGATACGAGCTTGGGTAGAAAACCCCGTACTATCAACTTGGTTTGACCTTAGGATGGGGTCAGTGTTGATATCGTTGTTCGGGAACTATGATTCCAATACTGACGGAAAGATATAGCCTAGCAGTTAGGCAGACATTCCAGTACGGAGCGATAGGAATGGTGAGGGCACCACTCATGAGGCTCGGTTGACATGCATGTATATCAAGGACGCTTGAATGCGTGCACGATCCGACTCGAGTGGTGATGGCGGGATTCGCTATCACGAGGCTTGGTTAAAATGCATGTATTTTGGGGACGCCTAAGATATGTGCACGATCCATACTAAGTGATACGTTGAATTCAAGTAAGATTGGAGCAACGAAGAAGTATCGAGGAATTTGAGATCGTAAGTTTTGAAGAAAGGATTAAGGGTAGCACGAGCGTGGCTCGGATTTGAGTAAGGCATAGGAGAATTGTGTGCGAGAGTTCTTGAATGTTGAGTAAAGTGATAAGTCGATAAGTGTACTCAGTTAGTTTCGAGGACGAAACTTTTTCTGAGTGGTGTGTGATGTAGTGCCCCGTCCCGCTCAGTCAATCGGAGGAATCGAAACGCCGACGGCGTTCGGCCTTAGCCTTGCAACGGCTGCTGGAAGATATCGCTCGGTTGAGGCGACCACTCGCTCAGGTGGGATAGTTTCGGTGAACTTGCCTCATCTTTGCCTTCACATAATAATACGCATGTTTTCAACTTGCACAAGTAGGCTTAATAATAAAAGAGATGAATCCACATAGCTAAAGGGAATAATCCCGAAGGGTCAAAATGAGTTAGAACATGGAAAAAGGTCCAACGGTCGACTTAGAGTTGGTGCACGGCGTGCTTTGAAAATGACACTCGGTCCTTCGTCCCGTGGCTTGGGAGAAGGAATGTTGGTCTTCGATGCAAAAGCTAAGAGTTAGCCTAAGTCATAGACGTCGTCCACATAAACGCTTGATAAAGCGTGCACGGTTCCACTGCGCAAGGCTTGGCATAGCCTTTGCTCGTCCCTTGGGTTAAGTTGTAGGCTTGAGTAAGTTAGGCAAAGTTATGCCGGTCGACCTAAGTCTTTCCAAGTGCTGTCCCGCTCATTCTGCGGTTGTCAAGTTAAGTAGTCCCTCGATCTCAAGGTCCGTCGACTTGGGCAGGAGTATCACGTAGAGCACGATTGGCTTAAGGCACGATGCACGGGCTTAGTGTCTAAGGCAAGGACTATGATTCAAGGTGAGTTTTAAGAAAGGGATATCAAATAGGCATCTATGAGTTGAACCAAATGATAGGGTAACGAGGAAGGAAATGCTTGCGACCGTGGGTCGTCGAGGGGTCTCAAGGAAAGAATGCTCGCGACCGTGGGTCGTCGAGGGGTCTCAAGGATAGAAGTCTTGGTTTTGGTAAAGGAATGACTGTGTGAGACGTCAGTTTGGGTCGAGTCTTGCATGGTCATTTGACAACTTGTCGACAAGGGCGATGAACCCTCGAGCGGTAACCCCTGGGCCATGGGGGCCGACTCGGCCTAGGAGGGAACAGGGTATAGTCGTGCGTAAGGTTTTGGCACAGGTTAAGCGGGGACTTGCGACGGGGCTAGCTACTTGCGTTGAAAGGATCCCGATTAACAAAACTATACGTCAAGGTATGGCTTGTGATGCCAGTGGCCAAGTTCATATAGATGTCGGCAAATAGCGGCTAACCGCGTGTATGCCTTTGGATTGAGTTGAGTTGAAGGTGTGTACGGTTAGAACACAAAGTTCGGGCCTAAGATTGGGTTTCAACATAGGCGTCGTGCTTCGGCACGAGAGGTGGCGTCAAATCTTGAGTTGTCGGCATATAAGTTCCTTAAGTTGGTTGAGTTGTTGAGTTAAGTCGGGATACCGCCGCAAGGCAAAGTGGGTCAACATAAGTTCAGAAGTCTTGATTGGGTCAGTTGGTGGTTAAAGTAGCAAGGGCCGCGAGGCGACGATATGGTTAAGTCTTACTGAATTGCGAGGCACGGCCTCAGCAAGGGTTTGTAGCACGGTCACACAGAAAAGGGAGCTTCATCGCGTAGTTGCGTCTCTGATTTATGCCGTAAGGCAAACACGACTCGATAGGTTAACGTTGTTGGCACGAGAAGGGTCTTGAGGTAAAGGTATGAGTTAACGTCGAATGTTGCAAGCACGGGATGGTCTAATGACACAAGGTAAGGCAAGGCGTCGGTCATAAAACTAATCCTAAGGCAAGACTAGAAAGACAATTGATAATAAGGGACTATGTTGCACAAAGTAAATAAAACGTGCGGGTTTTGTTTGGATGGACGAGGAGCTCATTCTACCAGTACAGTTGAGTACTGACACCCACACAGTTTCCATGTGCAGGCACAGGTAGAAGCTCGTGGCGCGGAGCTCGCTTGGATGCGTCGAGGCACGGAGTTCCTTGGCTATTCGAAGCTTGCGGCCGCATGGAGTAAAAGACTTATACAGGAATAATGTATGGACATCGCCTTTCGAAGCTTCCGCAGGATCAAGACTTGTAATTGAGAGATGAGAGAGAGAGCTGAGTGAACTTGTAAAGTGTGAGAAGAGTGAGCTTGAGTGTTTGTAATCTTGGCCTTGCGCCCCCAATGTAATCGTTGTTTCAATATCAATAAAGAGCTTCTTTGAATAACTTGTGTTTGTTCTAAATTCCGCTGCTAGTATTCAATGTCTCTGCTTGGGACTTCTGTGGGATGAACCCGTCGCAGCCGCTGAAATCGGCCGTTATGGAACCCGCCTTGCACGAGCGCAATCTAGGCTCGTACGGCATCACGCCTTAGCGAGGACGATCGCTCCTACGGGAGCGGGGCGTGACAGCGCACGCAGCGCAACCAGCGCGCCCGTGCAACCCGCGCAACCCACGCAACCCAACGCAACCCAGCGCAACTTGAGCGCAACCTGAGCGCGCACCTGGGCAGCACAACTGAGCATGCGCAACTGGGCTTGCGCAACGTGGCAGCACAACTGAACAGCACAACTGGGCTTGCGCAACGTGGCAGCACAAGTGGCTCGCGCAACGAGCGCAACTAAAGCGCACTATGCGCCTAGCGACGATGCTGACGTGCTAAGTGCAAAGTGTGCCAACAAAATGCCACATTACGCCTCATGAGCCCATGAGCCCGAGTCCGAGTCCGAGTCCGAGTCTGAGTCCGAGTCGCTAAGCCCCTACGGGGCTTAGCTCCCATGAAAATGAATTTTCCAAGAGCAAAAAGCATGGATGCTTTTATTGTTGATTTAGCCCTTTTCCCATTAGAAAAATAACCCCACATGGCACACCCATGTGCACCTCCACACCACATGTGCATCTTTAAAATAGGAAAGCTATTATATAGAGATACAATTGTTTTGGCCTAGCCGATGTGGGACTAAATTTCTAAACAAACGATGCCAAAACCCAACAATCCCCCACATATCTCTATATATATGGGTATAAGTGTTCCCCACAGTAACTGTCCATCATACATTAGGAGAGATGTCGCTGACGACTTGAATCTTCCCGTATGGGTTAAACAACAGACTATAATACAAGAATGGACTAAGCCTTGAATTCTGTATCATAGCTGAAATTCTTTCCACTCGCATAAAGTAGTTATGTGTGCTTCTGGCTACACATTAAAGGCCCTGTGCCAGCCTAGTTTCAGTCTATAATTTTGGGCTTCTACAAGTTTACCCTCAAGAGACGGCCTGATATCTCTTTGTCCATACACTATAGGTGAGTTCATTATAAAGAGACATGGCATGAAGCGCTTTGTGCTTCCCTTGCGGTGCTACGCCGCCATGACATGGCTTAAAGCCGAGGCCTTACCCCGTACCGGGAACCTCATCGTAGTGTCATACTACTGTAGCATGAGACAACCGCCTCTTTGTAGTGCCAAACTACCCAGCATGAAGCCTTAGGCTCCCTTACGGTGTTACGCCGCAACGACATGGCTTGCAAGGCCGAGGCTTTATCCCTAACCGGGTACCTCATCGTGGTGTCGTGCCACTGTAACATGAGGAACTCCTCCTCTTTGTAGTGCTGACTACACCCCTCTTTATTTTAACATACAACATTAGGCTAACTGCCTATTTGCGGTGCTACGCCGCTGTGACTTGGCCTGCAAAGCCGAGGCTTTATCCTATTACTGGGCAGCACCCCATATATAGGAACCTCATTGTGGAGTCACCCCACTGTAGCATGGAGTTTCACTCCTTGTAGTGCTGCTCTACCGTGCCTCCTGTAAAGCACACCAGGCATTCACTCTGCCTGAGAACTCATTAAGGTAATTAAGTCAACCTTCCCACAGGAACCGTTTTCTGCAGAAAATAACAGTAGACAACAGTGGTTATAGGTCCGTAACCTCTCCATGCCCAATAGAACATGTGCCCACCATTCCTGATATTCTTTCGATTAGTGGTCCTCCCTTGAACCAAAAGCTAGATGCCTAGTAGATAAATCTTTGAACTAATAGCATAAAACTTTATGGTAGGAATACAATAATACAATATCAGAATGCCTTCAAGCCCATTTTACAAGCTGTGTCATCGACCAGCTGGCGCTTGAGGCCCTTGGTGAACGGATCTGCCAGGTTCTTCTGACTTCGAACATCAATTACTGCAATAACACCTCTCTTGATAAGATCGTGTACTGCCCTGTGCTTCAACCGCACAGTTCTCTTCTTCCCGTTGAAGAGGTCATTTGATGCCACCGCCGCAGTCGTCTGGTTGTCGCAGTATATCGGTATCGTCGGTATTTGCGCCCCAACCATTAAAATATCATACATGAGCTCCCGAAGCCATTCTGCTTCCTCGGCTGCGGTATCAAGTACAAAGAACTCAGATTCCATGGATGACCGCGAGAGCATAGTCTGCTTCTTCGACTTCCACGATATAGCAGCTCCACCCATTGTGAAAATGAATCCACCTGTGGACCTCTCGCTCTCCACCTCTGAGCACCAGCTGGCATCACTGAAGCCTTCCACTACAGGCAGATATCCGTTGTAGTACAGTGCATGTGTCTGAGTCTTCTTGAGATATCTCATAACCCGTTTTACAGCTTTCCAGTGTTCAGAACCTGGGTTGCTCGTGAAACGACTCAGCATTCCCACGGCGAAAGCTATGTCAGACCTTGTGGCAGTAGTAGCATACATCAAACTTTCTATTACGCTTGCATACTCTAGCTGTCTGACGCTTTCCCCTGAATTAGGCTTCAGCTTCAGATCACACCTATACGGCGTATCGATCCCTGGAAGATCTCGATACCCATAACGAGTGATCATTTTCTCAATATAATGAGACTGTGATAGCGCTATTCCAGTGTCTGTCCGGATGATCTTGATCCCTAAGATCACATCAGCTTCCCCCAAGTCCTTCATACTGAACTTGCTTGAGATGAATTTCTTTGTCTCCGTGACACAGCTAATATCCGTACCTAGGATAAGCATGTCATCCATGTACAGACAAACGATCACACCTCTTCCATCAGCGAACTTCGTGTAAACATACTTGTCCGTATCGCTGACCATGTAGCCATTTGACCTTATAACTTTGTCAAATTTCTCATGCCACATCTTGGAAGCCTGTTTAAGACCGTACAAAGATTTCACCAACTTGCAGACTTTGTCTTCAAGACCCCTGATGACAAATCCCTCTGGCTGTTGCATGTAAATCTCTTCGGTCAGCTCGCCATTTAGGAAAGCCGTATTCACATCCATCTGATGTATCACCATCTTATTTATTGCTGCGAGAGCAATCAACATTCTGATGGTGGTCATCCGGGCTACTGGAGCATACGTGAAAATAGTCAATCCCCTGCTTCTGAGAAAACCCCTTGGCTACCAACCTAGCCTTGAACTTGTCAATAGTTCCATTTGCTTTCATCTTCTTCTTGAAGATCCATTTGCATCCGATGGATTTCGCTTCCTCAGGAAGATCAACCAACACCCAAGTGTTATTTGAGGTGATGGAATCAATTTTATTGTCAATCGCCTCCTTCCAGAAAACTGCGTCTCTGGTCTTCATCGCCTCATCATAGGTAAGCGGATCTGCTTCCACATGATAGGTGACAAAGTCACTTCCGAAGTCCTTCGGCCTCCTCACTCGCTTCGTTGACGGCTCAGCGAGATCTGGTTCAACCGTTGTTTCAACAACAACATCTTCTTGGACCACATCTTCATTGAAGACCTGCGCACCCTCATTATTCTCCGGAACATCCGCAAGAACAATATTTTTGTGCCTAGCAAATTTGTCTTCAAAATATTCTGCGTCGCGAGATTCAATGATATGATTTGACTCAATATTAAGAAATCTCCGAGCATCACTCTTCTCGGCATACCCCAAGAAGATCGTCTTAGTAGTCCTTGTCCCAAGCTTCTGAATCTTCAGATCTGGAAGCTTGACATATGCTAGACACTCCCACACTCGAATGACATTCAAGTTAGGTCTGACCTTGAACCAGAGTTCATGAGGAGTAACGTCTGAAGTTGCATGAGGCACTCTATTTAGAATAAAAATGGCCGTCAATGCAGCTTCTCCCAAGTAGCACTTAGGAAGACCAGCAGTCAACAACATTGAGTTAATCATTTCTGTTAACGTTCTGTTCTTCCTCTCTGCTACTCCGTTTGATTGAGGAGAGTACGGAGCCGTAGTCTCATTGACAATTCCATGTTCTTTGCAGAACGATACGAATTCATGAGACATGTACTCCCCACCTCGATCACTTCTTATTCTTTTGAGTTGTTGTCCAGTCTGCCGCTCAGCTTCGGCTCTGAACTCCTTGAACTTCTCGAATGCTTTGTCTTTAGCCTTCAGCAAGTAGACGAATGCATACTTTGAGAAGTCATCGATGAAGGTTATGAAATACTTCATCCCGGCCTTTGTAGAGAACTGTTTGAAGTCACAGATATCGGAGTGTACCAACTCCAGAAGATCTGTACTTCGAATAACCCGAGGAAAGGGTTTCCTTGTGATCTTTGTTTGAGCACAAACTTCACATTTCTCTACCTTACCCCCACACTTGGAGATAAGTCCTAGACTAGACATTCTGTTCATTCGTTTACAATGAACATGTCCTAGCCTATTATGCCACAACTCAAGAGTATAAGCAGAAGGAGTGATTTCATTAATCATATTAATTACATTGGACTGATTTACAAGCTGAATTTCGAACATTCCTTCGGTATAAAAAGCTTTTCCGAAATATATTCCCTTGATATACATCACCATCTGGCCAGCATTGATGTCCATCCTGAGGCCTGCTTTGCAGAGTAGGCCTCCTGAGATCAGGTTCTTGGCGATAGCAGGTACGTGCTTCACGCCTTGAAGCGTCAGAGACTTCTCCGAAGTCAGCTTCAACACCACCGTCCCGATCCCGAGTACTTCAGCTTGTGCCTGGTTCGCCATCATAACCACTTCAGAAGTAGGTGTATAGGTGGTGAACCACTCCTTACTGGAGCAGACATGGCAGGAGGCTCCAGTGTCTACCCACCAGTCAGAGTCAGTCCTTACCGCATCAACCTGTACAATCATAGCAACAATGTCAGTGATCATAGATACCTTACTAGGCTCTCCTTGCTCTGATTGCTTGGTCTTTGCTTTGCATTCATTCTTAAAGTGGCCCTTCTTGCCACACTTGAAGCAAGACATTTGAGACTTTGGCTTCTTTTTCTTGAAAGAAGTTCCCTTGACTTTTAGATTGTCAGGGTCCTTCTTGCTGTGGAAAGCCGCCTGCTTTCCCCTTGGTTCCTTGGTATGAACCAGATTGGCGTTAGCCAATTGCTTGGACAGTGTGTCCACCTTCAGTTGAGCCCGCATCTGGTCCTCAACATAGATTTCCTGCAAGAGATCTTCAAGGCTGGTCTCAAGCTTCTTTCTATGCATGTTTGCATAGAACTTACTCCATCCAGCGGGGAGCTTTGAGACAATCCCTCCAACAACAAACTTGTCGGGGAGGGGCATCGCCTCGTCTTCCAACTTCTGTCGCAGCTTCAGAAATTTTTTTACCTGCGGCAGCATAGACTTCTCATCCTCAAAGAGCCATTTGTGATATTTTTCAACCACAAATATCTTGCTCCTGTTTTTATCTTCTTCGTACAGTTTCTCCAGAGACTCCCATATGTCTCTGGCAATAAGTTTCTTACTGTAAGATTCTGCTAGAGAATCCTCCATAGCATTCAGGATAAGCAGCCTGCAAATGCTATTCTCCCTTTTCCACTTGGACTGTAGTTTAGTAGCCACAGCGATTGCAGCAGCAGACCCATTATCTGGAACAGTAGGTTCCTCTTCAAGAAGCACGTGATCAACGTCTCTGAGTTGAAGAGTGAGATAAACCTTCCTCTTCCAGACTTGATAATGCTCTCCATCAAATTTTTCTAACTTACAAAAGTCAGTATTGAGGAGTGAAGCATTAAAGTTTTCCATCGTAGCAATAAAGCTTTGAGATTGTTAGTGCTGGGGCACAATTTTTCGATGAAAAACTTGAGAAAATGAAACAATTGTAAAAACAATGTTTCAAATCAACACTTCAAGGAAGGTGATTCTGAATTACGAGAATCTAAAAAGATTTCGTAATCAACAGTAATCGATCATAGTACTTCTAAAAAGAAGATACAATCAGAATTACTAGCAGCAACGAAGAAGGTGACTGGCGAAAGATGGAAGAACTCCTGCTGGGGTGAATAATCACCGTTGCTCAAAGCTTTATTCGCCCTACACGAACAGCTTCCAGGAACCAGCAAGTTCGTCGGAGAACTTGGAACACTCCTGCTCTTCTGACTCCTCGGATGGACACGAACTCCCGTGCAAAAGCAACGCTGATGCGGCGCCTTTCCTCTCTCTCGAAGGCTGCTGGAATTCACAAGCAAATTTCGATCAGAACTGTGTTAAAGAACACGTCTGAATTCTCTGTTTTCTTCTGCTAAAAAACACTTCGTAAACTTTCTGTGGTGGCTTCTCTTTCTATTATGTCATTAGCCTTGAGAGAGAGAGAGGATGCCTTATATAGGCCCTGCAGCAACTGTTCGGTTGCCACAAAGTTAGGGACGTGGTAATAACCACTCCGAACATGTAGCAACCGTTCAGAACATGCAAACGCACGTTCTGCTGCAAGTCAAGTTGCGCATGCTGACGTGCTAAGTGCAAAGTGCGCCAACAAAACGCTACATTACGCCTCATGAGCCCATGAGTCCGAGTCCGAGTCGCTAAGCCCCTACGGGGCTTAGCTTCCATGGAAATGAATTTTCCAAGAGCAAAAAGCATGAATGCTTTCATTGTTGATTTAGCCCTTTTCCCATTAGAAAAATAATCCCACATGGCACACCCATGTGCACCTCCACACCACATGTGCATCTCTAAAATAGGAAAGCTATTATATAGAGATACAATTGTTTTGGCCTAGCCGATGTGGGACTAAATTTCTAAACAAAGGAGGCCAAAACCCAACATGAACTTCATCAAATTTCTACAGAGTTGTACCGTGAGGGCACAACTATTGTATGACATATTAGGGTAATTTCAAGATGTTATATGAAATATAATTCAAGGTGAATATCGTTGGGTTTATGTCTTGTTTTAAGTATGGGTAACTATGTAATTTCAGAAATCTAATTATATTGGGATTAGATTCAATATAAATCTATCAAAATTATGGACTTAAACCTAAATCTAACCAGATTAGGTTTAATCTAAATCTATCCAAATTAGTTTAAATAAAATATATTCAAGCAGGTTTAATGTAAAGCTGACATGAATTAGATTTATTTCAGTATATGTAGGGATGCAGGTTAGGGGATACAGAACATGATCTAAAATCTTCAACCACAAAGTTGACTGAGAGATTTAAGATTTTACCTTGTGACACTATTTAGATAAAGTTGTGTAATTTGGTGACAGAGAGATGTTGGACAGTTTGGCCATGGAGATGGGCACTTCCCGACATTACATGTTTACGTTTGTGTTTGTTATTTTGATTTCGACGATGCTACGTTATCCGTGGATTTGGACCGCAATTCTGGTTCATGGGCCACATGTCATCCTTCAATTGGGTGGCGTGCGGTCACCTTCCGGCGGGCCATTTATCATTTTCGTTTTGATTTTGTTGTCATCAAAAGTCATCTTAAAATCGGACATCAAAAAAGAAGTTATCTTTATATTAACACATGATTTTATTGCCATTAGAAGTAATCTTTATATCAACACATTTCCCAATCGTTATGAATGTATAATAGATACTAACATCAGCACAGACGCTAACATCAAAACGGACTTTAGTATAAACCATCGAGTATATACCTTCATGTGTCAAATATGCTCTACAATTTAGCCTTTTCTAGTTTGACAAATGTATCATACAAAAGAGTTACAATCTAACAATCATGGGAGGAAAATGAGACTACAATCCCATATTTGGTTCCAAATAAAAAGAAATACAAAAGAAGACACCAACATCACCCGGAAACAATATTGTGAGTATGAGACTGAACGAAACCCATTTTTAAGTAAACAATATCTAACGTCCGGAATCACAAATGAAGAAACTATAGAGAGGAATATCACTTTATAACCATGTATCTACAAGTATAAAAGGAAGAAAAATAATGAGAACCGAGACTATAAAGGTCATTAAATTGGTAAAGCTGCCTTTGGTTTTGCCAAGGCTTTCGGGCTGTCATCCGTCCAATTCGTGTCACCCCAATGCCACAGCATGCTCTCCCAGAAGCAGAACTCTTCAAAACAGATACTGCGCCTCGGGTCACTTATTTTTCGCTTCCAGTGCCGATCAGGGTACTTGGCCTTCTCTGCCTGCCTTCGGTCCCATTCCAATGCTGCCTTCTGCTTCGACCTCAGAAGGCAAAAGCTCTGCAAATTCTCAGGCATCGCATCATGTATCTTCCACCACCTAGCATGTGCCACATCGCTCGCAAACTCCTGCAGTATGTCCACATTCCAGTTGCAGTCATAGTCCCTAAAGCACAACCACGGTTTCAGACCCAGGTAGTGAAGAACATAGAGGATGGGCGGGTCAGCCCCAAACAGTTCAATCTTCTTCAACTTGACGTCTTCCTCATCACCAACCCAGAAATGCTTCAAGAAGTTCATATGCTTCGGAATTCGGTGCCACCATGTGAATATCTCATTCAAGTATCCCTGATCTCCACCATTGTACGACTCAATCTCATTTATGTGGTCCATTAGGAGCTGGAAAGTGCAGTTGGAAGGCTCGATGACCATCACACCAGAGTTGAAGAGGGTAGCATTGTTGCCTGTTGCACTGATCTCTGGCATTGCAAACAGGAAATCGATGTTTCTGAGGATGATGAGGTCAGCATCAATGAAGATGATCTTGTCATAGTCTGTCAGCTGCCAGAGCCTGAACTTACTGTAGTTCCATTCATTGTAGGCGTCACGCTCAGCCTTCGGGTTCCGGATCCGCTGAATGATCCGGACCTTCCAACCAGCAGCCTCAAGACCACCTCTGTGGTGACCACTGATGGTTTCATCAACGAGTATGACGAGGTCCCTTGTAGATCCTGCCATTCTAATGCTTTGGGCTGCAGCGATCGCACCACAGACATAGACATGTGCTGAGTGTAGTATTGTGGCATATGCTTCTCGATACTGGCCGGCATTTGACACTGGCCTCTCTGTGTATCATAAGACATAGCTAGCAAGTCAATTTGGCTTTACACAGCGAAGGAAACTACAAACTTTGATATGGGAAGCAGAGCAACAGATAAAGTATGTACAATTTTTTTATAATTCATGCACCACAATTGAAGCCCAAAACCTCCACAGGCGGTTCCAAATGATTTCCACATAACCAAACAATAACCAATCCATGTGCATGGCATGTCCTTGGGCACGTGTTAGCCATCTGTAACCGCATGTGGAACTTTTAGACTCACCGGTGGTGCTATGAAATAACAGTTTCGAGTATAAAGAAATATTCAGATTCTATGTGTTGGGAACGAAGTGCGGAAATCGTTACCCCAAACCAGAAAGTCCTGCAAGAAAATCGAGCAAAAGCACACAAACCAAAAACGACAAACACAATCGCAGACACAAAGATTTTTGACGTGAAAAATCCTTGTGGGAAAAACCACGGGACGATCGGAATCCAACCCTGAAGAACCTCCACCAATGGAATAAATAGAATACACCCTCTACAAGCTGCTCCCGATCCAACACGGATCACCACAACTCACTTGAAAGAAGAAATTTTTTGATTGCGGACTTCGAAGAACAAGAGATGCCGAAAAATTATTCGAAACAATCTCTCCTTCACAATAGTCCTTAATCCTCTTTCTCTCAAAGATTGTAAGCACTCTTGTTTTGAGATGATATTACAACTAGCATGCATCACCCTTTTATAAGCCCTTGGTAATCCATACGTGGAAGGCCAATATATATGGAAACTTCCAATATGAATCAACCATATATTTAATGGAACTCCAATCATAATTGGCTTGCCATAATTGGAAACCCAATTATATGGAAAGCTACTATATGAAGGGTCCAATCATAAATATATGATAAAAGTAAATATGGAAATCCAATTATATATTTTCTTACCATATATGTTCCAAAATAGGATCCATGCACTCCCCGAGCTTCTCCGACACACGGATGGCGCTCGTCGCTCTCCGGGGTATTCTCCACATAGGTTGGGAACCCCACCCACTCCAACAAATTATCTCCCCCTTCACAACTAGGTGGAGGAACTCGTCATCCCGACGATCCGCCTGCAGTACTCAAACTTCCCCCTTGGCAGAACCTTCGTGAGCATATCCACTCCATTGTAACAACATCTCGTATCCAATGATACCGAGTCTCAATGTGCTTGGACCGACTATGAAATGTCTGGTTCTTCACAAGGTGAATGGCACTCTGGCTATCGCAAAGCAAAGTATACTGCTCTTGCTTCAGCCCCATTTCCTGCAACAGCTTTTTCAACCACAGCAACTCCTTGCAAGCCTCCGTCGCCGCAATGTACTCTGCCTCTGTCGTCGACAAGGCAACACACTTCTGCAACCGCGACTGCCACGATACCGCTCATCCAGCAAACATAATCACATAGTCCGAAGTCGATCGCCTCGTGTCTACATCTCCAGCCATATCAGCGTCGGTATACCCAACCAGCTTCGGCTCGTCACCACCAAAAGAAAGTCTCCAATCAGCAGTGCCCTGAAGGTATCGTAGAATCCACTTGACCGCACTCCAATGTACCCTTCCAGGATTTGAAAGGTACCTGCTAACTGTGCCAACTGCATGAGCGATGTCTGGCCTCGTACACACCATAGCATACATAAGACTTCCCACAGTTGAGGCATATGGAACCCGCTTCATATCTTCTTTTTCGTCCTCGGCAGTTGGACACTGCTCCTCAGTGAACTTAAAGTGGGCCGCAAGGAGACAACTCACTTTCTTCGACCCGTCCATAGTACCCGGTGAATGTACTTCTTTTGGGACAAATGTAGCAGCTTCGACTCTCTCTCGACTGATCTCCATCCCAAGAAGTCTTTGCTGCACCCAAATCCTTCATAGAGAAGGCCGCGCCCAGTTAGCGCTTCAACTCCGCTATCCTAGTGGCATTCCGACCCACTAATAGCATGTCATCTACATAGAGCAATAAAACAATAAAATCATCATTGGCAAAATACCTCACAAATACACAGTGATCCGACGTCGTCCGTGCATAGCCATGCTCCCCCATAAACGACTCGAACTTCCTGTACCACTGCCTCGGAGCCTGCTTCAGACCATACAAGCTCTTCCTCAACCGGCAGACCAAATGTGACTTGTCCTTCTCACATAATCCCTCTGGCTGCTCCATGTATAACTCCTCCTCAAGATCACCGTGGAGGAATGCCGTCTTCACGTCCATCTGCTCGACCTCCAAGTCGAGACTGGCTGCCAATACTAACACCACCCGAATAGACGAATGCTTGACGACAGGCGAAAAGATCTCATAATAATCTACGCCTTTCCGCTGACCGTAGCCTTTAATTACCAGCCTCGCTTTGTATCGAGGGCGAGTAGCATCATCCGTCTGCTTCACTCTAAACACCCATCGATTCTTCAAAGCCTTCTTGCCCTTTGGCAACCGCACCAGCTCATAAGTGGAATTGGCGTGTAAGGAATTCATCTCCTCCTGCATAGCCGGCATCCACTCCTGCCTGTGTTCGTCATCCATAGCCTCTGCAAAGCTTTCGGGCTCTTCCCCGTCAGTCAATAGCACATACTCACCCGGTGAGTATCTCGTAGATAGTCGACGCTCTCTGTCGCTCCTTCTCAGTGGAGCCACTGGTGCTGGCTGTATACCAACAGCCTCCTCCCCTTCAGGAACTGTATCCCCGGCATGCTCATCCTCCTGAGGGACACCCTGACCACCATCAGCAGGCTGATGATCAAGGTTGGGAGCAACTCCATGTACTGGCTCCCCTATAATTAGATCCTCTGTGATATCCTCTGAAAATTGCTAGAAGCGAAATGAATCTAACTCAGGCAATTCCTCAGCCTCAGAAGACGTCTCGGAATCCTGAGTGTTGGTCATGGTCTGGTCCTTGACGAATACCACGTCCCTGCTTCTGTAGAGCTTTCTTCCCACCGGGTCGTAGAGTCTATAGCCAAACTCATCCCGACCGTAGCCGACAAAGACGCATCGCCTCGTCTTCGGCTCAAGTTTGGACCTCTCGTCCTTCGGTACATGCACGAAGACCTTACAGCCAAACACTCGCAGGTAATTGTATGGCGGCTCTTTGCCGTACCATACTTTGTCAGGCACATCACCCTGCAAAGGAGCACTAAGAGATAAATTAATAACATAAGCAGCTGTGAGAAGAGCCTCACCCCAATAACTGCCCGGCAAGTTTGCTTCTGACAGCAAATATCGCACCCTCTCCATCATCGTCCTGTTCATGCGCTCCGCTACACCATTGAGCTGAGGTGTCTTGGGCGGAGTCTTCTGGTGTCGTATCCCTTGCTCTCTGCAATAAGCATCAAAGGGACCGATGTATTTGCCGCCATTGTCGGACCGAACACACAATAACTTCTTGCCCGCCTCTCTTTCAACAGAGGCCTGAAACTCTTTGAAAATAGGTAGCACCTGATCCTTGGTCTTTAAGGCATATACCCAAACCTTCCTGGAACAGTCATCAATAAAAGTTATAAAGTGAGATGCACCACCAATAAATTTTACCTTCATAGGACCGCAGACATCCGAGTGAATCAACTCGAGCAACGCTTGCTTTCTTGAACTTGGGTGACTTTGGAAAGACACCCTATTTTGCTTCCCAGCTAAGCAGTGCGTGCACTTCTCTAACTTTGTAGACTTGAGCCCTGGAATCACCTTCCTGTTCACCAAGTAACTCATCCCCTTCTTGCTGATATGGCCGAGCCGCCTGTGCCACAACTCGGTAGACGCATCACTAACAGCATTCACCTCCTGTGCTCCATGTGCGATCCCCTCTATATAGTAGAGACCAGACTTCTTGCTTCCTCTGGCAATCACCATCGAACCTCTGGAAAGCTTCCACTGACTATTCCCGAAGAGACTGAGAAATTCCTTATCATCCAACCTTCCAACCGACACCAGGTTGAAACGGATATCAGGGACATGACGAACATCTTTGAGAACAAGAACTGCACCCGTCTTCGTCCTCAAATGCACATCTCCAACGGCAACCGCCTTTGACACATCTCCATTTCCCATCTTCAACACTCCACAGTCGTCTGTCGTGTAAGTGGCAAATAGTGTCCTGTTGTGAGATACATGCGCTGAAGCACCTGAGTCCACCAGCCAAGAATTGTCATCGCAGGCGAGGTTTGTGATAACCTCATCACCTACGACGATCACATCGCCTCCATGTATCGAAGTCGCCGCTGTAGTGTTCTCATCTTGCTTCCCCTTGTCGCCATTCTTCTCTCTCTTCCGAGCGAAACAGTTCCGCTTGATGTGGCCCTTCTTGCCACAATGGTAACACTCCGAGTCCTCGTATCGACCCTTGGACTTCCCTCTGCTCTTGTCTCTACCACCAGCTGGACCCCTGCTTTTGTCCCTTCCACGGCTCTCTGAAACTAGTACCTCTGAGTGATGGGATATGGATGAAGTGCCCTGAGAACGTCTCCGCATCTCTTCATTCAGTACCCCGCTCTTGGCAAACTCCAGACTGACCACGCCTTCCGGAGCAGAAGCGATAATAGATACTCGTACGGTCTCCCACGAGTCTGGCAATGTACATAGCAACCAAAGTCCTTGAACCTCGTCGTCGAACTCAGACTCCCATCGAGGATAGCTGGTCCACCACGCCCTGGAACTCACTCAAGTGATCCGTAATGGATGCACCATCTTTGTACCGCAGACCCATCATCATCCGGATCAGGAACAGTTTGTTTACCCCGGTCTTTTTCGCGTACAAAGATTCCAACTTCTCCCACAACGTCTTCGCATGCTCAATATTGGCAACGTGGTTGTACACGTTCTCGTCAACGAACTGCCGCATGTACCCACACACCTGTATATGCTCGAAGTTCTAGTCCTCATCGGATTTGTCACTGGGCTTCTCGGATGCAAATACTGGAAGATGCAGCTTCTTGACGAACAGCAAATCCTTCATCTTGCTCCGCCAATAATGGTAGTTGGTACCGTTCAGGTTCACCATGCGCACCGGCTTCGCGTCCATCTCTGCTTCCTGGTTTGACTGTCAACTCCTGGCACTTCTTTGAACTCAAAGCTCTGATACCACTCCGTTGGGAACGAAGCGCGGAAACCGTTCTCCCAAACCAGAAAGTCCTGCGAGAGAACCGAGCAAAAGCACACAAACCAAAAACGCCAAACATAATCGCAGACACAAAGATTTTTGACGTGGAAAACCCTTGCGGGAAAAACCACGGGACGATCGGAGTCCAACCCTGAAAAACCTCCACTAATGGAATAAAGAGAATACACCCTCTACAAGCTCCTCCCGATCCAACACGGATCACCACAACTCACTTGAAAGAAGAAATTTTTTGATTGCGGACTCCGAAGAACAAGAGATGCAAAAAAATTATTCGAAACAATCTCTCCTTCACAATAGTCCTTAATCCTCTCTCTCTCTCTCTCTCAAAGATTGTAAGCACTTTTGTTTTGAGATGATATTACAACTAGCATGCATCACCCTTTTATAAGCCCTTGGTAATCCATACATGGAAGGCCAATATATATGGAAACTTCCAATATAAATCAATTATATATTTAATGGAAATCTAATCATAATTGGCTTGCCATAATTGGAAACCCAATTATATGGAAAGCTACTATATGAAGGGTCCAATTATAAATATATGATCAAAGTAAATATGGAAATCCAATCATATATTTCCTTACCATATATGTTCCAAAATAGGATCCATGCACTCCCCGAGCTTCTCCGACACACGGATGGCGCTCGTCGCTCTCCGGGGTATTCTCCACATAGGTTGGGAACCCCACCCACTCCAACACTATGTAGTATAAATCATTAGTTATGAAACATAGTGATGAAATAATATAAATCATGCCTAGAACCTAAGTAGTTGGCTTTATAGAAGAATATAAACTACAAATATTGATATAGAAGGCAGAGGAACAAATAATTTATGGAGAAGTATTGGGAGTCTATACATATGACTCACTGGTTAAGAGGCATAGGAGAAAGCTTAGTAATAAAAATAATATATATCCTGACTAAAAATGTGAGGGGACAGTAAACTTTGGAGAGGAGAGAGAGAAGAGGACAAGACACGAAACAAGAAAAGATAGTGCAATGGCTTAATCTCTAGGTTGCACCACATATGTATTTATATTAATATACATGGTGATAAATACACCCACAACAATTTTATTTTGCCCACATAAGATAAATAACAATAATAACTCTAACACCCTTCCTCAAGCTAGAGCATTGAGATTAGACATGCCCAGCTTGTTACATAAATCAGAAAATGAACCACGAGCAAGTGGTTTGGAGAGGATATCACATAACTGATCCTCAGACCGAAAATATGGAGTGATAATCTATTTCTTCAACAACAAATCACAAAAAAATGACAATCCGCCTCGATATTCTTAGTGCGCTCATGAAAAACTGGATTACTTGCGATGAAACTGCCGATCGTTTGGCACAATACATTTCCATAGGAATATGAATCATAATCCCTATTTCATAAAGAAGAGACTGCACCTACGTCATCTCAGAAGCTGTATCAGCAATCGCACGATACTTGGCCTCTGTAATAGAACGAGCCGCAACATTATGCTTCTTACTATCAAGGATCAAATTATCGGCCGACACGTATCGGTATCGGCCGTATCGGATCGGATTTGGGCACTGCCGATCCGATACTCCCAAAAATGATCGGTATCAGCCGAAACATGTATAAAAAATTTCGTATCGGTACGTGACCAATATGAACCGATACGAACAATTTCTTAAAAAAACGAATAATTCAAAAGAAAAAAACGAATTGATCAAATAAAGCAATAGATTCGAATTACAGAAATTCAATCATCAAATCCAGATGAAGAAGCATCAATAATTGAAACATTTAATTAAAATCTTTATAAATTAGATAAAAAAAAATACATGTGGCTGAGCCGGAGAGCATGCGGCTATATAGGAGGAAGGGGGGGGGTGTTTTGTGAGCTGCAGAGAGAAGAGATGGAGTGGAGAGAGAAATGGGGTGGCATTGAAAATGGGATTGAGTGTTTGTGAGATTTTTTTCTTTTCTTTCTTTCTTGCTACACATTCAATGGCCCATCACATCCAACTGTTGTTCACTGCCAAGTTTAAAAAATTAAGAACTCATGAGTTCCCAACAAGGACAGTAAAGAGAACTAGAAGGAGCTGTCAACCGTAGGCCTACTCCAGCATGCACCTTGTAGAGGTGATAGATGCGGCAGTAGATAGATGCAGCAGTTGATAGAAACAGTTGAATGGCAAGTGGTGCCACATATCTTTTCTCTATGACCTAAAAGTCCTGTCCTACATTAGGGGTTATTTCTTATCACTTATTTACTTCCTTCCATCAGGTCTCTGTTCTGTTGCATGGGGGAGTACAGGCAATTTCCCTAGCTACTTAAGCCTAGCTTAGACTAGCCTACTCCTTTATTATCTCTCTGGTACTGCTAGAGTCAGGGACATGAGTCACATCATACTTTAAAATGCTCCCTTTTACTCGGCCCAAAAAAATGCAAAACAAGCTTCACTGTCAGAAAAAACAACAAAACCAATTTTTTTATATAATTTTTGTTACTAACGTTAACTTCTGTAACTCTCTATATACCATTTTTGCTAGTGTTTCCCTATTTTGAACAACACAACAGCTTTTATATATATATATATATATATATATATATATATATATATATATATATATTGCAAATAGAGAGGAGGGCGGAGTGGGGATTAGGCCGCTGCTGGAGATTCGGGAGGCCTCCGCGCTTAAGCTGGCATGGAAATTCATTAACGGGGGTTCTCTCTGGGTTGCCTGGATGCATAGCAGATATGTGAAGTAGGGCAACCTTTGGACGTGTGCTACGGACAACAACCATTCCGTCACGTTCAAGTCTGTCCTGAGACACAAGGGGATTCTCAAGTCTGCTATCAGGAGGGTCATGAAGGATGGGTCTGGGACAGACCTTTGGCGGGATCCCTGGATTGATCGGTGCTCGTTATTTGACATTAGGGGGGCTCAGACTCACCAGGAGGACAGGCGGGGCCTGACGTGCTGTCGGATCATTCGCGATGGGGAGTGGAGGTCGGAGTCCTATCGTTTTACCATGGAGCTGGGAGAGATCATTAGCAATATTGATATAGATCCGGATTTGCCTGCATATCGGTGGATTTGGGAGCCGACTGGTGCGCCCCCGGGTACTGGGGAGTTCCAGTTCAGGAGTTGCTACAATCTCATCAGGCGCACTTTCCCCCGAAGCCTGGACTTCGACTTCGTATGGTGCAAGGGTCTGGCAAGGAAGATGCAGCTCTGTATTTACAAACTCCTATTGGGTCGCCTTCTTACTAGAGATCGGTTGAGTTCTTTTGGAGTGACAGTCCCAGATCCCAAGTGTGTGTTGTGCGGGCTGGAGCAAGAATCTATCAGTCACATCTTCTTTGAGTGTGACCTGGCTTGGCAGATCTGGAAGGAGCAGAGTAGAACTTTGGGAGGTTGCGTCTCTGGGAAGAGTATTGGGGACATCATTACGGTGATCCGCGATAATAGAGGCCGAGGGGAGGACTGGTTCCGGACCGCCAGGGTTCGTCTGGCTGCTTCGGTTTGGCATGTCTGGCGGGAACGAAACCGTCAGATCTTCGAGGGACTGGTTACACCTCTGGTGGGCATGCTTCATAACATCGAATTTGATGTAAATGTTATGAGGTCTTGATGAGTGGGATCCTCCACTTTGATTGTATGTTGTATGATTACTGTGTTACTTTGGAATAAAATTTACCTTTTTCCAAAAAAAAAAATATATATATTGCAAATACCAAGAAATCCAATACTATCGATACCGATACTCATACCAAATATCCGATACCGATACCGATACTTTGAACCTTGCTTACTATGTCAGGTTACAAGATTATCACCCACAAATGTACAATAGCTATAAGTAGACCGCCTATCACTGTAGCTGTCTGCCCAATCAGCATCACTAAATCTCGTCACTGTGAGCAACTAGAAAGGTTTGTACAACAAACCCGTTTCAGGTGCACCCTTCAAGTATCATATAGTGCGAGAGAGAGCCTATCAAAGTGGTTGTTAAGAGGAATGCATAAACTGACTAACTACTACAACTGCATAAGTGATGTTTGGTCGTATAATAGTAAGATATATGTTTTTCAACCAGTTGTCTATAATGTCCAATATCCTTAAATAACTCTTCCTTGTCAGCATCAAGTTTGTCATGATAATCCATAGAAATCTCAACTGGCCGACACTCCAACATCTCAGTCTCTGAAAGCAAGTCTAGAACATACTTGCGCTGCGACAGATGTATATGTAATCCCCCCTCCTATTTTATATAATAATCTAGAATATATAAGGGACCTAGAAATAATTTTTGTATATTTATATATGTTGGCCCATTGGTCTAATCACACCTGATTTTGATAACCGACAAAAACTACCATTCGATATACAAAAATAATATGCAGGTATGCTACTACTGCTGAACGACTGCTACCATGCTGCTACATTCAGAGTCTCTGCAATGATTTTGTATCGCTGATCAAGACATTTTTTCTATGTTATTATGTATTTTTCAATTTATTGAGTCTAAGAAAAATGTACGGTTGAAAGAGATTGGTACCTGGTTAAGGTACAAAGTCCACTTACCAAAATAGCCTCCCAATTTATTCCCTGATCAGTCCATTTATTAAACCCAGTTCACATATCGAATAGCCCACAAAACCTAGAACACAAACCTATTCTTCATGATTCAAACCAGCATACAGGGCAACCGAACTCGTACGGAGTTCTGCCAGAACTCGGACCGAACTCGGCCCCCCTAAACCAGTTCCCAAGGGCTTACGTCATCCTGAAGAACAGGCTCCAAACGTTCGAATTTTTGAACGTTGGACTACCGAACTCTGTCTGAGTTCTGTCCAAGAAAACACTACAAATAGAGGAGAATTCTTCATTCTATTCACTCAATCATCTCTTCTCTATTCATTCAAGTGTTCTCAAAGAGTTTTTTACTTTCAGATTAGAGCTTTACAACTCCTAGCCAAGCCGGTGCCAGTTATACTTCAATCTAGAAGTTTGGACGAGTTGTATAAAAGGTTTGGAAACATCTCAGTTTTCATCTTATTCCTGAAGTCGACAAGTCCTTCGGATTAAAGGCTTGCAAGTTGAAGTAGTGCACTTTGGATGAAAAGCATGTGCTGTAAGGAGCTGCAAGCGCTTCGGATTCAAAGCTTGTATTTTACGAGATAGTGGATTCAACATCAAGCTAGAGTACTCGTGACTGGACTAGTCCTCTCAGAGGAAAGCCAATACAAACCTTGGTGTTTGTGTTTTCTTTTCTGAACGTATTTATATTATGCATTTATTTAAATACTGCCTACTTCATATTAGATTGTTACTGCCTTAAATATTTTTAGAGATAATTTTTATTCCGCTACACACACGCACTCTATACACCCCTCCTCTAGAGGTGCTCAACGTTCCTACAATTGGTATAAGAGCTGGTTAATTTCAAATAACACTCTAGAGAGTATACATATGGCAGCCATGAAATCTATGTTCACCGGTGAAAGGCAGTCCACAAATAGACCCCCACTATTTGATGGAACAAACTATACTTACTGGAAAACACGAATGAATTTCTTCCTGAAATCTCTCGACTTTGATCTCTAGTCTATAGTCATAGACGGCTACAAAAAACCACCTAGAATAGTGATTAATAGTAATCTTGTAGACAAGCCACATGACAGATACACAAATATAGAAAAGATACAAGCCAGCCTTGACGTAAGAGTGATCAATGCACTATTCTATGCCATTGACAAAACTGAGTTTAATAGAGTATCTACATGTGTCACATCACACGATATTTGGAAACTTCTTGAGGTAACTCATGAAGGTACTTCACAAGTGAACGAATCCAAGATAAGTAGATTGACACAAGAGTATGAGGCTTTCAAGATGAAGCCAAATGAATCAATCACTCAGATGTTTACACGTTTCCTAGATATTACTAATCCTTTATCATATCTTGACAAGGATTACTCAAATCATGAAAAGATTTGCAAAGTGCTCAGAGGACTAACAAAGAAATGGAACTAAAGGCCATTGTGATCATAAAAAGAAACGATCTCACCACAACGTCGCTGGAGACACTAATGGGAAAACTGATGACTCATGAGCTAGACTTACAAGACTTGGAGAACCTTCTCCAAAAGAAAAGTCTGTCGCCTTCAAATTTCATGCTAAAAGAGTCTCAAGCGAAGACACGGATGATGAAGATTCAGATGGTGAGGAACAAGCTCTTCTTGTAAAGAACTTCAATAAATTTTTGAGGTTTCATAAATCAAACCGAAAGAAAAAAAAATTATCAAGAAAGCAATGAAGAAGAGACTATCTGCTATGGCTGTAAGAAGACTGGACACATCAAGAAAGACTGTCCAATGGCAAAGAAGACAAGTCGATACGAACGATCAAACAGAAAGTCTTCATCACGAAAGTATGCTAATACCAGCATCTAGCATGAAAGTGAAGCCAGTGAATCAGAGATATACGGGAAACACGTTCCACCAGTAACACGAATGAAGAAATATCAACTCCTAAGCTTAGCATGCATGATGCTCACAAAACTATTAAGAAAAGAGATCATGACTATGCCAAATTGAACGAGTTATATGAGTTAAATAAGAAGTATAGCATTGCTGCACAAAAGATTGATGTTATATCTATTAAGTATGATGAGGCATATGCTTTATCTAAAAAGTTAGAGGTAAAGTTGGAAAAACATGTTATACCTGCTACTCGGCCAAAGATTTGTCATATGACACAGCATATACATAACAACATAACACGACACGATCAAAGAAAGCACGTAAGCATAACGTTTCACATAATCATGACTTTGTTTACAAGTATCCAAGGACGGGACGTGGAATCGAAATAATGAAACGTCGGTTGTGGCATGGTGCCTAGGGATAGGACGCCAAATCAGAATGTATGGTTTTGAGGAAAACGAACTGTTGCATGAGTAGAATGATAATATTGCTTAATTCTGTTCCGTGGCATGCATCTGTTTCATAGCTTTAACTGTTCACACACTTGCATAGTCATGGACAACTTGTGCACAAGGTATAGTTTTTCTTGAAACGGTATCGGGAACACCGGGACTAAATCGACCTCAAGAGAATGTGAGATTCGTGCTTCGGCGCTAGACATTGCGGGACCTCCAGTTGGACTTGTAACCCAGGCTGATAGGATGCGTCACAATGGCATATGATAGTTCTTCATGGTGTCGTAACATCAATGACCACATATAGGATAGATAACATGCTTATATATTGTCTTAAGCAGGTAGTAAGTATTATCTCTGTTTTTATACAGGGACAAGTACAACCGTAGTAAGAAATGATTATAAATGCTATGGATTACTGTTTCGAGAATGCTATCGATATGAACTAAAATTCATCTAGTTCTAAATAGAAAGACAACATTGAATGCATGCTTTCCTTAATAAGAAGTGTCGGTTTAGACGAGTGGGTTCATTAGCTTACTAGTGAGTATACTAATCCTCCAATCCCACAGGTAACGAGAACCTTTAGGATGCACGGTACTAGGTCCAAGCTGAAGTTCGGGGAGGCGTTTTGGTGCTCTTCCTATTTTGAAGATAATTCATCTCAAAGGCTTGCAATGTATAAAAGGGTATAAATGTATGGAACGACAAATATTATGTCAGGCAGCTTGTCGAGTTTGAAACTATTTAAATCAAATATAGCCGCAACGGCATATCCAATATAAATATGACTTGCACTTCCTTGCAAACTATTATTGAAAAGCATATTATCTTCCTACACTGTGTTCAATTCTCTACAATTTGTGAAATTTCAACTTGATGTTTCAAAAGAATTATCAAATGCAATGTGTATCACGTCCCAGCGAGGATGATCAATACGGCATAAATTGATGCGAGTTCGAACGATTTGTCGAATCGGGACATGACAACCACGAACAACGAACGACGAATCACCAAAAATAGATTAAAAAAAACGCAACCATCAAACAACGCCATAAAGGTATCGTGATTGTCGTCCCTAACCCCCATCGAACTCACCGCCGAGTTCAATCGACGGCAACGTGGATGAGATTTGCAGTACCTTCAAGTTGCTTTGATACCAAGTGGAGTTTGGAGAGGGAAGACTGAAAAGAGAGTGCAAGGACTATATCCCTATGTAGCACATCATGTGTATTTATATTAATATGCATAATAATAAATACACCTACGACTACTTCATTGTACCCACATAAGATAAATAAGTAAAATAACTATAATAACTCTAACTCGGTCAATAAAAACAACACAAATGTACATGTACAGTAAAGTTACGACCGTTCTGAATTCATATATTTGCATCAGGATTCTATCACATGAAAATTCTGTAAGCTGAATGTCAATATTTAGACCATAAAGCAAGCATTTCAATCTCCATGTAATCTACTATCATGCACACCCCATACTGATAGAAGAAACTTATTCTTACAACCAGACCACTTTAAAAAGGGGTTTTCCTCTTCAAGGAATAATCAGTAAGTGTGTAAATAAAACAATCTATACGTCTATCTAGCTCAAAAAGTAGAATAAAATGAGCCAACAATGACCAGGTCACCACTAAAAAAAACAATACTATTGAGAAAAGTAAAACCTAATTATCAATTTTCATGTGATTCTAGACTTCATCAATCCAACTCAGGTTATAGATATAGTTGAAGCCAGTTAATATAAGAGAGAAAGACACAATCTTTAGATTTTAGTAACATTTAATCTCCATAGTTGCAAATATGTGTTATACATCTGTTTAAAATATCATCTAAAGAGCAAGGGTAAGCTAAAAACTGACCTTCTGTGGTGAGGGGAAGTGATAATTGGCATGATCCTACTGGAAGTTGGAGCTTCTCCTTTAGAATTGTCAAGTCGGGCTTGTACAACCAAGCATTCCCTTCACGAACAACAAGATGTTTGCACGTGAAGAGGTTTGGTATTGGGAAACAATCGGTTACAAAGAGAACGTGGACCTTGAGGTCGCTGTCTCCATGAGCTGCAGCAAGCTTGGCCGCCGCAACCTGCAAATGCAATCTAGCAACATCTCTTGACCAGTTCTTTCCCGATCTATTACAGGGAAGCTTGACAGCAACAAGGTCAAGCCGTGACCTTACAGAGATCTTAGGGTCGGGAAGGTTTGGACAAGTGGGCACTTCAGATTCTTCTTCCTCGTCAATCCACTCAGGATAAAGTTCCTCCCAAGTGAGATTGCTCTTTGCATAGTCCATACGCACAACAGAAAACTCTGCGTGAGGTAGCAGCTGCTGCCAGTAATTTACCTCAGTTATGTTGAAATTAAGTAGGCCAAGTTTCAGGCGTCCTCTTCTACCATTCAGTTTGCCCACAGCTCTCGATATTTGAGCCCAATTAACATCCAAATGTGATTCATAACGCGAGTCTGAAATGGTTCTTTCCCAAATCCAGCCAACATCTACAAACTTGGACCTTCATTCAATATTGTGAAAAGAAAAAGAAAAAAAAAAGAGACAAATTAGAACAGGCAACTTCATAGTTTATAGTGATTCGTGATAGATTGGCACTCGAGGAATTCACGTTTCCAAAATAAAGAAGAAAAAAAGGTTTGCAATTCTGAAGTACAAACATATCTTATGATAAGGAACTCATCATAATTTCATAAGTCAACATATCCTTTATGCACGTTACACTTGGCCGTAAGTTCTCGAAAATGTTTCAAGCCTTAATGAACTTTTGCAGAACTGTGAGTAATAAAATTTATCTATCATAAATCAATAATTAAAATGAGCAGGTAAAAATGAAGGATCTTACCTTTGACCAGAATGCCTGAAATGCTCATTGTTAACTGCTGGAGAGCAAAAAAGTGTTAAAAGAGTGCCACATGTGATAATTAAGAGGACCACTTTCAAGGAACGAAATTTGCATCTTGAACTCCTATCAGGTGTAGAAAATGTGAACTTCTCTATATCTTTATAGTCTTTACTTCTTTGAGTCCTCATTTTTCTTGCATCATCACTAAGACATGAAGGAAACCATCGACTTAGCCATTCAGGACAAAATAAAGACCAAAATAATGAAAACAATGACATTGACGAGCCAGTGTAAGTAAATGTCTACAAAAACTCCAGTGATACAATGTGGCAAAGAAGAGGAAAGAATTATTGTTATTCCCGGGGCACAATTTTTGATAGAAAACTGAGAAAATGAAACGATTGTAAAGACAACGTTTCTAGCAACACTCCTTAGAAGGTGCTTGACAGAGATCCTTGGAGGATTCTGGATTACGAAAATCTAAGAAGATTTTGTAACAGCAGCAAACGATTATAGTACTTCTAAAAAGAAAGTACAAATCGAGTTACTAGCAGCAGCAGCGAAGTGGATGACAGGCGATAGATGGAAGAACAGCATGCTGGGGTGAATTATCACCGCTGCTCAAAGCTTAATTCGTCCCACACGAACAGCTTCCAGGAACCAGCAAGTTCGACAGAGTACTTTGGAACACTCTGCTCTTCTGACTCGTCGGAAGGCGCACGGACTCCTGCACTAAGTGGCATTGGTGCTATTCTTCTCTTCTCTCTGTCACTCTGTGGAATTGTGTTAAGAAACACTTATCTATTCTGTATTCTGAGAGAGAGAGAGAGAGAGAGAGAGCAGAGAAGCTTATATAGGCCGCACTGCAACTGTCCAGTTAGCAAAATGTTTGGAACGTGGGAAGAAACAGTCCTGAACATTCTGCAACTGCTTAAATCGTGCACAGACACGATTTGAACCAACTGGCACACAGTGCGCGCCACCTGCGCCATACGTGCACCGTGCGCACAACACCACCAGCGCCACCAGCGCAACGTGCATACCGCGCGCACCTGCGCCACATGCGCACTGTGCAACCAGCGCAACCTGCGCCATCTGCGCCACCAGCGCAACCCGTGCCACCTGCGCACCGCGTGCATCCTGTGCTAACCGCTGCGCATACTGCAGCGCCAACTGTTGCACCAACTGGCTGCACTATCTGACGGCGCAAACGGACAGCGCGAACTGGCGCACGAACGGCTGCGCAAGAGGCTCGCACAACGAGCGCAACTTAAGCGCACTATGCGTCTAGCAACGATGTTGTCGTGCTAAGTGCAAAGTGCGTCAACAAAATGCCACATTACGCCTCATGAGCCTATGAGCCCGAGTCCGAGTCCGAGTCGCTAAGCCCCTACGTGGCTTAGCTCCATTGAAAATTAATTCCCAAGAGCAAAAAGCATGAATGCTTCATTGTTGATTTGGTCTTTTTTTCCACTAGAAAAATACCCCCACATGGCACATCTATGTGCACCTCCACATCACTTATGCATCTTTAAACAAGCATAGCTTATATATAGAGATACATTTCTTTTGGCCTAGCCGATGTGGGACTAAAATTTTCAATGCAAAAGCCAAAATTTCAACAATCTCCCACATATCTCTATATATGGGTTTGAGTGTTCCCCACAGTAATTGTCCATCATGCATTAGGAGAGATGTCGCTGACGACTTGAATCTTCTCGCATGGGTCAAACAACAGACTATAATACAAGAATGGACTAAGCCTTGAATTCTGCACTATAGCTGAAATTCTTCCCACTCACATAATGTAGTTACATGTGCTTCTGGCTACACCTTAAAGGCCCTGTGCCAGCCTGATTTCAGTGTATATTTTTGGGCGTCTACAAGTTTACCCTCAAGAGACGGCCTGCTATCTCTGTCCATACACTATAGGTGAGTTCTTTATTAAAAAAACATGGCATGAAGCGCTTTGCGCTTTCCTTGCGGTGCTACGTCGCTATGACATGACCTAAAGCCGAGACATTATCCCTACCGGGAACCTCATCGTAGTGTTATACTACTGTAGCATGAGGTCACCGCCTATTTGTAGTGTCATACTACCCAGCATGAAGCCTTAGGCTCCCTTACGGTGTTACGCCGCAATGACATGGCTTGCAAGGCCGAGGCTTTACCCCTATCCGGGTACCTCATCGTGGTATCGTGCCACTGTAACATGAGGAACACCTCCCCTTTGTAGTGCTGACTACCCCCTCTTTAATTTTACCATACAGCATTAGGCTAGCTGCCTATTTGCGGTACTACTCCGCTGTGACTTGGCTCGCAAAGCCGATGCATTACCCCTTTCGGAAATCTCATGGTGAAGTCACCCCACTGTAGCATGGAGTTTCACTCCTTGTAGTGCTGTGCTATCGTGCTTCTTGTAAAGCACACCAGGCATTCACTTTGCCTAAAAACTCATTAAGGCGTTTAAGCCAACCTCTCACAGGATCCGTTTTCCGCAGAAAAAAATAGTAGACAACAGTGGTTGTAGGTCCGTAACCTCTCCATGCCCTATAGGACATGTACCCACCGTTCCTGATATTTTTCCAGTTAATGGTCCTCCCTTGAACCAAAAGCTAGATGCCTAGTAGATTTTTCTTTGAACTAATAGCATAAAAATTTATGATAGGAATACAATAACACAATATCAGAATGTCTTCAAGCCCATTTTACTTGCTGTATCATCGACCAGCTGGCGCTTGAGGCCCTTGGTGAATGGATCCGCCAGATTATTCTGACTCCGAACATCAATCACTGCAATAATACCTCTCTTGATGAGATCGTGTACTGCCCTGTGCTTCAACCGCACAGTCCTCTTCTTCACGTTGAAGAGGTCATTTGATGCCGTCGCCGCAGTCGTCTGGTTGTCGCAGTATATCGGAATTGTCGGTATTTGCGCCCCAACCATTGGAAGATTATACATAAGCTCCCGAAGCCATTCTGCTTCCTTCGCTGCGGTATCAAGTGCAAAAAACTCAGATTCTATGGATGACCGCGAGAGCATAGTCTGCTTCTTCGACTTCCACGATATAGCAGCTCCACCCATTGTGAAAATGAATCCACCTGTGGACCTCTCGCTCTCCACCTCTGAGCAACAGCTGGCATCACTAAAGTCTTTCACTACCGGCAGATCTCCGCTGTAGTGCAGTGCATATGTCTGAGTCTTCTTGAGATATCTCATAACCCGTTTCACAGCTTTCCAGTACTCAATGCCTGGGTTGCTTGTGAAACAACTCAGCATTCCCACGGCAAAAGCTATGTCAGGCCTTGTGGCAGTAGTAGCATACATCAAACTCCCAATAACGCTTGCGTACTCCAGCTGCCTGACGCTTTCCCCTGAATTAGGCTTCAGTTTCAGATCACACCTGTAAGGCGTATCGATCCCTGGAAGATCCTGATACCCGTAGCGTGTGATCATTTTCTCAATATAATAAGATTGTGACAACGCTAGTCCAGTGTCTGTTCGGAAGATCTTGATCGCTAAGATCACATCAGCTTCCCCCAAGTCATTCATACTGAACTTGCTCGAGATGAACTTCTTTGTCTCCGTGACACAGCCCATATCCGTACCTAGGATTAGCATGTCGTCCACATACAGACAAACGATTACACCTCTTCCATCAGCGAACTTTGTGTAAACACACTTGTCCGTCTCGCTGACCCTGTAGCCATTTGACCGTATAACCTTATTAAATTTCTCATGCCACATCTTGGGAGCCTGTTTAAGACCGTACAAGGATTTCACCAAACTTGCAGACTTTGTCTTCAAGACCCTTGACAACAAATCTCTCTGGCTGTTGCATGTAAATCTCTTCGATCAGCTCACAATTTAGGAAAGCCGTTTTCACATCCATCTGATGTATCACCATCTTATGTATTGCTGCGAGAGCAATCAACATTCTGATGGTGGTCATCCAGGCTACTGGAGCATACGTGTCAAAGTAGTCGATCCCCTACTTCTGAGAAAATCCCTTGGCTGCCAGCCTAGCCTTGAACTTGTCAATAGTTCAATCTGCTTTCATCTTCTTGAAGATCCATTTGCATCCGATGGATTTCGCTACTTCAGGAAGATCAACCAACACCCAAGTGTTATTTGAGGTGATGGAATCAATTTCATTGTCAATCGTCTCCTTCCAGAAAATTGCGTCTCTGGTCTTCATCGCCTCATCATAGGTAAGCGGATCTGCTTCCACATGATAGGTGACAAAGTCATTTCCGAAGTCCTTCAGCCTCCTCACACGCTTTGTTGACGCCTCAGCGAGTTCTGGTTCAACCGTTGTTTCAACAACATCTTCTTGGACTACATCCTCATTGAAAACTTCAGTTTCCTGCGCACCCTTATTGTTTTCCGGAATATCCGCAAGAACAATGTTCTTGTGCCTTGCAAATTTGTCTTCAAAATATTCTGTGTCGCGAAATTCAATGATATAATTTGACTCAATATCAAGAAATCTCCGAGCATCACTCTTCTCGGCATAACCCAAAAAGATCGTCTTTGTAGTCTTTGTCCCAAGCTTCTGGATCTTTAGATCTGGAAGCTTCACATATGCCAGACACCCCCACACTCGAATGACATTCAAGTTAGGTCTGACTTTGAACCATTGTTCATGAGGAGTAACATCCGAAGTTGCATGAGGCACTCTATTTAGAATAAAAGTGATTGTTAATGCAGCTTCTCCTCAGTAGCACTTTGGAAGACCCGCAGTCAACAATATTGAGTTAACCATTTCTGTCAACGTTCTGTTCTTCCTCTCTGTTACTCCGTTTGACTGAGGAGAGTACGAAGCCGTGGTCTCATTTACAATTCCATGTTCTTTACAGAATGATGCGAATTCATGAGACCGATACTCTCCACCTCGATCACTTCTTATTCTCTTGAATTGTTGTCCAGTCTACTGCTCAGCTTCGGCCCTGAACTCCTTGAACTTCTCGAATACTTCGTCTTTAGCCTTCAGCAAATAGACGAATGCATACTTTGAGAAGTCATCGATGAAGGTTATGAAATACTTCATCCCGGCTTTTGTAGAGAACTGTTTGAAGTCACAGATATCAGAGTGTACCAACTCCAGAAGATCTGTACTTCGATTAACCCGAGAAAAGGGTTTCCTTGTGATCTTCGTTTGAGCACAAACTTCATATTTTTCTACCTTATCCCCACATTTGGAGATAAGTCCTAGACTAGACATTCTGTTTATTCGTTTACAATAAACATGTCCTAGCCTATTATGCCACAACTCAAAAGTATAAGCAGAAGGAGTGATTGCATTAATTACATTGGACTGATTTACAAGCTGAATTTTGAACATTCCTTCGGTATAAAATTTTGAACATTCCCAAGTGTTATTTGAGGTGATGGAATCAATTTCATTGTCAATCGTCTCCTTCCAGAAAATTGCGTCTCTGGGCTTCATCGCCTCATCATAGGTAAGCGGATCTGCTTCCACATGATAGGTGACAAAGTCATTTCCGAAGTCCTTCAGCCTCCTCACACGCTTTGCTGACGGCTCAGCGAGTTCTGGTTCAACCGTTGTTTCAACAACTTCTTGGACTACATCCTCATTGAAAACTTCAGTTTCCTGCGCACCCTTATTGTTCTCCGGAATATCCGCAAGAACAATGTTCTTGTGCCTTGCAAATTTGTCTTCAAAATATTCTGTGTCGCAAAATTCAATGATATAATTTGACTCAATATCAAGAAATCTCCGAGCATCACTCTTCTCGGCATAACCCAAAAAGATCGTCTTTGTAGTCCTTGTCCCATGCTTCTGGATCTTTAGATCTGAAAGCTTCACATATGCCAGACACCCCCACACTCGAATGACATTCAAGTTAGGTCTGACTTTGAACCATTGTTCATGAGGAGTAACATCCGAAGTTGCATGAGGCACTCTATTTAGAATAAAAGTGGTTGTTAATGCAGCTTCTCCTCAGTAGCACTTTAGAAGACCCGCAGTCAACAATATTGAGTTAACCATTTCTGTCAACGTTCTGTTCTTCCTCTCTGTTACTCCGTTTGACTGAAGAGAGTACGAAGTCGTGGTCTCATTTACAATTCCATGTTCTTTACAGAATGATGCGGATTCATGAGACCGATACTCTCCACCTCGATCACTTCTTATTATCTTGAGTTGTTGTCCAGTCTACTGCTCAGCTTCGGTCCTGAACTCCTTGAACTTCTCGAATACTTCGTCTTTAGCCTTCAGCAAATAGACGAATGCATACTTTGAGAAGTCATCGATGAAGGTTATGAAATACTTCATCCCGGCTTTTGTAGAGAACTGTTTGAAGTCACAGATAACAGAGTGTACCAACTCCAGAAGATCTGTACTTCGATTAACCCGAGAAAAGGGTTTCCTTGTGATCTTCGTTTGAGCACAAACTTCATATTTTTCTACCTTATCCCCACATTTGGAGATAAGTCCTAGACTAGACATTCTGTTTATTCGTTTACAATAAACATGTCCTAGCCTATTATGCCACAACTCAAAAGTATAAGCAGAAGGAGTGATTGCATTAATTACATTGGACTGATTTACAAGCTGAATTTTGAATATTCCTTCGGTATAAAAAGTTTTCCCGAAATATGTTCCCTTAATAGACATCACCATCTGGCCAGCATTGATGTCCATCCTGAGGCCTGCGTTGCAGAGTAGGCCTCCCGAGATCAGGTTCTTTGCGATAGCAGGTACATGCTTCACACTTTGAAGCGTCAGAGACTTTCCCGAAGTCAGCTTCAAAACCACCGTCCCGATCCCGAGCACTTCAGCTTGTGCCTGGTTTGCCACCATAACCACTTCAGAAGTTGGTGTATAGGTGGTAAACCACTCCTTGTTGGAGCAGACATGGCAGGTGGCCCCAGTGTCTACCCACTAGTCATAGTCAGCCCCCACCGCATCGACCTGCGCAACATTGCAACAACGTCAGTGATCATAGAAACCTTGCTAGACTCTTCTTGCTCTGATTGCTTGGTCTTTGCCTTGCATTCACTTTTGAAGTGGCCCTTCTTGCCACACTTGAAACAAGGCATCTGAGACTTTGCCTTCTTTTGCTTGAAAGAAGTCCCCTTCACGTTCAGATTGTTAGGGTCCTTCTTTTTGTTGTGGGAAGCCGCACGCTTTTCCTTTAGTTCCTTGGTATGAACCAAATTGGCGTTAGCCAATTGCTTGGATAGTACATCCACCTTCAGTTGAGCCCACATCTGGTCCTCAACATAGACTTCCTGCAGGAGATCTTCCAGACTGACCTCCAACTTCTTCCTATGCATGTTTGCATAGAACTTGCTCCATCCAGCGGGGAGCTTAGAAACGATCCCTCCAACAACAAACTTGTCGGGGAGGGACATCGCCTCGTCTTCCAACTTCTGTCGCAGCTTCAGAAACTCCTTCACCTGCGACAGCATTGGCTTCTCGTCTTCAAAGAACCACTTGTGATATTTCTCAACAAGAAATATCTTGCTACAGTTCTTATCATCCTCGTACAGTTTCTCCAGAGACTCCCAAATCTCTTTGGCAACAGTCTTCTTTGAATATGATTCTGCAAGGGAATCTTCTATAGCATTTAGGATCATAAGCCTACAAATGCTATTGTCCCTTCTCCACTTGGCCTGGTTCTTCGTAGCCGCAAAAATTGTGGCTGTAGATCCAGTTTCTGGAACATAGGTTCCTCCTCAAACAACACGTGATCAACATCAGAGAACTGAATATTGAGAAAAACCTTTCTTTTCCAGATTTGATAGTGCTCACCATCAAATTGCTCTAACTTTGAGAAGTTAGGATTGACTAGCAAAGCACGAAAGTTTTCCATCTTTCAATTAAGCTTTGAGATTGTTATTCCCGGGACGCACTTTTTGATGGAAAACTGAGAAAATGAAACGATTGTAAAGACGTTTCTAGCAACACTCCTTAGAAGGTGCTTGACAGAGATCCTTGAAAGATTTTAAATTACGAAAATCTAAGAAGATTTAGTAACAGCAACAAACTATTATAGTACTTCTAAAAAGAAAGCACAAATCGAGTTACTAGCAGCAGCAGCGAAGTGGATGACAGACGATAGATGGAAGAACAGCTTGCTGGGGTGAATTATCACCGTTGCTCAAAACTTAATTCGCCCCACACGAACAGCTTCCAGGAACCAGCAAGTTCGACGGAGAACTTTGGAACACTCTGCTCTTCTGACTCCTCGAAAGACACATGGACTCTTGCACTAAGTGGCGTTGGTGCTATTCTTCTCCTCTCTGTCACTCTGTGGAATTGTGTTAAGAAACACTTGTCTATTCTGTATTCTGAGAGAGAGAGAGAGAGAGAGAGAGCAGAGAAGCTTATATAGGCCGCACTGCAACTGCCCAGTTAGCAAAATATTCAGAACGTGGGAAGAAACTGCCCCGAACATTCTGCAACTGCTCAAATCGTGCACAGACACGATTTGAACCAACTGGCGCACAGTGCGCGCCACCTGCGCCATACGCGCACAGCGCGCACAGCGCGCACAGCGCCACAGCGCAACGTGTGCACCGCGCGCACCTGCGCACCGTGCGACCAGCACAAACTGCGCCACATGCGCACCGCGTGCACCCTGTGCCAACTGCTGCACCATCTGACTGCGGCAACTGGCGCGCCATTTGGCCGCGCAAACGGGCAACGCGAACTGGCGCGCGAACGGCTGCGCAAGAGGCTCGTGCAACGAGCGCAACTTAAGCGCACTATGCGCCTAACGACGATGCTGTCGTGCTAAGTGCGCCAACTAAACGCCACATTACGCCTCATGAGCCTAAGTCCTAGTCCGAGTCGCTAAGCCCCTATGGGACTTAGCTCTATTGAAAATTAATTCCCAAGAGCAAAAAGCATGAATGCTTCATTGTTGATTTGGTCTTTTTTTCCACTAGAACAATACCCCTATATGGCACACCCATGTGCACCTCCACACCACTTACGTATCTCTAAACAAGCATAGCTTATATATAGAGATACATTTCTTTTGGCCTAGCCGATGTGGGACTAAAATTTTCAATGCAAAGGCCAAAATCCTAACAATTATTTACCGATTAATCTCTAGACTTCCTACTTCCTTTATCAAGGCCAACATATTTTTTCACATGGAGTTGTTGAGAATTTTGGTGGAATGGGATAAAATTTACTAGGGCTTTTGGGCAACATTTATAAGAATAAAAAGAATGTAAAATGACATTACCAGCCCAGCAAGAATAGAAAATACACCAATTAATAAGTGCCTACAAATATGATAACTAATCTACTGTTTAACAGGCATAACAAAGAGTAAATCACAGTAAAGTACATAATTCAGTATACATCTCTGGAACTTGAAATTCATAATCAAGCTGTTTGAAACAGAAAATGCACCATCTTGTTAAGTAACAAATAGATTTTGCCACATCTAGTACGAAGTGATTGCAGTGAGTTGGTATAGCAGCAGAGGACCGGATGGATAGTAATGTGAGACCACCGATGAGGTGCAGAGAGAACGTGTGGAATAGAAGTATATTGGACTACTGATGGTTCAAATCAGAAACATTTATAAGAAAGTTTATATAGTATCTGAAACTCTAAGTATGAACGAATCCATTATTTCTATCTAAATTTCTCGATGTAAAAGAAGATATCGACCCTCAAATGAAGATAACTGACAGAAAAGATCACATAAACCAACACAATAGTTAGACACCAATTCAATAAGAATATCACTGATTAATCTCTAGACTTCTACTCCCTCTATCGAGGCCAACAGATGTTTTTCATATGGAATTAACAAAGAGTAAATCACAGTACAGTATATAATTCAATATAAATCTCGTCACTTCTTGAAAGTCATAATCAAGGCAGTATGAAACAGAAGAGAGACCATCTTGATAAATAACAATTTTGCCACATTTGGTCCGAACTGATTTCAGTGAGTTGGCACAACCGCAGAGGACCGGATGGGCAGTAAAGCAAGACTACTGTTGCAGTGTAGAAGAGAGAAAGGGTGGAGAAAGGATTGCAGAGGGGTACTTTTTGTCCATTTTTATAAGTAAGAAAGTCTACTATTTCTGAAACTGTAAGCATTAATTAGAATGAAAGAATGGACCCTTATATGGAGATAATTGAAGGAAAAGAGCACATGAACCTCTGCAATAGTTAGAACACATTTCCATACCCAAAAAACACCGACTTCATAGTCATGGAATTAACTCCACTCTCCAGCAATACGAAAATTAAGGACACCACTATATATTCTGATGTTAATCTTCTAAATTCAAGCAAACAGAATCAAATTCAAGAAGGAAATTGATCTATTATACCTTGTCAGTATAAAAATCCTCAAAACTTTATCATATGTCAAGAAAGTAAGAATCGATAAGGCTGACGATACAACACTAAAAGCATCAAAAGACCATAATTTCAAGGTCGTGCCATATCTGAGAACTTTCATGCCTTGTGATGTCAGGTATGTTAAGAGTCCCGGCCAGGTTCACCAGGACTCTAAGATATTGGTGAGGGTTGAGGTTAATGTTTAACATTACTCAACACGGTACCTATCCAAGATGACGAAGGACTAAATGAGAAAATCCCCCATCACCAACAGCTAGCTCTGTTGATTAAAAATAGGAACATAAGTTGAAACAAGATTGGTTCCATGAAATTCCATAAGCACTTCCCTGCCTGCCTGGTACCTCCACATAGAAAGATATAAACCAAAGATAATTGAGAAGTAAGCATCGGGCACCAAACGAAGGTAAGACAATCTGCCACGAATTAGTAATCGAGCAAACAAGATGACCTGATGCAACTCAAGTACTGTTAACGTTCGCATGCTTACAATGTACGATCTACAGTCCTAACAACACAAAGCTTATTATATAGTAATGCTAATAGTCTAGTCCAAGAATGCAGATTAAAACAAAAGGGAAGGATATATATTTAGATATAGATATAGAGAGAGAGAGAGAGAGATCTCAATTCTTTGTTTGACAGCCAAAACAACAAAATGTACTATGTCAGCAATCACAAACACAGCCAAACATCAACATAAAGAGGGGCGTCCGTGTCGCATCGTGTATCGGACACGTGTATCGGACACGACCCACGGAGAAATACCAAAATACACTAGGACACACCAAAAGTAAAGAAGAAAAAAAAAAGAGCAGCAAAATAAGTCACCTAGACAAACCCGGCCGGTAGCGAGCCTCCAACGAGACCGGAGAGCCGCCCATTACCCCCCTCATATCGAGCCGGCAGCAGCACAGAAAAGCACCATCAGACCCCAAATCTGCAGCACAATTTATCACCAAAACAAATGTGGAAAAATCAACACATGAGAATTGTATAACAAGTCACCACTACCATTATCAGCAGCAGCAGCAGCAGCAGATAGAATATAACAACATTTCAATGCAAACAAATTTCAAATAGTCAAATATGCAGTAGAAAGTAGGAAAAGTTGTTGACATAGAAGTCATCAAAATAAAAAATAAACATACACCCACCTTCCCCAAAGGAAAAAATTTTGCTGCCGAGTAGAAGTTTTCAAGAAATATATTGGTGGGTTTTGCTTTTCTCTCGTGTGTCTTTTGCCCCAAAATTTGCTCACCTTTTTTTATATTGGGTATCGTCGGTGGAGTGAATATAAAGTATTGCTGGATGTACTTTTGTTTGTTGTGAGGGATGAAAATATGTCAAATATATTTTGGTTTCTAGATAGCGGTGAGGTGGCGGTTTCATGTGGGCTTATGTCCAGATTAGAACAAATTTTGTTGTAGTAAAATGATTTTTTTTTTTTTTTTTTTTTTTTACAAAATAGGAGACAAAGGTCTGAAGATGGAGCAATAATAGAATATTGAGTGGGATTTGATTCAGAGAAAATTTGAAGAAAGAGATGGTGGGTTGGCAACATCTCAATTAGCTAACATGAGGAATAAAGAAAAGGAGAGATTGCTTCGGATGAATTGAAGTGCCACCGACTCGGGTCGGGTATAGTACTGAATCAATACCCGGATAGTCTTATAATTTTAGACATAGTCCAAATAAATTAACAACAGTAACTTCCAATCTGTGACCTGGATGAGGGCCGTTTCCGCTTATTACACAAAAAAAAAAAAAAAAAAAAGTCCATCAAAATTTCGAAATAAATTTAATTTTTAACTCAGCAGTCCAATAATTCAATATCTTGGTATGTATTATAAAATAGAAAAGAGAGAATATTTATAGCTGAATATAATAGTTCGGACTTCACTTATTAAGAATATATATAATATAGAGGACATAAGATAAGGATTGTTGTAGATAGAAAATAAGATAAGGGCATCCACTATTTATGGTTATCCACAATTCACAATAGTTCTCCTCGGATGTCCACTTTAATCTTTGTCGCATTAAACACATTTTTAAGGAAAAAATTATCTTTGAAAAATATCTTTAGTGAAAGGAAAGAGTACAACGATATTTTCAAGAATAAGATTCTTCAGAAATTCAAATGTGTACGCCTCACACTGCCTCATTCAAGTGGGTACGAGTCACACTATCTCGTTAAAAATCTTTCGAAAGAAAAACTTTTGGAAAAAAAACCTAGTACAATGCGCAAAGACATTCTTCACAATTTCTCCATTTGACATCTTCAGGATGCTTGCATCTGTTTGCCATAACAAAAGTTATACGAATTTTTTGTATTTTAAACGTATAAATAGTACAAAAGATTCCTAAACAGGAGATCTAGGTACAAGAATTTCTGAGGAAGTGTGACGGTGGAGATCGAGCACTGCAGCAGCTCCTTTACTCCGTTGACGATCTGACGACGAACTGGACTTGCTCTGACTTTTTGATACTTGTGAGTGGTACGTGGGGATGCCAATAAAAAGACGCCGAAGTGTCTTTTGAATGAAGAAGGACTCCTATTTATAGGTAAGCACATATACGATGTGCATAAGGGTTTTGGCGCGTAGGAACGCTGTGTGCGCGAGGTTTCAGGGAATATCAGTTGTAACTACTCCGCGAGGGCTGTTGCTGAGCTGACATGTGGCGGTTGTTGGAATTATCCATGATCGAGATCTTGGACAGTAATCATCTTTCATCAGTATGACCGATTAATTGACACATGGCGTGTGCCCATTGCGAGAGAACGACTGTTTAAACAAACTGAAATCTGATCTCATCTCAAGAGCGGCGGGTTTAAACAAAACCAAATTTGATTGCATCTAAAAAGATACAACTGTTTAAACAAACTAAATCCGACTCTATCTCAGGGGCGACGGTTTAAACAAACAGGATTTGATTTTATCTGAAAAGATACAACGGTTTAAACAAACTAAATCTAACTCTATCTCATGGGCGACAGTTTAAACAAACCGAATTTGATTGTATTTGAAAAGATACACCAAAGTGAATCCAATTATATCTGAGAAGATATAGCTACCATACTGTCCACGTGGCGTGATGCCACGTTGTAGGAGAATTGTGTGCTATACGAGCTACGCTTTTGGGAGTGTTCGGGCCACTGTGATTTTGTGTGACGAGAAGGCTGCTATGGAGGCGACAAAGTCATTGTACTTTTGGCTGACGAGAAGGCTGCTATGGAGGCGACGAAGTCATTGCGCCTTTGGGCGACGAGAAGACTGCTCTTGAGGCGACGAAGTTACTGCGCTTTTGGATGACGAGGAGAATGTGCTCTTGAGGTGACGAAGTCACTGCAATTTTGGACGACGAGAAGACTGTGCTCTTGAGGCAATAAAGTCACTGCACTTTTGGGTGACGAGGAGACTGTGCTCTTGAGGCGACGAAGTCACTGCGCTTTTGGACGACGAGGAGACTGTGCTCTTGAGGCAACGAAGTCACTGCACTTTTGGACAACGAGGAGACTGTCTGCGCTTTTGTGAAACTCCGAGGGATCATTGAAGGGGCTGTTAAGGGGCTGCGCTTCTGTGAAATTGTGAGCCCTTAAATCAAACTTTATTATTATTAGTAATGGTAGTATTATTATGATTATTATTGCTATTAATCCTATATAAATAGTGTGTAGCCAAACACTAGAATTTTAGTTAAGTCATGAGAGAGTCCACCATATAGGAGTTCATACAGAACTCATTTTGGTCAAATGGAAAGGAAGTAGTTTTGCAAACTTTCAAATTCAAGCTGACCCAATGGCCACTGATAGGAACTAAACAAATTCAAATTCTTTCAACCAATCCTTGCTTGGTTCAAACTAAAATTTAAACTCTAGGTGATCTTCCCAAATCCCAGAAGGATTCAACTTCACCTTAATGCTTGAATATATATAACAGGAGACAGTCGACGCCTTGCCCCTCTTAAACCCTAGCGGCTAATTTCCCTCTTCGCAAGAAACCAGGAAGGAAGCAAGGAAGCACCAACCTTGGTCGAAATATAGCCCTATTGTCAACAACATCAGAGGTACCACTCCCTATCTTGAGTACTTGAAGTTCTTATTATTAGTAAAACTTGAATCTAGGGCTGATAGGTATTTGATATAACTCCTAGATTAGAGAGAAAGGACAGTGCTCATAGCAAGTCCTCGTTAGCCTATTAAATCTTTGAAGTTAACATGGTATCATCCTTGGCCATCAACCAGTCTATATAGGAAGAGAAGAACTTAATTGTATAGACCAAATCAATGAGATGTGCAATACGGATAAGCAGGGGTGATGTAAAACATAAGAAGCCACAGTAGAGTATGGAGCCATGTACCTAGTGATCTAGGTAATGCCATGTACTACCAGGGAGGTTCACTCATGAGACACCTCTGACACCATTACCTACAACACACTTTTGAGTCATAAAGCATGTGATACACATAGTATATCCCAGTTTAACTTAACTTACAACCCCTAATTATACTAATACAAGCACTATCTATTATATGCTATAACTTTACAATCAAGTATGTGAACTTTTCTGTGTATCCATTAGATACTAATATACGAATTTTCCTTGTATGCAATGGATAACTGGCATGTGAACTTTCTTGTATCAACTGATGCTAATATATGAGGTTTCCTTGTACCCTATGTTGTTGACATGTGAATTTTCCCTTATATACCAAATTGTTACTGACATATAGCCACATCAAGATAGGCATACCCTGGGACTCTGACACAGGATACTGACATGTAGGCTTCCCTTGTACCATATGAACTCTTTCCTAGCATCCATTAGATTTTGTAGGTAAACATTCCTTTATATTCAGATTGTACTGTCAAGCTACTGAGATATCGGCTTCATGGTAACCATTAGATACTACTATATGAATTCTCCTTGTATCTAATGGATGTTGGCATGTTAATTTTCCCCTTGTATACCAACTTGATACTTGGTAACACATACGGATACTGGCATCAGATTTGAGACTCAGTATCACATCTAGTTCAGAACAGAGCAGTTGATACTCGAGTTCACTTGTGTATCCTGAGAACTAGATTCGAATCTGGTGCCGAATTGGGCCCAAAAGCTAGGTGTAGAGCATGGCTTAACATATTGTTTAATAGGGCAAGAGAACCCCTAAAGTATAGTGATGGGAACAAATAAGTAAGGTTGAATAGAAAGATGAGCAGTAGCTAGATTTACAATAGTCTTGGACTACTGTTAGGAGCAGTATGGAAGAGGAAATAGATTTATCCCTAGAAAGCAATAGGTATGAGTGATATATATAGATAACCTGGGTTGTTGTGGCCAAGAGACCCTATGCTCCACTTAAAACAGCATGTAATGCTGCTAACATTGTTGATGGTTATTATCCCCCATCTTTATGTTTTTATGAATATCCTAGAGACAAATAGTAATGTAAATACTTGAGACAGGTTGGTTGGGAACACTAGACAATGTTATCCACCTGTTAATTAAATACATATCAACCTAGAAGGCTAATAACCAGATAGATAGGCTCATCTGAACTCTCAAATTGTGTTTTGATCCTATTAATTTATAAATAGGTTATCTGGACTCGAGCTTGACACCAGATCCGTATCATCAGCTCAGGACGATAGACGAGTACATTTGTTGCTTTTTTTATATTATTATTTACTATAGTTCAGTGTTGTCACGACCCGCACCCACTGTGAGGGTACGAGTACGTAACAACGCCCAGCCTACGCCATAGTGTCGACGGTAGAACACTGTCCTAGGTCACAATATCTAACATTATAAAACTAAGCAGTTTATACTCCCCGAATGGGGGTGACATAGCAGAATGTAAACTCAATCACATCTAAGGTAGAGCATAATGGAAGATAGATAAAACATGAAATCCAGAAGAGATACCGCAGATAGAAGTCTAAGTGTCTAAGATACACAAACCCAGAAATACATCTCAAAGCTCAAATACAGTAATCCATAAATACAACTCAAGGCAACTGAAAAAAATCTATAAGAAAAACCCTAGCTATCTATACAACCTCTACTGTGTCTCCTCTAGGCTAGCAGGCAACCTCCAGGCTATCTGTAAAATTTATCAACAGGTCCAGTCAGGACAGGAGCGAGTACAATACATCTCAACAGTTCATAGCAGGTTAGAAAATAGAATCATGCAGTAAAGTAGGATATAGATACTGAAGAAATGCAGTATGTAAACAGAGAGAGAGAACTGTAATAAAAATATCTACTATAAGTAAAGAGCTACCAGTGACTAGTGATTTAGAGTACAAAGTCGACATGTGAACGGCTTGATTTGTACATGGCTATACTAAAGAGGCGTACATGGCTATTCTACTTTGGAATTGTTCACATGGCTATTTATACTCCTCCGTACCCCCAACTAATACACAAGGATCCAACCAGGTTATGTTATGATTCTATGTAACAGCCCCCAAAGGGTGGTAAGCCCCCGAAGGGTGATATGCTCCCAAAGGATGATAAGCCCCCGAAGGGTGATATACCCCCAAAGGGTGATAAGCCCCCAAAGGGTGATATGCCACCGAAGGGTGATAAGCCCCCAAAGGGTGATGTCTCCGAAGGGTGGTACATAGTAGTCCCACAAATGGGATAAGAATTCAAAGAAGACTCTGTGATCATATGGGTATATGTCACTGTTTTCCATAAATAAATTCACTTTATTTATTTTGTATCTGAGAAAATTATAACTGTAGGAATCTAATCTAGAAGACGATTACTTTATCCCTTGGACGATGCGATGAAGAAGACTCGAACTTTGAAGAACTTGGACAGCAACTGGGTAATCTCTCTGTTCTCTCTGAAATTGTCTGTAGTGTCTGATGAAGATGAAGAAACTCTTTTTTATAGAGTTCAGGATAACTGTCCTTAAGCATACGCTCAGGTAGTTACTTGACGTGTGTATAACAGCAGGGATGCGTGGCTAATTCTGATGGAGACACATTAGCGTGCGGTTGAAAGTAGTAGAGCATGTTCAGGAGAGCTTGATGGCCTGGATGCCACGTTGCATAACTTCTAGAGAAGTGGATAACTGGTACAGGACACGTGAGAACGTGTATTGACTATAATCCTGGATATGGTTTCTGTAATACGCTGCCTCGTTGAAGGAGAGTTATACGCTGACTTGGATGATGTAAAAAAAATAAAGCTGATACGCTTACTGGAGAAGAAAGGAGTCATACGCTCACTTGATGAGGAAGGAGTCGTATAGACTTCATACGCTCACTGAAGAAGGAAGGAGTCGTATAGACTTCATACGCTCACTGAAGAAGGAAGGAGTCGTATAGACTTCATACGCTCACTGAAGAAATGGCCACGTGGCCATCATCAATCTTCTCTGATACGCCCTATCTTCAAATAACTGTCAAAAGATTTTCTCGAGCGTCGTGACTGCAGATATGACGGCTGACAGACTGTCAAAACTGACAGTAATGATGGCTTTGCATTAATGATACATGCTGAGCTGTCCTCGCAAAACACAAAACCGGCTCTTTGAAAACCTATACGACGGCTAGTCTCCATTGGACAGTTGTCTTTGCACAAAAGACGACGTGTCAGATTCATTCTTCATTTAATATATGTTGTGCTGCCACTTTAAGAAGAAATAATAAAATATCCACTAAGCGTATGGCTTTTGATAAGCGTATGACCTTGAGCGTATGACAGCGTGTCATAATTTTTCACATCCTACAAGACCCCCTTCAAAGTTTTCGAACTTTATGAGTTTCAAAAGTTCGAAATTACTTTGAATAAAAAAGTGGGAATGAGTCTTGACACGCTGGCATTAAGTCTGTTTATGCAAAAAATGAATTTATTAAATGTCATGATGACTCTTCATTTTTCGAGACTGATTGAATCTGATTTATGGAGGAATATGAACCGCCAGCAAGCTTTGTTATATAAACTGAGAAAATTCAGTTTTTGACATTCATTTCTTATAACCATGACTCCAAAGGAAGCGGCTGAAGAAGAAGCACGAAAATTAGGTTTCTATGCCCATGGTGACCCCACCTTTGGAGGCAAAGAACCGGAGCCCTTCGTCATCGAGTTCAAAGATGACCCCACGCAGTTAGCCAAGAATTTCTTGGGTTACTTCGGTCTGGACGGCTCCTCTACTTCTGATGGGCGGAGCCTCGCAGAGAAGCGTGAAATGCTCGCTGCTCTGTTGCACCGCATGGGGGTCCAAAGCGTAGAAGAGTTAGGCGTCAAACTTAGCCGCTCTGGAAAATAGAGCGTGACTTTGTTGCACCCCTTTCTTTCCCTCTCTTTTTTTGTTTTGTAAGGCCATCAGTGCCTTAATGAAATGAATATTCAAGAATTTTCTGTTTAGTATAATTTTGTGTTGAAAACTAACGTGCACCAATGAATAACTGTAGATTACGCTGTAGGTTACGCTGTCTTCCAATGTTTATAAGTTACGCTGGATAGCGTACATCAATGAATAGCATGCACTAATAAATAGCTGTAGGTTACGCTATCTTCCAATGTTGTGGAAAGCACTCTTTGAATATTTCCAAGGCTATGCTGGTTTCCAAAGTACACGTGGCACTCATTGCATATTTTATGAGCGTTATTTATGGATCCTTTCCAAGAATAGGCTTGCGCTCCATACTTTAAAATAGACAGAAGAGTTTCACAGAACTCATCCCTATCTTCTTTTTCTTCTTCTCTTCTCTGAAAATGAACATGAGATTTTACTCTCGAATCGGAAAGCAAATGCTTCTAAATGTTCGAATTCTGAGCAATATGTCAGACATCAGTTTGTCAATTCTTAGCGTCAAACTTGAAGGTAAGTCCGGCATAATACACGTACTGTTTTTGCTGTTGAAAATAAGCTTTCTGTCTCTGAGCGTGCTTGACCAACCAGTACGTTTCATATGACATTTCTGTTGATTTAATTCTTTTCTTCATGCTGTTTTCCGCAGAAACTTGGCTAAAGATTTTCTTCAGAACTGGCATTGGTGATGTGAATGCTGTGGAGAATGTCCTTCTGACACCAACATCAGGGAGCTCATACGCCTTTGATGCGTAAATCAGACAACTCAGAACTCTTCGTGGGATAGAAGGGTCTTCCTCAGATGGTAGGAAGAGCCTTTATACACGAGAGTTGGATGGTGGAGTCAACTCTACTACCGAGAAATCGGGTAATAGAGTTCCTTTCAAGGCAGAACCAGAAATTGTATCCCAAGGTTTGGATACATTCCTGTCTTCCTTGAGAGGTTACCCCCATCCACCAGTTGTATTGGCAGCACCACGACTTCGGGCTGCCATACTCTGTGATTCTCCTCTCGTCTGAGAGAGAAGACCAGAGTTTGATTCCTGTTGATCTGGTCGTGACTGAGACCCAGACAGTCAGGAATTGCCACCAACAACGAACCTGACGGAGAAGGTCCGACGGAGAAGATCCAAAGAAGAAAATAGATCTCTATTAGGTTATCGTTTTGGTGTAGAATGAAAATCCAAGATTTGTAATAGATTTCTATTATAATTTGTAAGAAAGTCTAAGAAAATGTAATAGACTTTTTTGTAGTGAAATGGGAATGGAAATGACAATTCTTCTATGCTCAATGATTTGTATTTGTGGATGAATTGTGGACATGATAGATAATAAAATCATCTTTTCTGTGTTTAGAGTATATGATATTATCAGAGGTATTATGGACGTGATAATATATAGGAACTCGAAAGAAAATAGATTGATTTCTATGCAGAGGTCAAAACATGACAAATGAGTAAGTAGATTCGGAATTGATTTAGAGGTTATGAAAACATGATAAATAACAAATCCCCACTTGATAAATTGATAGAAGATTATGAACGGATGAACCGTTAGGAAATGATGAACAGATAAACTGTTGAGTGAATGTAATAAATGAACGGATGAACCGTCAAGTATTAATGAACATGTGAAACGTCGGATGAATGTGAGAAATGAATGGATGAACTGAATCTCGGGAAAGAATACGTCCCTTCGATCTTTGTAACCATATGCCTATAAATAAAGCATATATTTGAGTAAAAGGATCACACATCATCCTCTTTTATCCACAATGTCTTCTGAAAAGAATACAAAGAAGACTGAAGTCGTCTCTGAAGTTACTGAAGGTGCTAAAGAGCATCTACCTCCGCAGAAGAAGGAAATGGGCGAAAGCTCATCTACTCCCAAGCCGCCGAAAGATATCCTGGACTTCCTGGTCGAACCAGGAGAAACCGAAGAAGAAAAAGCAATGAGGCTGGCTGGCTGTCAGTTCTTGGTACGGTCAGGAAAAGATGTATTAAATTCTTTTGCTGATTATGTATGTGGCCCTTGTCCCAAGTATGAGAGGGATGACAGTGATCTTCCATGATGATGTACTCTTTTTCTTGAAGAATTTTGTCAAAATAAACTCTGTTTAAGGAAACTTTGTTTACGATGTATCATTCCCACTTTACATCAATTTTGCCTTTATTCACTGATCTTTAGACTCAGAAATCAAAAAGACTAAATATTTGAGATAGAAAATTCAGAGGTAATATGGACATGATTTTTTTTATTCAAGATCTTTATTAAAACCACTGGGGATCTAATAAAACAAAATATCAAATTCTCTGGAAAGATGATACATGGTGGAATATCAATTTCCTCTGGGGATAACGATATCGAAATAACTTTTGTAAAGAAGGATTTTATATTTGCTGGGGAATGATGAAAATATTATACATAATATTTCTTTAAGAATTTGCCATTGATAGGCATCATCATGACTTTTCCATCCATAGAGGCAAGCTGGTATGCTCCGTTAGAGAAGACTTTGTTCACTACGAATGGGCCTTCCCATTTCGCATCAAATTTGCCTTTGCTCATATGTGTCATGGTCATAGGACGTCTGACAGTAAGGACCAGTTCTCCCTTCTGATATGCTCTGACTTTGACTTTCCGGTTAAAAGCTTTGGAGATTCGGGCCTGATACAGCTCGATATTTTGTTGAGCATACAATCGTTTTTCATCTAGAGCTTCCAACTCTTGAAGTCGAAGACGATCATTGTTTTCTGTTGTCAATTCATTGGAGATTGCAATTCTCAGAGAAGGAATCTGGATCTCAAGGGGAAGAACAGCTTCACACCCATATACTAAAGAGAAAGGTGTACATCCAGTCGCATTGCGAACTGTGGTGCGGTAGGCCCATAAACATTCACCAAGCTTCTCGTTCCAGTTGCATTTGTTGGAAGAAACAAACTTTTTCAAGAGTTTGATGATTGTTTTATTGAAAGCTTCTGCCAATCCATTGGCTGCTGGATTATATGCTGTAGAAGCTAAATTATTAATCCGATGATCGTCGCAGAATCGAGTAAATTTCTGACTGACGAACTGCGGTCCGTTATCATGGATAATACGCCGAGGAACACCAAATCGATAGATAACATGATGTTTGACGAAGTTGATAACACTAGAAGTTTTAACTTCAGATAACGGGATTGCTTCAGCCCATTTGGAAAAGTAATCGGTTATTGCTAAAATAAACCGATGTCCTCTTGATGATGGTGGGTTGATGGGACCAATGACGTCCATGCCCCAAGCTTCAAAGGGCCATGATGCCGCTGTTGGATGTAAGAACTCTGACGGTTGATGAATAAAGTCTGCATGAATTTGACAGGCTTTACATTTCCGAGCATATTGAATAGCGTCAGCCACCATCGTGGGCCAATAATAACCCATACGTCGGATATGATCTTGAAGTTTAGGACCTGGTTGATGAGCTCCGCAAACACCATCATGTGCTTCACGAATTATCTGTTGTGTTTTTTCACCGGCAATGCATCGGAGGAGAAGACCGTCGTAAGACCGACGATATAATGTTTTCGTCGTATGATTATAATAGAATCTGAGAGATCGACGTCGAATAGACGCTGCTTCACTCGGATTATCAGGAAGTATATCATACAAAACAAAATCTATAAACGGGCGTCTCCAGTCTTCAATTATGGCTTCTGTTTCATTAGAAAAGACATATTCCATAGTAGAATCAGAGGAAGACGAGGGCATTTTGTCAAACTTTAATCCAGCATCAAGGTTGAAAGAATCTTTGTCTGGTTTGTGAGGAAAAGCCAAAGCCAAATTATTCTCAACACAGAATAGTTCTCGGTTATAAACCAATATCACTTGCTGACGTCTGATTGGTATAGCTAATACAGCAGCAAGATTAGCTAAAGCATCAGCTTCTGCATTATAGGCTCGTCGAACATGTTCAATAAAGAAGTCTTCAAAAGATGAGGCTATAGAGAGTGCTGCTCGATGATAAGGTATCAAATCCTGATGACGAACTTCATACGTTCCTCTGATCTGATTGACAATAAGCTTGGAGTCTCCATAAACTTCCAAATATTGAATATCTAGATGTTTAGCAAGTTGAAGACCAATGAGTAATGCATTGTATTCGGCTACATTGTTTGAACATGATTGATCTAGAGAATAAGCCCTCTGAATAGTTAGTCCTTCTGGGGATACAAGAACAATCCCAACTCCAGCGACAATATTGCCATTAGGACCTATTCTAGATGCTCCATCAAAGAATAGACGCCAGGTAGGAACTTCTTCAGAAATCAGATTTGAATCCAAGACTTCATCAGGAATCTCATCATATAATTTAGAATCTTCTGGAATTGCATGAGCAGCCAGAAAATCAGCAAGAGCCTGTCCTTTAACTGACTTCTGAGGAATATAATGCATATCGTATTGAGCTAACAAGATTCCCCAATTAGCTAGTCTGGAGTTGAGAATACCAGGTTTCTTCATCATAATCCTGATGGGATTCACTCTGGAAATGACATGAATCGTTTGACCGATAATATAATGTCGCATTTTCTGAACAGCAAACATTAATGCTAAGCATTCTTTCTCGATTGGAGAATAACGCGGTTCAGCACCTGTCGTTGTGCGACTGAGATAATAAATAGCCTGTTCATGGCCATCTTTATTTTTCTGGGCAAGTAATGCACCAAGAGAATGATCCATGGCTCGAACATATAGAAGAAATGGTATCCCCGAGACGGGAGGTACCAAAACTGGAGGGTTCATGAGATACTGTTTAATATCGTCAAATGCTTTTTGACATTCTTCGTTCCAGACGAAAGATACACCTTTCTTCAGAAGTTTGTTGAATGGTCTGCAGCATCCTGATAAGTTGGAAATGAATCTCCTGATATAAGCAATTCTTCCTTGAAATCCTCGTAGCTCTTTTAAGGTGCGTGGAGGACGCATCTCTTGAATGGCTTTGATCTTCTCAGGATCCACGTGTATACCTTTAGCAGTAATGACGAAGCCGAGAAATTTACCACTAGAGACGCCCATGAAGGACTTAGTAGGGTTCATTTTAAGTTGATGCTGACGCATTAAATCAAAGATAGTCTTCAAATCTTGGATATGATCCTCCTTTCGTCGACTTTTGACTGCAATATCATCAACATAGCATTCGACTATTTTTCGGAGATGTTCGCGGAATATAGTGCTCATTGCTTGCTGATATGTTGCTCCTGCATTCTTGAGACCAAACGACATCACTGTATAACAGTATGTACCGATCGGCGTTCTGAAGGAAGTGTGTTTTTCATCATCTGGAAACATTTTGATCTGGTTGTATCCCGAATACCCATCCATAAATGACATTCGTTCGAAACTACATGTGTTGTCGATCATGACATCAGTAATTGGAAGAGGAAACTCGTCTTTAGGACAAGCCGCATTGAGATCGTGAAAGTCTATACAGACTCGGATCTTGCCAGTCTTTTTAAGGACAGGAACGATGTTAGCCACCCATTCAGGATGTTGTTCCTCTCGAATAAATCCAGAAGCCATAAGCTTGTTGACTTCAGCTTCAATTGCATCCATAATGTCTGGACAAAATCGTCGCTGTTGTTGTTTGACCGGTTTAGCATTTGGCATGATATTGAGTTTGTGCATTGCAATCTTCGGATCTAGTCCTGGCATATCTTCGTAACTCCAGGCAAAGACATCGATATAATCACGAATAAGCTTGATCATGTCTTGCTTATCTGTTTCTGAAAGACTTTCACTGATGAATATTGGTTTGGGAGAACCTTCTTCACCAACATCAATTTGGATCAGTTTATCTTCGGTAGGAGGTTCTCTCTGCTCGAACCTGAATTCCCATTGATTATCTAATCTTTGAGCCCATTGTTTCGATTCGGGTGATATTTCAAAATCATCCTCATCTTCATCATTTTTCTGCGGGCCATCAACAGAGACCATATTGATGGACAAAATAGAACGATGAAGATCGCCAATACTCGTGTCAGAATCCCAAAAGAGAGAATCAGAAGACTCAGATCGTTCGTCTTCATCGGACTTTGAATCTTCATGGACTATGTTGATAAAGGAAGTAGGAGCAATGTAACCTAAACCACATTTTGTTCTTCCGTATTTTAATGGAGGAATTCGAACAGGCATTCTTCTTCCTTTTCCATTATTGAGACTGGTTCTAAAGTCATAACCCATATTCTTGATGATATTTTTGGATTGTTGACTGTAGCGACGCAGTTGTAACCTTCCAGTATCATCGTTTATGTCATCTTCTTCCAAGTTAGGAGGATTCTGGGGTCCTTTATAAAAGAAGATCGGATTTTCTCCCTTTTTTCTAGCAGGAACCACGAAGTATGATTTTTGTATGGATTCCAATGATACGTCTGTATGAAGAGTTTGAACAACCCCTATAGTTAGTGACTGTAAGTTATCTAGCAATTGTAAATAACTTTGTACATGATTACAGACATCAATATACTGCAAAGGAGATGCTTCATTAATATTAAATACTGTATTTACAACAGAAGGCTGAGCCTTATCAGACTTAGTCAAATTAATGACAAAAGGGAGAGAGGAAGAGCGATCAGAAATTTTGTTTCGATTAAGATCGATAACAAAAGGCTCAGAAGATGTGAGCTCCCTTGAAGAAGATCATGGATAAGTAGTACGTCCACTGACTGGAATGACTAGAGTATCTGATCTAGCCTGAGAAGGTGGAGGGGGAGTAGTACGTCCACTGACAGGAATTATCAGTGAGCCTTGTGGAGTTTGGAAAGACGGTACAGTAGTACGTCCACTGACAGGAATTATCAGTGAACCTTGTGAAGCCTGAGCAGGTGATGAAGTAATACGTCCACTGACAGGAATTATCAGTGAGCCTTCTTCGGATGATCTAACAGACTGCGGAGGAGTGATACGCCCTTTTACAGGAATAACAAAAGTGCCAACTTTTGCTATCTCATCATCATTATCCATAGCTTGCAAGACTTTTGAGTATTCATCTTTGTACATGCGAGCGTCATTGAAGTAAACTTTAACTCCTTTGAATGGATAGAGATCCGCAACTTCCTTTTGAACTTCTCCATTATCATCAACATATTTGAAACACTGATAAAGGGTCGAAGGAACGACATTATGTTCATGCAAGAATGGTCTCCCCAACAGAGCATTGTATGAGCAACCATGATTGTCGATGATGTAAAAAGTAACTTTAGTGCGAAGATCGCCTATTTGAAATTTGAGGCGAATCTTGCCCAAAGGCTCACTTTTTCCTTGATTAAATCCTAAAATGATAGTGATAGTGCTGGAAAGGCTATGTACAGGTATCTTCAGTGCGTCTAGCATAGCTTTTGGCATAATACTGAGAGCAGATCCTGGATCAATCAGGAGACGATCAACCTTCATAGAATCAATATATCCTGTATGATATAAAGGACGGTCATGTCGATTATCCTCTAGCAGCATATCGTCCTACGTAAAGGTAATGTTTGGAATAAATTCCAATACATTATGGCAATGAGAAACAGGTTCTGTTTCCAATTTTTTGAGAAGAGTTAGGCAAGTTTCTGCTTGCAGCAGTGCTTCACTTAGAGTTTCTCGAGTCTCTTTAGAGAGGCGTAAGAGCTCGAAGATTGATAATTTAGCTGGGGTATTGGCTAGTTGAGCTAATATATCAAAATTATAAGGCTTTTCAAGTCCTGTAGGAGATGACTTCTTCAATGGTTTATCGAAGCGGACTTGTTGTTTGCCTTTGTCAGCTGCTGTTGGTTTAGAAGGAACTGTCTCAACAGGAACATTTAAAGGCTCTTCAGTAGAGACTGGTGTTGAAGCTATAACCGGAGGAACATCAGAAGTTTCTTCAGGAATCTCAGCATAATCTTTCAGATATATTTTTCCTGACCGAGTTCCAGCATGAACTTCAACTTCAGATTCTGGTTCAAGGTCTATGGAAACCATGCTGCAATTCTTTATCTTGCTCTTGGTTCTTTTATGTTTGATGAGAACTTCATTCCAGAAACCAAGGCCAACACGAGATTGATTATGTCTCATAGTGATGGCTAAAGGTGCTCGGAGTCCCTTGCCTGAATTCAAACCAGGAGCAGTGGCTAGATCATAACCCATCTTCGCCATCAATTCACGAGATTGTGAACTGTATAAATGAAAAGCAGGTTTGTACCTATCTTCAAATTGAGATACAGATTTTATTTCCATAGAGAGTGAATTTCCTGCTGAGATGAAAGTAGAGGTTAGATAAAAATCGGGTGTGAAACTAGAAGTCACATTGCATGACTTAGTCTTCCCGAGCTTCTTTTTAGATGAGGAAGTCTTTCGAGGAGAAGAGGAAGACGTTTCAAACTCCGTCATTAAATCCGGGTGAATCCACATGATCTCTCCCTTCTTAGTTGTGACAGGAACAAGTCCGTCATTCTGTGCGGGTGGGATGTTTATAACTTCGAGAGTTGCTTTGGGGATAGGAACAATCCCACTTTCCACCATTAAGGGAGGGAAGTCACCGAACTGCATTGAAATTACATTTGCTGTGACTGTTTTGTCTTTGGGTGTTAATGTCACAGCTCCTGATTTAATCATCTCTTGAATCTTCCCTTTTAATACATAGCAAGACCGGATTGTATGACCCAGCATTCTATGATATGGACAGTATTTTGGATGATCTGTCTTATTGGCTTCATCAGGCTTTTTAATTTCTGGCAATTGAATCTTATTACCTTTGAGTAAGCATTCAAAGATACCCTGAACATCATCATCGTCGAAAGAATATTCTTCCTTCGGCCGAGGAGATCTCTGTTGTTGATTTGTTGGAGCTGAAGTAGCTTGGGTAGTCTTTACTTCTTGACTACTGCTTTAGAGATTGACTTCAAGAGCTTCTTTCCCTTTGCGATTGTTGGGTCGAGTACTATTGCTAGCACTCTGATTTGATTCTTTGGGAGCCATTTGTACCCCCAGACCCTTGAAGGTCTCAGCACTGACCTCGACAGCCTTGGCACTGACAATGAAAGAAGGCCAATCTTGGAACTGAGTGGACCCTGTCCACATGCTGATAATTGGTAAAAGATTCGACTTGCAAGTGTCGATGGTAACAGCATCAGGAGTTCCGAGAGGCATTTTGAGGGCTTCTCTTCTGAATCTTTCAATGAAGTCCTCGGTAATTTCATTATTTTTCTGTTTAATTCTTATGAGGGCTGACATGGTCATGTCGTTGAGCCCTTCATAGAATCGTTCAAGAAACATTTGCTTGAAACCGGCAAATGAGGTAATGCACCCATCAGGGAGACTTCTATACCATTCATAAGCCGTTCCTTTGAGACATCCAATGAACACCCGAGTAAGGAGGGCGTCACTTGGTTGCAGTTGATCAGTCATTACTTCAAAATGATTAATGAACTGACTTGGGGAGGTTGTCCCATCGTAGAAAGAGATGGTCGGAGGTTTGTATTTTGGTGGATACGATACCTGCTTCCATTCTATCGGGTAAGGTTGCTTGATACCTAACCTTTGCAAACCATCCTTCTGTTTGAATGCCTCGAATTGTGTTCGGAGATTCTTTAACTCTTCAGAAACAATTCCAGAAGACTGGAGAATTGTAATTTGTTGAGTGTAATTAGGAGGAGGGACTGCAGCATATGTACCACCCCCAGCTCCAGACTGACTTGGAGTGGGTTGTTCAGGAACATTAGATTGTACCCCCGGAATAGTAGAGGGTTCCGGGTTTGGAACAACAGGAGTATTTAATATAACTGGAGGAGCTGTCTGTTGGACTTGTTGAGTTTGATGCTGAGCTTGCATAAGAGTGTGCATAGCATTCAACGTATCTGCCATAGCTCGCAACTGTTGTTCTAAGGAAGAAATCCTTTGTTCGTGAGCTTCGGTACTAGTTGAAGGTTCATGATCGCCCTCTGCCATGTAAGTGGTAATCATTCGAGGAATAGATGATAAAACAGTCTGTTCTGAATCATCACTGTGTGAATCAGTATCTTTCCCAGGGCTTTTTACGGGAGTCAATACTGGAAAATTGGACACTCCAAGGAAATCTTCTGTGATCTCCGGATTACCACTTGGATGAGAAGAAGAAGAGGCTCTGGTCAAGGCTCCGGTCCTGGATCGGGTGCCGAGATAAACACCATCTTCAGAGTCTGATATAGCATCAGACCGTATGCTACCCCCAATATTTCTGGAGGTCATGTTGACAGAAGCACAAAGAGGTTCATCTTCATCCAACATTGGTTCATATTGAATCCGTTCAAAAACAGATTGTCTTTTTGGTGAACAACAACATTGAATTACAACTCGAGGTTGGAAGTTGCAACCATGCTTTTCATGGCAAATATGAGCAATATCATAGCCTGATGGAGTGTCAATTCTCTGTTTATTTTGCAAATATTCCTGGAGATCTGTAGGAACAGATTGGGAAGTACTTGAAGATAGTTTCTGTGTAGAAACTTGTCTTTTGTTCTTCTGTCTTCTTGGTTCCTGAGTGTATAAAGACTGATTAATTTGAGCCACATAGTTCTTGGCATATTCTGCATCAGGGTCTAATATACTTGTCTCAGTGGAACCGAACCGATTCTGATTAAGCTTATTACGAAGATCCATAGAAGATTTGACTTTGATATCAGTCTTGGATACTTGTAATTTGCCTTTCTCAGACCGAGAAATTTTGAGAGAAGGAAGATGAGTATTATTCCGACTAGGAGTCGGTAATAATCCATCTTTGGAGGAATTAGCCAAAAGGCGTTTTCCATTGTTTGATCTAGTAAGAGTACTAGTCAAATTAACTCCAGAGGTAAAGACCTTAGGAGTAGAGGAGTTGACTAAAGAGTCTTTCTCCTTGGTTGGCACAAGATGTGCAAGTTGAGGGGGAATCATTTGTATGTTCTGTGGAAGAGAACCCCCAATCTGATTTTGAGAAACAGTCAAAGGACTATATCTGTTAGCATACGCTGACTTCAGTTTGGACTTCTGGTCATACGCTGCCTTTTTATTAGCATATACTGGCTTTGGCTCAGCGTACGCTGCCTGATGTTGGCTTTTGTACGCTGCCTTTGCCGTACGCTGCCCTTTGAATGCCATACGCTCAGAGTCATCAATGGCTAAAGAGCCGACTGCTGTCGTAAGAATAGAGGGAGAAGGGACCTTGACATATCCAGAGATGGTTTTCCTTGTACACGCTGACTTGGTTAAAGAACCAACTTTGTCAGTGTGACTAGGAGAAGCCACTGTTGCCATGTTCCGAGAAGCCGAATTGTGCTTCATGGAAGTTGAAGACATGTTCTTGTCAGCATGAGAAGTGACAGAAGCGTCTCGGACTGCTGCAGAAGACTTAGGGACATAGACGGAGTGTCCCTTCTTCTTGGCAGCAGGAAGAGCGGAGGAAGCAGTGCGGCCCCCCTTCGCCTTGAGCATTTCTTCATAAGCCGATTGGTCGAATTGTACAACCATCGTCTTCTTCGTCAAGCCGATCGACGAAGTATCGCATTGAGTTGTCGCTATCTCGTTGGAGGAGACAGCTTTCCCCAGCAGAGTCGCCAATTTGTTTTCCATAAATAAATTCACTTTATTTATTTTGTATCTGAGAAAATTACAACTGTAGGAATCTAATCTAGAAGACGATTACTTTATCCCTTGGACGATGCGATGAAGAAGACTCGAACTTTGAAGAACTTGGACAGCAACTGGGCAATCTCTCTGTTCTCTCTGAAATTGTCTGTAGTGTCTGATGAAGATGAAGAAACTCTTTTTTATAGAGTTCAGGATAACTGTCCTTAAGCATACGCTCAGGTAGTTACTTGACGTGTGCATAACAGCAGGGACGCGTGGCTAATTCTGATGGAGACACATTAGCGTGCGGTTGAAAGTAGTGGAGCATGTTCAGGAGAGATTGATGGCCTGGATGCCACGTTGCATAACTTCTAGAGAAGTGGATAACTGGTACAGGACACGTGAGAACGTGTGTTGACTGTAATCCTGGATATGGTTGCTGTAATACGCTGCCTCGTTGAAGGAGAGTTATACGCTGACTTGGATGATGTAAAAAAAATAAAGCTGATACGCTTACTGGAGAAGAAAGGAGTCATACGCTCACTTGATGAGGAAGGAGTCGTATAGACTTCATACGCTTACTGAAGAAGGAAGGAGTCGTATAGACTTCATACGCTCACTGAAGAAGGAAGGAGTCATATAGACTTCATACGCTCACTGAAGAAATGGCCACGTGGCCATCATCAATCTTCTCTGATATGCCATATCTTCAAATAACTGTCAAAAGATTTTCTCGAGCGTCGTGACTGCAGATATGACGGCTGACAGACTGTCAAAACTGACAGTAATGATGGCTTTGCATTAATGATACATGCTGAGCTGTCCTCGCAAAAGACAAAACCGGCTCTTTGAAAACCTATACGACGGCTAGTCTCCATTGGACAGCTGTCTTTGCACAAAAGACGACGTGTCAGATTCATTCTTCATTTAATATATGCTGTGCTGCCACTTTAAGAAGAAATAATAAAATATCCACTAAGCGTATGGCTTTTGATAAGCGTATGGCCTTGAGCGTATGACAGCGTGTCATAATTTTCCACATCCTACAGTCATAAGTGATCAAAGAACCAAAGAAGCATATGATACGCTATGTAAGTGAAACGCACAGAACATAGAGTACCCGATGCTCCCTGAAGGGATAACATCTCAGGAAGGGATCCATATTATACTAATCCGTGTGACCAACGTGACAGTATCAAGTAAAGTAATTTAATGCAGGAAAATAATTCTAAACAGGATATGAAATGATCAGAGAATGTACTCGCCTCGTATCTGAATGTCTGAAGTAAATGTACTGTCCGAGGAGAGGTGTCTGGCTCCTAATCAGAACAGCACATGTCACAACAAGTCTAAAAATGATATAATGAAGTTCTACTATACATTCTACATGATTCTAGGTCAATCTAGACTAAAGTCAACACTCGGTCAACTCTAGTCAACTAGACTAGTCAAACTAGGTCAAACTTAACCCAAACAAGTCTAATAAGTCTTACTAGGCCTAACCAAGCCTAGTCTAGCAATCACACACCAATCACAAGGCTATACAAGCCAACACAAGTCACACATCAAGATACATTACTATCATGCATATTCAATATTATATATATATATATTTATATAAGAGAAAGGAACTAACATGTAAAGCTATGTGTGTGTGTGAACATGGAGGTGTACATGAAAAGAGAAATCAACACTAGTTATGAGTTTACACTACACATGACACAAAACTAACCATCTACATTACACAAGTATTTATACTTAACATGTATGGCTACAAGTATACATATATATATCTATACACATAGGAGGTTAGAGAGAGAGATGTAAATAGGCAAATGCCATATCTATTGCATTCTACATTAGGCTATATACATCATATATGGATACAATACATAATCTTGCATGCTTGCATTCATATATTATATTCTATATTACCTATATACATGTATTTCCTCCATTCATTCATGCTTGCATCATATACTCTACATTACCATACATGTTATCATTATATATTGCATTACAATATTTATACATTATGCATTCATATCTATCATTACATATATATCTTGCATTCATATCTAGCATTTATTATATACTTTCATGCATACATTGTATATCATTCTTTCATTCATGCATTTATGCATTGCTTATATGCATTATATTAATTGCATTCCTACATGCTTGCATTCAACCATATATATACATTAATATAAAAAGAATATATATCATATATATATTATTTTCATTCATCTAATATATCATGCATTACATACTCTATATTCATTTAATATCCATACTACATAGGCTCATAGGTTACACAAAATGCATATATCGTATAGTCACTCTTCTATTTAAAATCAATACTGTACCAATTGGGCCTTCACTAAATTCTAGGATTAAAGTATGTTATAGATCTTTGTGTTAGCTTTCTGAAACTTTAAACGGATCGCATTTTCGTGTCCGGAAGCTCCTGGAATCGCGAAAATACCGAAACGCGTTTGTCTTTCGTACAGCTGACACTCAAATAATTCTACAGAAAGTTTTAGAATGAATTTGGCTTATTAAAATATATATTTGGAAAGCTAACTTCGATATGGTTCTTTTAAAAAAACGGGAGATAAATCGGAGTTATGAGCTAAAAGTTATGGCATTTCTAAGTTGCTCTAGTTACTAAAAACGTGGATAAAAATTATGACGAATTTAGGTAGTTTGAGACAAAAGAAACTCAAGTATATAACATAATATATCAAGAACTCACTCTCTACACTAATATATATATATATGAGACACTATAGAACACATCTCCAATATAAAAATATGAGATTAAACATGTAATAATTCATTCATACATAACAACAACACATAGTGTGTCCAAATTTTGGGGTTTTCCCACATGGACACAACCACAACACAAAGGACACTCATATGACCTACAAATGGACACAAAATAGACACAAATGGAGATACAACCATGGGGGTCATTCCTATGGGATCAAAATATTTTTATATGCATGTAGGGATGGATTAGAGGAGAGATTATACCTTCCGGGAGAGGGATTCAAAGGAAAAGCCTTCCGATACGGCACCGACACGTAGAGATTCCAAAAGGACACGAACGAGCTCCGAATCCTCCCAAACTTGGCTAGCACCCTCTAACCATGGAGTAGAAGAGAAATAAAGAAGATTTGGTGGAAGAAGGGGTTGATTTGGAGATGAAATCAATGGAGGTTCATCTCTAAATTAATTTGGGGAAGAACAAGAGAGAGAAAGTGGATGAAAACAAATGAATGAAGGAGTGACTCACTCCTTATCCCCCCCATAAGTGGCTGCCCAAAAAGGGTGAGGTGTCCCCTATTTGAATGTCCAAAATGCCCTCCACTAATCTATTTGATTTAAATTAGGAATGGGTTAAAGGTTGAGGTCAATTTAGTCTAGTTTTAAGTCTCTAATTAAACTAAACCTATCCATAAATAATTAGTCTAACTACTAACTAAAATTAATATAATGTGGACTAAAATTAATATCATGTGGGCCATGTCTAACTAGTGTGTGGGTCCCACTAGAGTCAAACTACCCCCCGGGTCCCCGTTTCAAGTCGGATTGAGTTGAAATTCGAACCCGACTCAAATAATCCCAAAACAATATCATAAATAATAAAATAAATTTCAACCCCAAAATAATATCATAAATAATAAAATAAAATTTAAAAATATTCAAAAATATAAAATGACAAAAATACCCATGTTTTTGAAAACTGGGGGTGACAAGTGTTAGTTGTTTAATACTTGATTCTTGACACGCTCGTCATACGAATACCACGTCATGTATTTATCTTTCATGTCTTGCCATGCTTTATGTCTGTCGTGTCGGGAAGGGGAGTACCGAGTAGATATGTGATCTACCCTGTAGCCCGTGTTTATTTTCATATAAAGTAAGCAGTGTAGCCCGTGCTTTATTTTCATGCAAAGTAGACCGTATAGCCCGTGCTTTATTTTTATGCAATGTAGACCGTGTAGCCCGTGCGGCGTAGTGGACCAGCCTGATCACATATCGAAAGGGGTACTTCAACACATTTAGATAGTTATGGTTCCTTGTTTCATTTCATTTATATTTCCATGTATTTCTTGTCTCTTGTTCAGTATACTACCATGTTTTTCTCATCATGTATTTTATGACTAATCCCTATTTTATAGTCATTAACATATATTGGAACTGCATTCAATGAATTATACGCGTTCCATCCTGACTGGATGACCCAAAATTTTAGGTAATTATGATGATGACTTGTGTCCTGAGTAGTATGGTCCATACATGGAAGGTATAGCCAAGACGGACTTTACCTTTTAGGAGGAGTTCGCAGCACCTGACCCTGCTCCACATGCTTAGATATATCTTAGTTAGCTCTGAGACATTGTAGTGGATATTGATATTTTGATTTTTGAGACATATAGTTGGAATTTTATTTAGCTGTGGACGTCATATATTTCATATTTTGAGACTAGTTATACATCTTTTCTATTTCCATCCAGTGTTGAGTGTGATCTTTTGTTGTTGTCTCCCAAGTGGAGCTTATATCATTATTGCGTGGTTGTTCATCATAATTGTTATAGCGTTCTACCGTCGATCTGCAGCGTAGGCTGGACGTGCGTACGATTTATGCCCAAATAGTACCGGGTGCGGGTCGTGACACATTTTTATGGTGGCCCATGCAGGTCTACGTTAATCACTTCGATTACATTATTGTACCAACATGAGCCTGTAAATAGGACTAGACTCTTAGGACCTCACCCACATGTCTTGACAAATTATTGATCTCTATCCTTGATTTCCATTGGATCATTGACTTGCATCTTGCTTGAAATTCTTCAACGGCTAAAATGTTTCTTTTGTTACAGTTAAATGGATTCTCAAGACAGAAACAACGCTCCCCTGAACACCCTACCAACTGTAGGAGGATTCTTCACATACATGACCCACCGACGTAGGGAGGCCAGCTTACTCATCTGGACAACCCGGCTCAGCCGCAGTTCTTGAGATTCCGCAGAGATGACATTCCACTACCTCCGCAGTTTCCTCCGTAGACTCCACCAGCACCCATTCTACTTCCAGTGCCTGTTCCACTTCCAGCACATGTTCTTAATCCAGCACATGTTCTACATCCAGTACCTACCATGTACCCACCACCAGCGATGTATCGAGCTCCCCCCATGCATCCAACACTGACGATGTATCCAGCTCCTTCGATGTATCCGGCACCAGCGATGTATCCAGCTCCTATGATGCATCCAGCACCAATGATGTACACAGCACCTGTTCTGCCCCCACCATCAACACTAGACAATGTTACACTCCTGGGGATCTTCCAGCGACAAGCCAACATTTTTCGTGATACTTTGAGAGAGGATCTTTAGACTAGAGATGCTCCCCAGTAGTGCCCTGGAACTTCCAAAAACTTCATGGACCTCAGGCCCAAGGAATTCTATGGGATAAAGGGGATTCTCTACGCTGATGAGTGGTTGGAGAACGTGGAGCGATATCTGAAGATGGCCCATTTCGTTTCTAGATGCCTCGTGTGTCAGCAGGTCAAGGTCGAGAGGCAGAGATCATGAGGTTTGCTTCAGCCCCTACCGATTCCCGAGTAGAAATGGGAACATATCACTATGAATTTTGTTTTCGGTCTTCCACGTTCGTCGGGAGGGAAGGATACGATTTGGGTAATCGTTGACAGGTTGACCAAATTGGTCCACTTCATACCATTCAAAGTGGGGTTGTTTACAGAAAAGTTGGCAGAGCTATATGTGAAGTAGATAGTCAGATTGCATGGGTTCCAGTGAGTATCATCTCCGACCATGACAGCAGATTCATGTCCCACTTTTGGAGGAGTCTGCAGACCAGCTTGGGCACATCGCTCAAATTTAGCACAGCCTATCATCCACAAATGGATGAACAGTCGGAGTGAACCATTCAGACGCTTGAGGACATGCTACGGACATGCGTGCTAGATTTCGGCGGCTCATGGGAGGACCACCTTCACCTCGTGGAGTTCTCCAACAACAGCTACCAAGCTAGCATCGAGATGTCCCCTTTCGAAGTGTTGTATGAACGGAGATGTCGTACCCACTGTTTGCCATTAAAATTGTTTGATTGAAAACTTTAATACAAACAGAACAGTGTAACAATGTAGGACTTAGATGTAGTCCTAGGAGTACACTTTTGTTTAAGCTGGGTCCTTAGTGCCAATGGAGCGAGTGGTAATGCGTTGACTCCGTTGACGGGCTGACGACGGTTATCGATTCTCTCAAGGTGTAGATTGCTCTGGGTGCTGGAGCTTGCTGAGAGGAGGAAGACGTTGAGTGTCTGTACCTGCCTCTCTGATGATTCCTTGTATGTTCGTTGTGGATTCTGTCTGTGTGTGTGTAAAGGAGACGATCCTTCTATTTATAGTTTTGCAGGCTGGCTGCTCATGCGCGCATGTGGGATGCGCCGGTGTGGGGACGCCACGTGGAGGTTACTGATGGAGGCGCATAGATGATGCGCCCTGATTGGGGGGAGAACTCTTCATACTGCTGTTGTGAGCCGGCACGTAGCAGAGGAAAAGATCTTTCTGTTGCTGAAATCTTGGACGAGTTGAGTCAAAGGACACGTGTCATCGACCCATGGCTTGAAGATCTCGGATTTGGTGGGGAGAAGTAATCTGGTGAGCTGCGCCTTGATTGGGCGCAGGAGGAGGCTGCGGCTCATAACCTTTAGGGGTTACAAACCGTTTAGAGCGCATGGCTTTTGAGGCGCATGCAGGCGACTTTTCTTCTGTCTTTCGGGATCAGAGATCAGTCTGGGGCGCATGGCTTTTGAGGCGCATGCAAAGCTTCAACTGGAGACTCTTCTTCTGTCTTTTAGGGATCAGTGAAGAGTCTGAGGCGCACGGCTTTTGAGGCGCATACTGGTTTGGACGCATGGCCGTAGAGGCGTATGGCGATTTGGACGTATGGCCGTAGAGGCGCATGCGGATGGCCACGTGGCAGTAGCCGTCGAAATAGAGTCATGATGATGCTGACGTTGCCGACGTTTCGTTCTCTGAAAAAGCTGTCAACTGTTCAGACTTTGGGAAGCGTACTGCCAACTCTGGTGTCAGTTCAGCATTTAATGTTTGTGGCGTTCGATGGACAGCTGAGTGGGCACATTGGTTGGTGTTCCACTCGGTATGGAGATGTGAGGGGGCGCATCCTCTGTGATACACCGGGTACTGTGGGGCACGTCTGTGTGATGTGCCTGATGTTGGAGGGCGCGTCCATGTGATGCGCTGTTTGGCTGGCGCATCCGACATGTCCTTTAATGATGCGGCTGTCTCGCTCCTCGAGTGCTAAAAATAGCCGTTTGGCTGAATTCGAGGCGTCCGGTTCATCCATTTAATGCAAATTTATTGCACAGAATTCGGAGAGTCATCCACTTGGCGCATGGGTTTGATTTGCCCGGCCTATAAATAGTGGCATGGAGAGAAGGTTTGCTCCTCGTTCCCTCACGTACTTCCAACATGAACTTGGATATGCGGGTGCATTCTGTTGACGAAGTGCTCCCGAGGGTGAAGATGAGACATCGTGTTGTCTTCGATGCACTTGAAGGTGACTGTTACATCCAAAAGACGGAGTCGAGGGCTTCTGAGGCAGACGGAAGGTGCCTGTTGCATCCAAAGATAGGGATGTTCGGGCCTCGTCTCCGTTGTTCCGGAAGAGCCGTAGATCGGAATGGCGGTGCTAGGCACTCTCTTCCTTCAAAGTGGGTGCCGCCCACTTTGATTGTGTTGAAAGCTCCTTGTGCTATGATTTCGATCACGGTCTTCCTTGGTCTTTGGAGGCTCTTTCAAAGCCTCCCCTGGCCACAGCTTTGCCGTGCTCTTCTCTTCCTTGGTTCCAGCCTGAGGGTTAAATGCTTTGTGTAATCGAAGCACTTATCAGGTGACCCTGGCTGGAAGAGCAGCACATAACTGGGCTCTGCTCGGCCAGGTGAGCCTGGTTGGAAGAGTGCTGCTGAAGGGATGCACATAACTGAGCTGGATGCACATAACTGAGCTGCTGAAGAGATGGTAGGATGCGCCTGGCTGGAGACGCATGGCATTTGCTGTGCCTAACTGACAGCGCATGGTGACTGCTGCGCCTATCGGAGGGCGCATGGTGGCCGCTGCGCCTATCTGGAGGCGCATGGTGGCCGCTGGCTGTAGATCTAGGATCTTTCTTTTGTAGAAATTCTTCTTTGTACAACCTTTTCTAGCCATGTAATAGACTTTTATATATAAATAAAAAGTCCTTCTTCGAATGGCTTATTTGATTTTGTTGTCTGAGTTCTGGCGCATATAGTGCCTGGCGCATGGGCTTTCTGGCTGTGAAATTCCATGCTTCTACAAGACCCCCTTCAAAGTTTTCAAAACTTTTAAATAAGTTTTGGAATACTTTGAATAAGAAGCATGGAGGTCAGGGCGCATGATTGTTGGGCGCATGCTTGTTCGGGCGCATGCTCCTTCCAGTTGATGATGATGACGCCTTGGTAACCCAAAAGATTAATGATGATATTTTGGTTGTATTTGCTGTTATCTCCTCACGGAATCCGAAGCGACGGCTGAGATTACACGTCATCGGTTTACGCGTGCGACCATGCCCTATAAATAGGTAAGGGTTGGAGAGAGAGTTCATCTTCTTTGTGCCTTTGCTTTCTTTAGAGTTTTTCTTCGAACCCTAACCTTTTCTTCTTTGAGAGAATGGCTCCCAAGACTCCTCGCGGTGGTGCCGACAAGGGGAAGGAGAAAGCGAAGGAGTTTGTCGACGAGGATGCACCTATCACCCCTGCGACTCCGGCCGACGTTCGTCCCGAGGTGACGGGTGGGTTTCATCTCTTTCACATAAGCTTTTGGGCCAGACTGTGCCCTAACTCAAATTTGCTGACGCGTATGGACTTCTGTCCTGATGATACGCCGAGGTTCTACCCTGCCGACGTGCATAGGTTTACACCTTTATCATGCACCGAGGTTTAATGGCTGACGCGCATGGGTTTCGTACCCTGATGATGCGCCGAAGCCTCTGCTGACACGCATGGGCTTACGCCTTGATGTTGCGCCGAAGCAAGCTGACGCGCATGGGCTTATGCCCTGATGATGCGCTGAAGCAAGTTGACGCGCATGGGCTTACGCCCTGATGATGCGCCGAAGCTCTGATGCTGGCGCGCATGGGCTTACGCCCTGATGATGCGCCGAAGCTATTTGACATTTTTGCCTGACTTCCACCTTTGTTGTATCAGTGTCGATGACGATCCCTTTGTTGAATGAGGTCCTCCTGGACGCTTCTCTTTGTCAGATGGAAGTTGATTTTGACGAGGCGGTGATCAATCCTGTGAAGGATGCTATCTTACAGGACTGTCACGACCCGCACCCACTGTTAGGGTACGAGAAAGTAACAACGCCCAGCCTACGCCGCAGTGTCGGCGAAAGAACGCTGTCCTAGGTCACATCATCTAACAATATTATGCTAAGCAGTTATACTCCCCGAATGGGGGTGACATAACAGATACAGACTCAATCACATCTAAGGTAGAGCATGATAAGGATAGATAAAACATAAAATCCAAAGAGATATAGGAGATAGAAGTCTAAGTGTCTAAGATACATAAACCCAGAAATATATCTCAAAACTCAAATACAGTAATCTACAAAGTAAATACAACTCCAGACAAATGAAATAACTATCTAAACAACCTCTAATGTGTCTCCTCTAGGCTAGCAGGCAACCTCCAAGCTATCTGTAAAATTTATCAACAGGTCTAGTCAGGACAGGAACGAGCACATCTCATCTAGAAAACCCAAGTAAATGACAGAGAACTATAAAGCAGTTATAGGCAGTTGTATTGATGAAAATGGCAGTTTATATTCAGGTGATGGTAAGAAAGACAGATAAGGTACAAGGAAAGTAAATAACTAAATAAGAGAAGAATCATAGCAATGAAGTCTGTAAAAATAGAACTAGCTGAACCAGGGTAATATGATATAAAGTCCAGACAACAATGTAGACCAGTGTAACTCTAATGTAAGTCCAGTACAAGATGAATCTAATACAAGATGAATCCAGTAAGGGACGATTCTAGTTATAGTGATCAATGATTCCAGGGTGAGTCCAGCCTATACTCTAACAGTGTGTTTTAAAATACCGAAATCGACATGTAAACGGCTGTGGGTAATCCGACACACCTCTCACTGATCAGGCAAGAGATGGCTATCATTCCAGTAGATTCCAGTAGGGGTGATTCCAGTAATGGGGTATGTCTACATGTCTTACTCTAGTATTTCCCCTCCCAGCAAGTGAATCCAGAATTTCGACACAATAATTCAAGATGAGTCCAGCCAAAATATAATGATACCAGTAAATGATTCCAGTAAATGATTCCAGCAGGTGATTCCAGTAATAGAAGCCGGAAATGATAATACCAGTAATAGAGGCCAGAAAATAAATGTGTATCGTATACATGAATCCATTAATATCCACACGTGTTGTAACAGAGAATCGCATACAACTAACTAGAACTGAAATACAGTAATTGACAAATAAATGAGAGAACTATCAGAGAATGTACTCGCCTGATATCTGAATGTCCAAGGTAAATACTATCCGAGGAGAGGTGTCTGGCTCCTAATTAGAACAGCACAAGTCACAAAATGTCCAGAAGGGTAATATAAAGCACTACAATGCATTCTACATGAATCTAGGTCAAACTAGGCCAAAGTCAACCCTTGGTCAACTCTGGTCAACTGCACTAGTCAAACTAGGTCAAACTAGGTCATGTCCTAACCCAGTAAGTCTTACTAGGCCTAACCAAGACTATCCTAGCAAGCACACATCAAGACAAGGCTATACTAGCCAACATACACCCAACTCTATATAGCATACAATTATTCAATACTCAAATAGGCAAGAATTCACATTGGATATACACTAGGTAATCTATTACTTTAAGCTATATATGTCTACACATATATACACATACATATATTGGTATTCAACATTAGGTCTATAATCATGGCATTTCAAATGGTTATATAAACTTATATATTACAACACAATATGCTAACATATATATAATATACATACATAGCTAAGTTAACTGTATTCATAAATACTTATTTAAGAGGCTATGTGTGTGTATGTGAACATGGCAAAGGGGCAAGTGAGGGTTAAATGGGCATACATAGTATATACATATCAAAGAGTGTCAAAGTGTAAGTGAACAATGTGTCAAGTGTGATAGTGTCAACATAGTGTAAGGGGGTACATGAGGTAATATAGGATTTGTGTTAACATAGAACATTACATCTTATTAACTTATATATTGCATACATTATATCTATTATTACATTACATTCATGCTTGCATTCATTCATCATTCATTTATTCTCTTGCACCACTATATGCACCATACATTACATACTATGGAACCTACATATTCATTACAAGCCATACTTATACATGCTTACATTAGATATGATACTTACACCTCATACATCATTTATTTAACTATTTACTCATGCTTGCATTCTCTATTTAATTACATAATGTATATATATTAACATGGATTAAAATCAAATAGAACATTATATTACACACAAGGGTGCACAAAATGCATATGCCGAATAGTAACTCCTACTAATAATCAATACTGTACCATCTCAATATGAATTAAAATTTTGGATTAAAGTATGTTATAGATCTATGTGTTAGCTTTCCGAAACTTCAAACGGATCGCATTTTCGTTTTCGAAAACTCCCGGAATCGCGAAAACACCGAGAACGCGTTTATCTTTCGTACATCTGACACTCAAATAATTCTCCAGAAAGTTACAGAAAGAAATAGGCCTATTAATATATGTTTTTGGAAAGCTAACTTCAATACGCTTCTTTTAAAAAAAATCGAGAGATTAAACCGAGCTTTGAACTAGAAGTTATGACATTTCGAAGTTAGGGCTGAAATTAAAAACGTGGATAAAAATCATGACGGATTTAGATAGTTTGAGCCAAAAGAATACACAATATATATCCTAATTATCCACAACAATAATAGCAATAATAATATGAGGAACCACACTCACAAACTTGATTATATAATCATCATGAACCATTTATTACATATATAAATATAGATACACTCTCATTACAATATATATATATAAATCTATATATGTAACATGAACACATCCACAACACAAAGGACACTCCTATGACCTCCAAATGGACACAAAATGGACACAAATGGAGATACAACCATGGGAGTCATTCCTATGGGTTCAAAATAGACCTATATGCATGAGAAAATAAAAAGGAGAAGGGATTTATACCTTCCGGTAGATCGAATCGAAGAAAAACCTTCCCGGAGCGACATCGACACATAGAGATTCCAAAAGGACACGAACGAGCTCCGAATCCTCCCAAACTTTGGTAGCTTCCTCCTTGGCTAGAATGGAGAAGGAAAGAAGAAGATTTGGTGGTGAAATGGAAGGATTTGGTGGAGAAATTGCTAGGGATTGCTTTCTAGGAATTTGGGAAAGAACAAGAGAGAGAAAAATAGATGGATAATGACAAATGGGAGGCTCAACCCTATCCTTATTGTGGCTGGCCATAAAGGTGGTTTTGTCCTATTAGGAAAAGTCCAAAAGCCCCTACTAACCTATTCTATGAGTATTAGGAAAGGGCTAATTGGTTGGGGCTAAATTAGTCATTCTAAAGTCTCTAATCACACTAACCTTATCCATAATAATTAGTCTAACCTCTAACTAAAATATTTATATCATGTGGACTAAAATTAATATCATGTGGGCCATGCCTAACTAGTGTGTGGGTCCCACTAGAGTCAAACTACCCCCGGGTTCCCGTTTCAAGTCGGATTGAGTTGAAATTTGAACCCGACTCAAATAACCCCAAAACAATATCATAAATAATAAAATAATATCAAAATAATTCAAAGAGGTCAAATGCAAAAATATCCTTAGGCCAAAAATGACATTAAAATATCATAATCACATGGTTAGGCTCTAGGTCAAACAATCTCTAGGATTTCACTAGCAAAACGTCAAAACCACAAGTCGTTGATTTAAATAATTTTAAAATGATTTAAAAATCACCTAAAATCATATCATGAATTAAATATCATTATTAAAATAATTATAAACACGAAATTTCAAAATTACCCTCAATCAGAAAATTAAAATAAAATGAAAAAAAAATCAACCCGAAATTTAGGGTGCTCACATCCTACCCACCTTATAAAAATTTCGTCTTCGAAATTAAAATGTTCGTAATCCTTCTAGGTCAAACCCCCACAATCAAATCCCAGAACTTAAATAAATCATACCATCAAAAGGACGACATACAGGGTCATGGCATACGGTGGTAGTGAAAGTCTCATCTAGGTATTCTAGTCATGCTAAACCAAAACGGTCATAGGGTATCAAAACACACATGCAATCTAGGGTGCTAAACAAAAGTTACAAAAACAACAAACCATCAAAACTGTAAGACAGTCTACCATCCTATATGAAAACTGATACTTATCATAAAAATAAAGAAAAGTAACTACCCATTATCTTTAAAGGGTTCAGAAAAAAAATAAAAGAAAATCAAAATCAAAGTTAAGGAATGAAAGCCAATTCCATGGAAAATTTCCAATCACAATACGCATTAAGAATATTTAGTCTTTATACGATCTAAGTTGATCAAATTGGGGGAAATCAAGATTTAGGCAATATGGAGGACAGGTTCAACAAAGTCTGAGATCGAGCATACAAGGATAGAGATTCAGGTCACAATCAAATTTAATTCAATTAAGTACAACCCAAGATATAAATATGATAAGACAATATAATCGAAGTCGATTTGGTCAGATTAAGGAAACTAGGATTCAATGATATTGAAAAACCCCTTTTAGAGAAAACAGGAAAAGATTTTATACGAAGTCAGCAAATCATCCCTCTCTAATACTATCAGTTTATCATTTGCCAAACCATATTCTTTTTTTTCTCACAAGTCCAAATATGAAAATCAACCTCTATATAACTATCATCGAAATTTTATAGCCTTCAGTCATCTAAACCTTTACCACAATCACCATAGACAAAATCTTTAACTTCCAAAACATTTTCCACGAAACATACCCCTCTTTTTAGAAGTCAACACTTATTCATTTAATCAAAATTTCAAATTCTTTCACCTCATTTTAAATTAGATCCGAAACCTCTAAATCCAGTTTATGGAATCCTTGGACTTGTTTAAATCGAGTCTCGTATTCACTAAACTCCAATACCACTATGTCACACAAAATTTATTCTTTTTTTATAAATCAACCTTCATATTTTCTTCAACGTTCACCTTCAAATATTTTTTTGAATTCTACAATTTTCTTCCAATCATCTAAAATAATTTCTATAACGTAAAATCCTTGTGTTCTCTCTGTCTCTAGTCACCCTCTTACAATATCTAGTTCAATTTCGCATAATCATTTTATTCGATTAAATTCTCCTTTCCATCTCTAAATTTCTACATAGCCTTGCAATAGTTCCCAAGAATCAATAACAAAGATTTTTAAGTTCTCAAAACTAGGTTGACCTTAAACATCCTCATTAGTTTTGAAATACATCCATGAATTATTCATAACCCACTTTCTGTGATTGTTTCTAAATTGGTTTCTAAATTGATAACATTTATCCCTCGATTTCATTTTAAACCTTTACCACATCTCCATTTCAAATTTTTAATATTTGACATCCAACACTCTGATTCCTACAAAATCATCATATGATAACCAATTACATCATTTCCGAACTAGATGATTTACGTCACTTCCTCAACATTTCTCAGATAAAAAACGATATAAAGATTCAAGAGTTTTCAAGGTATAGCTGACAGAATTATATATGAGACAGGGAATTGATATAATCAGGACAGATATATAAGACAAGGAATGATGGTAGTAAAAATATTGGCAGGAAAAGAATGATAATAGAATCTGTTCTGCTTATCTATTTAAAAGAGGGACCCATTTTTTTTTGAAACAAGAATTATAATACCAAATCCAAAATAAGGCCTAGCAAAATTATTGGTTTATTGTATTAAGAAGAAATAAATTTTTGTAAAAAGTTACACAAGGTTTATAAAAATAGCTAAAGCTACATCCTAAGTAAACAATGAGAAACAAAACAAAACAAAATAACAATAATTCCTTCTCTCTTTTTTTGAATGACTGAAACAAAAGTAGCAAAAACATGTTCGAAAATATTTAAGGTACAATCTGATAATCATATGCGTCTATCCAAAATTATGGTACTCTAAATCCTCGTCATACTAGTGAGCAAGGCTACGATAATCACAGAGTCCTTGACTTATGCACATACTTCTAGAATCATGGTATTTAATATTTTCGCGATGCCGCTAGCTTGGCTGCAAAAACCTTAAATTTCCACACCCGAGAAATATATCCAAAATCAGACTATATGTCCTCACCATACTGGCTAATGTGACTATATAAGACAAGATTTCCATAACTTAGATGACCTAGCCCATATAATTTCATCTTGCCAAAAATTAAATTAAATCAACAATGAATACAAAAAAAATCAAATTTATCAACGAACATCAAAATTCAGAAATGAACAAAATCCTTCAAATCATATAACCACAAACTCGGATGCTACAGCTAACATCAAGATTCAAAATTCCACAACCTTCATCAAATTCAATAAATACAAACTCAAATTCAATAATAATACATCAAAATCAAATTCAACAACAAAAAGTAAAGATAAATCAAATCAAGGAAAAAGAGTTTTCAAATCGGAGTTAAACAAGATTCTCAAGGGTCATCCCAGGAATCTCTCAAGGGATCCTAATTGTGATTGAGTATCTTCAAAAATATATCCTATTTCTACTACAGGCTGTAGTGGTACTCTAGTTCGAATACCACTACACAAACTCGACCTGCATGGGCCACCACTAAAAACGTGTCACGACCCGCACCCACTGTTAGGGTACGAGAAAGTAACAATGCCCAGCCTACGCCGCAGTGTCGGCGATAGAACGCTGTCCTAGGTCACATCATCTAACAATATTATGCTAAGCAGTTATACTCCCCGAATGGGGGTGACATAACAGATACAGACTCAATCACATCTAAGGTAGAGCATGATAAGGATAGATAAAACATAAAATCCAAAGAGATACAGGAGATAGAAGTCTAAGTGTCTAAGATACATAAACCCAGAAATACATCTCAAAACTCAAATACAGTAATCTACAAAGTAAATACAACTCCAGACAAATGAAATAACTATCTAAACAACCTCTAATGTGTCTCCTCTAGGCTAGCAGGCAACCTCCAAGCTATCTGTAAAATTTATCAACAGGTCCAGTCAGGACAGGAACGAGCACATCTCATCTAGAAAACCCAAGTAAATGACAAAGAACTATAAAGCAGTTATAGGCAGTTGTATTGATAAAAATGGCAGTTTATATTCAGGTGATGGTAAGAAAGACAGATAAGGTGCAAAGAAAGTAAATAACTAAACAAGAGAAGAATCATAGCAATGAAGTCTGTAAAAATAGAACTAGCTGAACCAGGATAATATGATATAAAGTCCAGACAACAATGTAGACCAGTGTAACTCTAATGTAAGTCCAGTACAAGATGAATCTAATACAAGATGAATCCAGTAAGGGACGATTCCAGTTATAGTGATCAATGATTCCAGGGTGAGTCCAGCCTATACTCTAACAGTGTGTTTTAAAATACCGAGATCGACATGTAAACGGCTGTGGGTAATCCGGCACACCTCTTACTGATCAGGCGAGAGATGGCTATCATTCCAGTAGATTCCAGTAAGGGTGATTCCAGTAATGGGGTATGTCTACATGTCTTACTGTAGTATTTCCCCTCCCAGCAAGTGAATCCAGAATTTCGACACAATAATTCAAGATGAGTCCAGCCAAAATATAATGATACCAGTAAATGATTCCAGCAGGTGATTCCAGTAATAGAAGCCGAAAATGATAATACCAGTAATAGAGGCCAGAAAATAAATGTGTATCGTATACATAAATCCAGTAATATCCACACGTGTTGTAACAGAGAATCGCATACAACTAACTAGAACTGAAATACAGTAATTGACAAATAAATGAGAGAACTATCATAGAATGTACTCGCCTGATATCTGAATGTCCAAGGTAAAGATACTATCCGAGGAGAGGTGTCTGGCTCCTAATTAGAACAGCACAAGTCACAACATGTCCAGAAGGGTAATATAAAGCACTACAATATATTCTACATGAATCTAGGTCAAACTAGGCCAAAGTCAACCCTTGGTCAACTCTGGTCAACTGCACTAGTCAAACTAGGTCATGTCCTAACCCAGTAAGTCTTACTAGGCCTAACCAAGACTATCCTAGCAAGCACACATCAAGACAAGGCTATACTAGCCAACATACACCCAACTCTATATAGCATGCAATTATTCAATACTCAAATAGGCAAGAATTCACATTGGATATACACTAGGTAATCTATTACTTTAAGCTATATATGTCTACACATATATACACATGCATATATTGGTATTCAACATTAGGTCTATAATCATGGCATTTCAAATGGTTATATAAACTTATATATTACAACACAATATGCTAACATATATATAATATACATACATAGCTAAGTTAACTGTATTCATAAATACTTATTTAAGAGGCTATGTGTGTGTATGTAAACATGGCAAAGGGGCAAGTGAGGGTTAAATGGGCATACATAGTGTATACATATCAAAGAGTGTCAAAGTATAAGTGAACAATGTGTCAAGTGTGATAGTGTCAACATAGTGTAAGGGGGTACATGAGGTAATATAGGATTTGTGTTAACATAGAACATTACATCTCATTAACTTGTATATTGCATACATTACATCTATTATTATATTACATTCATGCTTGCATTCATTCATCATTCATTTATTCTCTTGCACCACTATATGCACCATACATTACATACTATGGAACCTACATATTCATTACAAGCCATACTTATACATGCTTACATTAGATAAGATACTTACACCTCATACATCATTTATTTAACCATTTACTCATGCTTGCATTCTCTATTTAATTACATAATGTATATATATTAACATGGGTTAAAATCAAATAGAACATTATATTACACACAAGGGTGCACAAAATGCATATGCCGAATAGTAACTCCTACTAATAATCAATACTGTACCATCTCAATATGAATTAAAATTTTGGATTAAAGTATGTTATAGATTTATGTGTTAGCTTTTCGAAACTTCAAACGGATCGCATTTTCATTTTCGAAAACTCCCGGAATCGCGAAAACACCGAGAACGCGTTTGTCTTTCGTACAGCTGACATTCAAATAATTCTCCAAAAAGTTACAGAAAGAAATAGGCCTATTAATATATGTTTTTGGAAAGCTAACTTCAATACGCTTCTTTTAAAAAAAACGAGAGATTAAACCGAGCTTTGAGCTAGAAGTTATGACATTTCAAAGTTAGGGCTGAAATTAAAAACGTGGATAAAAATCATAACGGATTTAGATAGTTTGAGCCATAAGAATACACAATATATATCCTAATTATCCACAACAATAATAGCAATAATAATATGAGGAACCACACTCACAAACTTGATTATATAATCATCATGAACCATTTATTACATATATAAATATAGATACACTCTCATTACAATATATATATATATATATAAATCTATATATGTAACATGAACACATCCACAACACAAATGACACTCCTATGACCTCCAAATGGACACAAAATGGACACAAATGGAGATACAACCATGGGAGTCATTCCTATGGGTTCAAAATAGACCTATATGCATGAGGAAATAAAAAGGAGAAGGGATTTATACCTTCCGGTAGATCGAATCGAAGAAAAACCTTCCCGGAGCGACACCGACACGTAGAGATTCCAAAAGGACACGAACGAGCTCCGAATCCTCCCAAACTTTGGTAGCTTCCTCCTTGGCTAGAATGGAGAAGGAAAGAAGAAGATTTGGTGGTGAAATAGAAGGATTTGGTGGAGAAATTGTTAGGAATTGCTCTCTAGGAATTTGGGGAAGAACAAGAGAGAGAAAAATAGATGGATAATGACAAATGGGAGGCTCAACCCTATCCTTATTGTGGCTGGCCATAAAGGTGGTTTTGTCCTATTAGAAAAAGTCCAAAAGCCCCTACTAACCTATTCTATGAGTATTAGGAAAGGGCTAATTGGTTGGGGCTAAATTAGTCATTCTAAAGTCTCTAATCACACTAACCTTATCCATAATAATTAGTCTAACCTCTAACTAAAATATTTCTATCATGTGGACTAAAATTAATATCATGTGGGCCATGCCTAACTAGTGTGTGGGTCCCACTAGAGTCAAACTACCCCCGGATCCCCGTTTCAAGTCGGATTGGGTTAAAATTTGAACCCGACTCAAATAACCCCAAAACAATATCATAAATAATAAAATAATATCAAAATAATTCAAAGAGGTCAAATGCAAAAATATCCTTAGGCCAAAAATGACATTAAGATATCATAATCACATGGTTAGGCTCTAGGTCAAACAATCTCTAGGATTTCACTAGCAAAACGTCAAAACCACAAGTCGTTGATTTAAATAATTTTAAAATAATTTAAAAATCACCTAAAATCATATCATGAATTAAATATCATTATTAAAATAATTATAAACACGAAATTTTAAAATTACCCTCAATCAGAAAATTAAAATAAAATGAAAAAAAAATCAACCCGAAATTTAGGGTGCTCACAAGGACCAACCTCGTGAGAGAATGCTACAAATCCAGACCCAGTTGCCTCTTTTCCTCCAGAGTATGATGGAGAATGGTAAACTGAAGTCTGCTGAATCCGAAGGTGTAACTTTCTTAAAACCTGCCTTTCTGTTTGGCGACCGACTAGTCTCTTCCGAAGCGAAGATACTGAGGATCAGAGAAGACTGGTTATTTTCTGCCAAAGGCATGGTTTTGTACATGCGGCAGGTTGACCGCCAGTTGTTGCTGACAGCTTTTTATCGTCTAGCTTCGAAGGGAAAGATGGGTTGGGAACTTACTCCCTCTCAAGGAGGGGCCTTGGGAGGTACCCTCTCAATTGACGCCTCCTCGAATCAGCGAGATACTTTGACTGCTTCACGAGCCGGTTCTTCTTTCAGTTACTGAGCCTTGCGTCCTGGGAGCATCTACAGTGAGGTCCCAAACGACACGTTTCCCTTCAGTGCCCCGATCTTTGCAAATCGGATGCTGACATCAAAGGTGATGTATCCGACTGGTAGCTTTAGAGTCGAAGGCTGGTGTCACTACATCCCGAAGTGGGACGAGTTGACCACTTGGGTGCTTTCAAGGTTCAAGGTTGAGCTTAAAGAGATCGGGCTGACAGCCGCCATTCGGGCCACGCAGGCAGGCGTGGACCTCAATAAGCCTATGTTCCTTGCGCTCTTGGAGCTTTTCAATGCCCAGACTGGCAGCTTCTTTACTCCGGTAGGGGAGTTGGGATTGGCCCTCCATGAAATATACGAAGTGTCCAAGCTTCCTTAGGGCTCGGAACCGTACGAGGAATATTTTCTATCAAATGAAGAGATCCAAGTTCTGGAAGATAAGGATCCGGAGATGATGGCTGTTTTCAAAGAGGTGACGAGCCATCATTATTTGATGCACCGGAGGGACAAGGGCAAGATCCAGCCTCATGTGACTGCTTGGAGGGACTACGTCTTCAGGCAGGATTTGGCAGATCCTTCGAGGATTCGGTTTGCGACTCCGCAGGGATTGAAGCCCGCGGAAGTGAGTTCTGAAATAAGCCGGCTGGACGAAAGGACCCCACATTCTAATGAGGGTGGCAAGGCGACGTACAGCTGTTTCTGGCACTGCGGGCACCGGATGTCATCTAAGGCAGTGTTAACGACCTACTTGATGATATGGCTCCGGGATTGCGTATTTGCAGGTGGATCCGGTGCCGTCGAGAGGGTACATCGGAATCTCATTTTGCCTGCAGTGAAGTTGGCCTGCGAACGACCTTTAGCTCTCCTCCCCGCAATGGTGTACAACCTGTTACACGGTTTGAGGTCTTTTGCCGATGATGTGATCCATGAGAGAGGTAACAATAATAACTTTCCCCGGGCCGAGCTGCCTTTCCATTATCTTATGGGGTGGCTGATTCTGCATCATCCGAACGTGATGAGTCCCGGTCCAGAGGAGGACCATGTCGAAGGGGATGCCTTCATTCGCCGCTTCTATAAGAGGAAGTGGTCTTACACTGGCATCCCCGTTTGCAGAAGAGTCTTGTCCTACCTTCAGGGGTGGGAGATTGTCAAGGTTGGCCCGATCTTCAAAGATTTCGAGGTCGATGAAGATTTAGTTGACTCTGGCGAAGATGCGGTCACTTTGCCGAAATGGAGTTTTCGTTGGTTGCAGAGTATCCGGCCTTCTCACCTGGTCTACCGCAACCAGAATAGGTGTTATCTGGAGCCTTATCTGCCAAGCCGATTTGTTCGTCAGTTTGGCTATACCCAATTAATGTTGCGGAATCCCAGTAGCAGTTTAGGCTTCATCGGGAGTTTGCTGGATGGAGATCGGGGCTGGCAATATTATAACGCTAGATGCACTAGCGTTAAGTTCACCACGCCAGTTCGCAATCCTCGGCCGCTGATCCTATATCCGGCCGCCAAGCTGTATTGTACTATGACTACTATGTCTCCTGGTTATGACAGGGAGACTAGTTTCATTATTGGAACCCAGCTGGAGGCGACAGCGAATATGTTGATGGCAGCCCGATCATATCGTCCACCAGAGTTGGCGGGGTATCGGGCTGCTGCTGCAGTACCAGTGGGAGAGCCGTCTGTCGGGAAAAGGCGGGCTAAGACAGAAGCTGGTTCTTTTATACCAAAAAGGTCGAGAAAGGCGTCGACCCGAAAGGTTACGGAAGTGCCACTTGCAACGCCAACGGGATCAGTCCCTGCTGAGGTGAGGAATATTTCGTAATTCTAATTCTTTTCGTCATTGTGGCGACTTATGCTCTTCTTCTTGTAGGGATCATTGGAGAAGAAGTCCCGTGTTTCAAAATCGGGCGCTAGTAAACCGAAGGCGGTGGCAGGCTCTTCTGATGATCGCATTCTACCAATGCTAATGTCTCCCGTGGAGGAATGTCCCGAAGATGTTCCTGCGGAGATTTTAATATCTCCTGACTTTGAGGTCGCAACAACTTCTGGGAGAGCACCATCTGCCGTGGAGGCCTTGGATGCTGAGGGTCCTGCGGACTCGAGGCATCCTGATGATGAAGTGGACTGGAGTTCGTCACCTTCTGATGACGTCCCTCCGGTCTTGCAAGAATCTACTGCGGGGACAGCAGATATGGTTGAGACAGAGGAGAGGGTTGATTCCCCTCCTTATCATGATGAGGGGAGGTCGGCTGTATCATTGCCGAGTCCTACCCCGGCTTCAATCGTGGAAGTTGAGGCGGCTACCGCTCAGGAGGTAGCGACAGATTCTGTCCCTGTCGATGATGAGACCCGTCTTCCGGTCGCGACCGCTGAGACGGGTCAAGAGACAAGTGATGATCTCCCTTTTCTGCCAAGGGAGGTACCAACTGTTGATAGGACGTTGGGGGTAGAAGAGGTGGCCGTTGACATCAGTGGTTCCTCCGGGCTTGAGAAAGGTAAGGGTGTACAACCCTCTGTCGCTCCTTCTACTCGGGGGACCATCTCGACGCCTGTGCCGGCCCCTTCTGTTGCTTCGGCTCCTCGGGCTAGCAGTCCAGCCCCTGTTGATGAAGAGCCCATTGATGCCGAGGTTCAAGCCTCGCTGATTGAGGTTGGCGGATCTTCTTCCGGTCCGTAAACTGTAGTAGCTCCTCCAACTCCTGTGATGACGCCGCAGGTCCTGGCGGATGCAGACGAGTATGTGAAATTCCTCGTCGAGGGGGTATACAAAATGCTGCAGAAGGGTGTATCTGCTGTGATGGATGCCAACAGGAGTTTTACGACGGCAAAAGCTTTGGCAATGCCCTGCATCGAGCTGATTCGTATTCACCAAGGCCACGACCACATGGCCGAAATTCTGGAGGCTTCAGTGATTGAGCTGGATGAGCGGCTCGCGGAACTTCAACGCATCCAGCGAAACGATCTCTCTGTCCTGATAGATGCAGAGAAGGGGAAGCTGATTGCCGAGATCGAGTCTTCATACCAGGCCACCGTGGGCGTTTGGGAGCGCGAGGTGGCTGAGACTGAGGCTGCGGTAGAGTAGTTGTCTCAGTCCATGAAGACGACGGTGGAAACTCGAACTGCATTGGAAGCTAATATCGCGGATATCGACACCCAGATGCGTCGCCTTGAAGACCAACGGGCCCGACTCCAGTTAGAGGTCGAGCGTGTCCGGGCTGAACATGCAGCATTCAAGAAGGATGAAGCGACTTTTACTCAGCGGACTCTTGCCTTGGCGCAGCAACGACAACAGCTTGATGAGAAGCATGTAAGTGATACTTCCGCTGGGGCCGTTGAATTGATGCGCCAAGAAGCAGAGCGACGAGTCCTGGCGACGGTGGAGGCCCGCACAGTCGACTTAAAGCTTCGAGTCAGGGAGCTCTCAGCCCATCCTGGGGAGATTCAGGGACCATAGCTTTTTCCTTTTTCTTTTGTGTTCTTTTGCAACCCTTACTGGGGGATGATGTAGCTTCTTGTACTCCTTTTTTCAGAAGAATAAAGAAGTCTACAACCTTTTTTTGTGATGTGTTCATCTTTTGTTGTTATGAACTTGATGATTTGTGTGGACCTATTATCTTTTGTGCACCTTGGTTTTCAGGTACAGATAATAAGTTTGAAGGAACTATTATGTTTGCTCAGAGGTAATGTGGACATGGCAATCATTGGGTTCGAAATGATAGAATCTCCCTACTCAGAGGTATTATGGACGTGGTAGGAATGATCTTGGGGGATACGCTGAACAACTCAGAGGTTATATGGACGTGGAAGTTCTGCGATCAATGTACAATAACGCAGGGGTTGTTTGTACAAGATGTTTACTCAGAGGTAATGTGGACGTGGTAAACATGAAGGGTAGCGTAGGCTTACGAAGTGTAAGATTCTGCTTTGTAGGGTGTAGAGAGACAACTCAGAGGTAATATGGACGTGGTTATCTTTCTACTGGAAGATGCCACGGAACAGCTGGGTTCCGGAAGCGTATGAGTTTGTGGAAAGAGGTTGTTTGGGGAAGTACATGTCTGGAGGATGTCAAGAATAGTACTTCTTTAGGAACTTGTCGTTGATGGGCATCATGAACAATTCCCTATTCGGTTTGGCGAGGCGGTAAGCACCGTTTGAGTATACCGTCTCTATGATGAAAGGTCCTTCCCACTTGGGCTTGAACTTTCCTGGTGTCTTGTGGGTCAACACCATTGGTCTTCTGACTGCAAAAATCAGGTCGCCAACTTGGAAAGTCCTCTGTTTGACCTTCTTGTTAAAAGTCTGTGATATACGGGCTTGGTAGAGCTCGATGCGTTGTTGAGCTAGGAGACGCTTTTCGTCAAGTGCCTCCAGTTCCCGCAGACGACGACGTTGATTGTCCTCTTCTGTGAGTTTGTTTGTGATTGCTACGCGGAGTGAAGGTATTTGTATCTCGAGAGGCAGTACCGCTTCGCTCCCGTAGACCAGGAAGAATAGAGTGTTGTCTGTTGGGGTCCGTACCGTTGTGCGGTAGGCCCAAAGGCATTCGCCAAGCTTTTCGTCCCAGTCGCATTTGTTGGATGACACGACCTTTTTAAGCAGCCTAACGATAGTTTTGTTGAATGCCTCAGCCAATCCATTTGCTGCCGGATTGTAGGCGGTTGAGGCCACGTTCTGAATGTGATTCTTGTCACAGAACCTGCTGAAAATGTGGCTGATAAACTGAGTACCATTGTCATGGATGATCCGCCGGGGTACTCCGAAACGGTAAATGACATGGTGTTTGATAAAGCTGACCACCCTGGAGCTTTTTACTTCTGCCAGTGGAACTGCTTCCGCCCATTTGGAGAAGTAGTCGGTGATGGCCAGGATGAAACGGTGTCCTCTCGATGAAGGAGGGGTGATTGGCCCTACAATGTCCATGCCCCAGGCTTCGAAGGGCTAGGAGGCGACTGTAGGATGTAGCGACTCCGATGGTGTATGTATGAAGTCTGCATGAAGTTGGCACGCGTGGCACTTCTTAGCATATTCAACAGCGTCGGCGGCCATGGTTGGCCAGTAGTAGCCCATACGTCGCAGTCGATCTTGCAACTTAGGACCGGGTTGATGAGCTCCACAAGTTCCATCATGAGCTTCTTGAAGAGCTTCGGCTGCTTCTTCGTTGGACAGGCATCGAAGGAGGAGCCCATCGAAGGAGCGTCGGTATAGCGTTTTGGTAGCTGTATCGTAGTAGAATCGAAGAGAGCGTCTCCTGACTGAGACGGCTTCCTTCGGGTCCTCTGGAAGGATTCCGTAGACCGCGAAGTCGATGAACGGGAACCTCCAGTCTCGGACATTAACACCAGTGTTTGTCGGCATGGCGTGAGCCACCTGCAAGCATAGGTTGTTTCTGGGACAAATCAGGTCTCGGCCAGTCCCCGTGACATAGTGTTGAGTCCCAAGGGGCGCTGCCAATGAGGCTGCGAGGCCAGCCAGAGCATCGGCCTCCAAGTTTTGTAAACGGGGGACATGTTCGATGAAGAACCCGGTGAAGGTTGAAATGATGTTCAACGCGACTTCATGATAAGGGATTAAATCTTCATGGCGAACCTCGTATTGTCCCCGAACCTGGTTTACGACGAGTTTTGAGTCGTCGTAGGCTTCCAGATGGTCGACCCCCAGCTGTTGTGCGAGCTGGAGTTCCATGACGAGTGCGTTGTACTCGGAAACATTGTTGGAGCACAGCTTCGAAAGAGAGTACGCACACTGGATGACCAGCTGATCGGGGGAGACTAAGACTACCCCCACTCCTGCGATGATTTGGCCTTTGGGGCCTGTTCTCGAAGCGCCATCGAAGAACATCCGCCAAACGAAGCTTCCTTCGGTAACGTTGGATTCTTGGACCTCATCCGGGATATCTTCATAGAGTTTTGAGGATTCTGGGATGGGGTGTGCAGCTAAAAAGTCAGCCAGAGCTTGACCCTTGATAGCCTTTTGCGGAACAAACACCATATTGTACGGTGTTAGCAGGATTGCCCATGTAGCCAGCCGAGAGTTCAATGATCCTGGCTTTGTCATGAGGATTCTGAGCGGATTGACTCGGGAAATGACATGAATTGTCTGACCCGAGACATAATGACGAGTCTTCTGGATGGTAAACACCAAAGCCAAGCACTCCTTTTCGACGGGGTTGTACCGGTGTTCGGCCCCGATGAGTGTTCGACTGAGGTAGTAGATTGCTTGCTCGAAGCCTGTATCGCTGTTTTGAGCCAGCAGAGCGCCAAGAGAATGATCCATGGCACGGACGTAGAGGAGAAATGGTTTGCCGGCGACTGGCGCTACCAGGACTGGTGTGCTTGTTAAGTAAGCCTTGATGTCGTCGAAAGCCTTTTGGCACTCCTCTGTTCAGACGTAAGAGACTCCCTTCTTCATGAGCTGAGTAAAGGGTTCACATCTACCGGAGAGGTTTGCTATGAACCTCCGGATATATGCCAGACGTCCCTGTAGGCCTCGAAGTTCTCGAAGGTTCTTCGGAGAGTCCATGTTGAGGATGGCTTTGGTCTTCTCAGGATCACTGCTTGACCTGACTGAGAAAGGATTTAGCGTCCTTCAGAGCTTCGCAGAGAGCTTCTCGGGAGTCTTTAGAAAGACGCAGGAGCTCGAACAAAGACAGGCGTGCAGGTGTACTGGCTAGTTGTGCCAGAATGTCGAAGTTGTGAGGCTTGGACAGCCCCGAAGCATTCTCCTTCCATAGAGGTCTGTCAAAACGGGCCTCCACCTGCTTCTGCTTATTGGCTGCTGAGGGCTTAGATGGACCCTCCTCAGGGATGGTGCTAGGAGGCACTACCTCGGCGACGGCTTCGTCGGACTGGGAGTTCTGTTGTGCACGTGTTTGCACTGGAAGCGCCTCTTCTGTTGAAGAAGAGACGGTGTGGCAAGACTTGATCTTCCTGCCTTTTGATTTGGAGGTAGGGCGTACCTCCGATTGAGTCACCTCGGAGACGAGGTCGGGGTGAACCCAGAGGACCTCTCCTCGAGATGTGGTGAGCGGGGTGAGTCTACTCACATTGTCACGGGTAGGTGGTAAGTTTACCACCTCCATTGTCGCCTTAGGGATGGGGACGACGCCATCTTGTGTGGTAGTTGGCGGCAAGGTGCCGAACTGAAGCGAAACCACATTGGCTGACACCATTTTCTTTTCATAGTCGACAGAGATTACATCCGCATTAATCATGCGCTGGATGTAATTCTTGAGGATGTAACAGTCCTTGGTCGGATGTCCGACAAACCGATGGTAGTGACAGTACCTCGGGTTGTCCACCTTCCCGACTTCATCGGGCCGTTTTGGGTCCGGTAGCTTGATCTTGTCACCCTGCTTCAGTATCTCGAAAAGTTGCAGGGTGTCGTCATCATTGAATGAATAAACCTCCTTGGGTCTCGGTGCCAGTGGAGGTTTCTGAGTAGGCGCAGATGCGCCTTTCGAGGCATTAACAGTCAATTCCTGTTTCCCCTTTGCTTCTCGTCCGGAGCTGTTAGCTGCAGACTTTTTCCCTATATCGTCAAAGGCGGGGAAGCTGACACCCAGAAGACGTACATTGGCCGCCTTCTTTTCTGCAGCTTCAGCTTCGATGATCAGGGAGCTCCAGTCAGGAGGGAGAGTAGAGTTGAGCCAGAGCTTCACTGCAGGCAACATGTTCATGCTGCAAGCGGAGAGGAGCACATGTTCTGGCATGCCTGGAGGTAGCCTGAAGCAGGCCTGTCGGAAGCGTTCGATGAACACCCGAACCGTTTCCTTTTCCTTCTGGCGTATCTCTATGAGAGACGCCATCGTCATGTCTTTCCCGCCGTCATAGAAGCGGTCGAGGAAGAGGTACGTCAGGTCGTCGAAGGGCGATATGGAATTGTCGGGGAGACTGCAGTACCAGTCATACGCCACCCCTTTCAGGGCCCCGACAAAGATACTGGTGAGGAGCGCGTCCTCCTTTGGAAGATGCCCTGTCTGTGACTGGAAGTACGTCAGGTACCGTCGCGGAGAGTCCTTTCCGTCGTATGGGGTGAGTGTTTATGGTTTATACTTTGGGGGATAAACCACCTTGTTCCACTCGAGGGGATAAGGCTGGGGAATGCCCATCTTCTGGCGTTCCTCTTGCCTGTTCTTGGACTCGAAGCGCTCCCGCAGGTCTTTGATCATTTCGACCACATCCTCCGTAGAGCTAGGAGTCGGGAAAGGAGGTACCATCTGGATTGGAGCGTTTGAGAGCTCCGAGGTCCGAGGTGCTTCTGTATCCGAGGGCGCCCGTTGGAGGGGCACACTCGACTCTCCATTAATTCCTGGGTCAGGACCAGTTGAAGGTGTCCTGATCAAGGCCGACCGCATCTCAAACACTGCTTGAGTCAGTGCTTGCATAGAGGCAGAGAGGGTTTTGAGTCCTCCCTCTAATGAGTCTATGCGCTGGACTATGTCCTGTGATGGCGCATCAGACTCGACATCATCCCCAGCCATGTATACTGTCCTGACACGGCCAGGAGTGGATGGATGGGTTGAGGCTTCGCTTTCGGCCTCACTCTCATGCGGGGGAGTTACTTCTCCTGGTGTTTGGCCACCCCCAGCCACATTCTGGAGTTCATCTTCAATAGGTGCATCAAGGGTCTGATTGCCCTCAGCTCCGTCTTGAAGGACCTCTTCGTTTCCAGAACTACCCCCGGCGGTGTCCTGGAGGACATCCTCATTTTGAGGGGCTTCAGGGAGACTAGCCTCGCCTTGATGATGAAGATCCGCCGCAGCTGTGCTTTGGACATCTTCGTCTTCGGAAGGAGGCTCGACAAGGATCTGGCTACCCCCAGCTTCCTCCAAGAACTTCTTCCTCGACCGAGTGCCTTCAAACACTCCAGAGGTCGAGACAGCTGCCTTGGTTTTCCTCGGCTGGCTTTTGGATGAGGACGAGGAATTGGCAGTCGGCTTCCGGATTGACGAAGAGTTGGAGATCACGTTGCATGAAGCAACCTTTGGTTCCTCTTCTGTTGGCACCTTCGTCCCAAGGCGACGTCGGAGAGGTGTCGATGATTGCAGTCGTTGGAAGACCGACTGTCTTGGTGGAGCTGCCGCCTTGCAACAGCAGTTGATGGTGACCACCGCACAAGTATGCCTCGTGAGAGGCGTATCGTGCTTGTTGGTCGACTCTCCTGACCGGCGCTTGTGAGTGATCACGTTGCGCAGGTCATTGGAGGAGAGTGGTGCCTTCACACCCCCTTCAGACGTATGGCAAGGCCAAACGTCGGGGTGGTCAGGTGAGTGTTGCGCCCCCTGATCTAATACCAAGCAGGCATCACGATCAGTAGTGGGAGAACCACAACATTTGAAGTGACTTGAACGAACCTCAAACGCACAACCAGAGGAGGCGCGGGAGTTCAAGACCACCGAGTTTGCCTTACTCGACTTGGTTGTGCACGCAGTAGATGCGCCCAAGCGAGATGAGGACTTTGAAGGTCGACTCGTTGTTGGTACAGGAGCACCTGAGTCAACCTTGTACAGCTTGCCATCGGCAGCGCGTGTGATTGTAAGCGCGTGCCTCTGGCCTGCTGCTAGCATAGCACTTTTATGGCGCATGGCCCGTGCCGCCTTGGATTTCTTCGTACTAGCCCGCTGGGGCGTATAGTACTTAGCATCCAACTTCCCCTCGCCATTACAGCGAGTGAGTCTGTCAAAGACAGAGGCTCTTTGTGGCGCATCAGAGGTGATGCGCGGGGCATTGACTGCACCCCTGCTCCGTCGACGCATCTTCCTCGCCTGAGAGGGAGATAGCTGGGGAACGTGGTCGGCCGCACGCTTCCCCAAGAGATGCGCCGCATCGACAGGCGCACCTTGGTTACTGAGAACGTCAGCAGGAAGGGAAGGCTGGATTGCTGCATCCCCTTCAGTGGTGGTGCCCGAGGCGTCGACCTTGCGCACCCAGGCCGTTCGGATTTTCTTCGGCTTTGGCAGCCGCTTCGAAGGACTCGCACTTCCTTCAGAAATGAACTCCTCGTACGCCTGTTGATTGAGGCGCACGACCAGCGTCTTGTGGGAGGAGCCCACCTTCACGTCGTCGGCCTGTGACACGACTTTCTCGGAAGAGGAAAAAGAAGTCTCCAGCAGAGTCGCCAGCTTGTTTGCCATTAAAATTGTTTGATTGAAAACTTTAATACAAACAGAACAGTGTTACAATGTAGGACTTAGATGTAGTCCTAGGAGTACACTTTTGTTTAAGCTGGGTCCTTAGTGCCAATGGAGCGAGTGGTAATGCGTTGACTCCGTTGACGGGCTGACGACGGTTATCGGTTCTCTGAAGGTGTGGATTGCTCTGGGTGCTGGAGCTTGCTGAGAGGAAGAAGACGTTGAGTGTCTGTACCTGCCTCTCTGATGATTCCTTATATGTTCGTTGTAGATTCTGTCTGTGTGTGTGTGAAGGAGACGATCCTTCTATTTATAGTTTTGCAGGCTGGCTGCTCATGCGCGCATGTGGGATGCGCCGGTGTGGGGACGCCACGTGGAGGTTGCTGATGGAGGCGCGTAGATGATATGCCCTGATTGGGGGGAAAACTCTTCATACTGCTGTTGTGAGCCGGCACGTAGCAGAGGAGAAGATCTTTCGGTTGCTGAAATCTTGGACGAGTTGAGTCAAAGGACACGTGTCATCGACCCATGGCTTGAAGATCTCGGATTTGGTGGGGGGAAGTAATCTGGTGAGCTGCGCCTTGATTGGGCGCAGGAGGAGGCTGCGGCTCATAACCTTTAGGGGTTACAAACCGTTTAGAGCGCATGGCTTTTGAGGCGCATACAGGCGACTTTCCTTCTGTCTTTTGGGATCAGAGATCAGTCTGGGGCGCATGGCTTTTGAGGCGCATGTAAAGCTTCAACTGGAGACTCTTCTTCTGTCTTTTAGGGATCAGTGAAGAGTCTGAGGCGCACGGCTTTTGAGGCGCATGCTGGTTTGGACGCATGGCCGTAGAGGCGCATGGCGATTTGGACGCATGGCCGTAGAGGCACATGCGGATGGCCACGTGGCAGTAGCCATCGGAATAGAGTCATGATGATGCTGACGTTGCCGACGCTTCGTTCTCTGAAAAAGCTGTCAACTGTTCAGACTTTGGGAAGCGTGCTGCCAACTCTGGTGTCAGTTCAGCATTTAATGTGTGACGTTCGATGGACAGCTGAGTGGGCACATTGGTTGGTGTTCCACTCGGTATGGAGATGTGAGGGGGCGCATCCTCTGTGATGCGCCGGGTACTGTGGGGCGCGTCTGTGTAATGCGCCTGATGCTGGAGGGCACGTCCATGTGATGCGCTGTTTGGCTGGCACATCCGACATATCCTTTAATGATGCGGCTGTCTCGCTCCTCGAGTGCTAAAAATAGCCGTTTGGCTGAATTCGAGGCGTCCGGTTCATCCATTTAATGCAAATTCATTGCACAGAATTCGAAGAGTCATCCACTTGGCGTATGGGTTTGATTTGCCCGGCCTATAAATAGTGGCATGGAGAGAAGGTTTGCTCCTCGTTCCCTCACGTACTTCCAACATGAACTTGGATATGCGGGTGCATTCTGTTGACGAAGTGCTTCCGAGGGTGAAGATGAGACGTCGTGTTGTCTTCGATGCACTTGAAGGTGACTGTTACATCCAAAAGACGGAGTCGAGGGCTTCTGAGGCAGGCGGAAGGTGCCTGTTGCAGCCAAAGATAGGGATGTTCGGGCCTCGTCTCCGTTGTTCCGGAAGAGCCGTAGATCGGAATGGCGGTGCTAGGCTCTCTCTTCCTTCAAAGTGGGTGCCGCCCACTTTGATTGTGTTGAAAGCTCCTTGTGCCATGATTTCGATCACGGTCTTCCTTGGTCTTTGGAGGCTCTTTCGAAGCCTCCCCTGGCCACAGCTTTGCCGTGCTCTTCTCTTCCTTGGTTCCAGCCAGAGGGTTAAATGCTTTGTGTAATCGAAGCACTTATCAGGTGACCCTGGCTGGAAGAGCAGCACATAACTGGGCTCTGCTCGGCCAGGTGAGCCTGGTTGGAAGAGTGCTGCTGAAGGGATGCACATAACTGAGCTGGATGCACATAACTGAGCTGCTGAAGAGATGGCGGGATGCGCCTGGCTGGAGACGCATGGCATTTGCTGCGCCTAACTGACAGCGCATGGTGACTGCTGCGCCTATCGGAGGGCGCATGGTGGCTGCTGCGCCTATCTGGAGGCGCATGGTGGCCGCTGCGCCTATCTGGAGGTGCATGGTGGCCGCTGGCTGTAGATCTAGGATCTTTCTTTTGTAGAAATTCTCCTTTGTACAACCTTTTCTAGCCATGTAATAGACTTTTATATATAAATAAAAAGTCCTTCTTCGAATGGCTTATTTGATTTTGCTGTCTGAGTTCTGGCGCATATAGTGCCTGGCGCATGGGCTTTCTGGCTGTGAAATTTCATGCTTCTACACCCACTATCTTGGGACGACGTGGGCGAGAGAGCACTGTTGGGACTGAAGATGGTAGTAGATGCTGCAAAGAAGGTCAAGTAGATTAGAGAATGGCTTCGCATGGCTCAGGACAAACAAAAGCACTGGGCCGGCAGTATCACGACCCGCACCCACTTTTCGGATACGAGACGTGTCCATGCCATCCTACGCCGTAGAGTCAGCGGTAGAACGCTGTCACGGCCAAGATGCTCAAAATCACCAAATATAACATTTATTGCTCATCCATATTTCTAAATTGATTACAACATTTATATTTAAAGGAAATACAAGGTTCTTACAATTAATGAAAATGATACCATTTCTATCTAGTTTCTAGGTTTTTGTCTACAAGTACACCCGTATCCCCCAATGCTAAGTGAAGCCACAACTAACCTAAAAAATATTGGTTTTCAGTCAGGAATGGAACAAGCACACAAACCGACGGCAATACGAAAATATAATAGAATTCACAAGACATAAAAATAACATATGTGAGATGAAAACTATAAAGTACTGATGTCATGGCAAGCGGTGAAGAAAATAAGGAAACAAATAAAAGACAACTATCTATGTGTTTTGAAATATCAGTTTCGACATGTGAACGACTAGGGGGTAAATCTGGCACCCTGCACGTGTCGTGTGCAGCTGCTATTATTTAAGAATAGATATTTGGGGATGGAAAGGGCAGTTCAGATGTCTACTAAGATATTTTCCTGCCCAGCTAGTATTCATGGGATCCAGTCGCAAGCATGGTAATCATGTAAAAGACAGTCACAAGTATAAACAAATCCATGATACTAATCCGTGTGACAACATGTCATCAAGCAAGAGAGCATATGTATAAACATGAAATGAAAACTACTATGATTCGAAAGCAATCAGAAAGTATACTTGCCTGAGGTCCTTAGCTGGTGAAACCGATAATACTATACCACTAAATGAGCCACCAGTCAACACATGCAAAAAGTATCCGGATGCTGAAATAAACATTGTCAACATTCTCAGAATAGTCAAATTAGCTAGAATTGCTTATCCATAAGTCCAATTATGGACACAGGGGCAAAACGATAATTTCGGGTTAAAACGGTGTCCGTCGTTGGACCCACTTTGCACCAAAAATCGTGCCAGAGTCCATAGTCTCTAAAGTTTCCAAACTATATGTTTATAGATTTGTCTTGATGATACGAACTCAACCGTATGTCCAAAGTTGGATTCCGGCAGGTCGTGCACAAAATCGCCCGTTGAATCGGATCGTGGGGCCCACGAAACGGCGATCCGATCAACTGTCTCAGAATTGTACCAAACTTGGCATACAGGACCAGAAAAATGATATGGTCCTATTGGCGCAAGTTTCATCTCGATCTGACGAACGTGCACAAAGTAATTAGGAGAATTGCACAGTGGCCGATACGGTAAATTTCGACGGATACGTATCAAATTCTCGTGCACACGCAACCAATCTGAATTCCGTCAAAGCTCACACGTCTGCGAAGTCGATACACTCCTTTCGATGCTTTCGGTTCGTGACCACATCGTCCGATTTGTCAGGACGGACCCCGGGTCGGGTAGATTTCTAAGTTTTTGAAAACTGTTTTCACAGTTTTTCCTTGATTTTCAATTTGTTTTCTCTCACTATTTAGTTAACTACAATTAAAACTAAAAGTAAGGTTCTAATCCCGGATATGTAGTCTACAAAGCTATTCAATCAGATTTTGAAAACTCTCCTTTGTTTGGCATAAAATTGCCTTCCAAGTTGGGTTGTAGGACTGATTCATGTCCTGTTTCGGGATATGGTTTTCATCGACTTTGTGTCGATTTTTCGAACGATCGAAGACATCTATGTAGAAGCATGGAATTTCAGGAGCATCTATAGGCCAGAATTCCTATGCGCTTAACACTACTCAAACATGCGCCAGGGAGCTCAAACGAAGTACTTGGTACAGCAAAGGACATCAAAAGTATAGACATCAAAAGAAGATTTTTATTTCATATAAAAGTCTGTTATATGTCTAAAGAAAGGCTTTACAAACGAGAACTTCTACAAAAAGAAAGATCCTAAGACTACAGGCAGGTGCAACAAACTGCCATGCGCCCCATGCCAGGCGCATCATCCGTCAGGCGCATCTCTTCAGTGTCTCAGTCAGGCGCGTCTCTTTAGCGTCTCAGTCAAGCGCATCTCTTCAGTGTCTCAGTTAGGCGCATCACGAAGTCTCAGCATATGCGCTCTACTTTGAACCGATCAAGTGCTTCGGCTAATGAAGCATTTATTGAGCAGAACAAGGGTGGACGATCAACCCCACTCTAGCTGGAGGAAGAGCTCTCCAAAGCCCAAGGAAGTGGAGAGCACCGCAATTCTGATCTGCGGCTCTTCCAGCATAACGGAGACGGGACTCGAGCATCCCGATCTTTAGATGCAACAGGCACCTTCAGCCTGCGTCGGGAGCCCACGATCCCCATTTTTGGATGTAACAGTCACCTTCACAAGTGTGTGTACGAAAACAACTCGTCGCATCTTCACCTTCGGGAGAGTCTTGTGAACAGAATGTACTCGAGCAAAGAAATTCATCTCCATTCGGGAATACGAAAGAAAACGAGAGGCAAACTCTCTCCCTGCTGCTATTTATAGGCCGGGCAAATCAAACCCTTGCGCCAAGTGGCGGGCTCTCCGAATCTCGTGCAATGAATTTCCATTTATGGTGATGAACCTATCCCCTCGAATTCAGCCAAGTCAAAACGGCTATTTAAAGCACTCGAAGAACTCAACAGTCAGACCAATGAAAGATGCGTCATGCAATAGATGCGCCGGTCAGATACCGCACATAATACAGACGCGCCCATCAGTACCAAGCGCCTCATAAAGATGCGCCCCATGTGTCCCTATGCGCCTACTGGAATGCAGATCAATGCGCCCACTCAAAAGCTTATCACCCGTCAAAAGCATTAAATACTGAAGTCTGATAGGACAACAGCCATGTCTCGATGACAGAGCAGCAACAGCTTTTACAAAAAATGAAGCACCGCTGACGTCAGCATCATTATTACTTTCCACTGACGGTTACAAGCCACGTGGCCGATAAACCACTTGCATGCGCCTCAAAAGCCATGCGCCCAGACTGGTTCGTGACTCCTGAAAGTTACGAGCCAAAGTCTTCTCATGCACCCAATCTCAGGCACATCCTGCCAGATCACTCTCCACCAAATTCGAGATCTTTGAGATACGGACATGCACCACGTGTCCTTTGACTCAGTTCAGTCCACGAAGGGGTGCTAACCACCCAAGATCTCAGCAACCAAAGAATCCTCCCCACTTCTACGTGTCAGCCCACGATTGCAGCAAGAAGGATTCATCCCACAAATCAGGGTACATCAACCATGCGCCCCCGCCAGCATCAGCCACATGGCGTTCCCACGACCAGGCGCATCCGACATATGTGCGCATGAGCAGCCAGCCTGCAAGCTATAAATAGAGGGATCATTTCCTTCTTACACACAAAGAGGGAGACATATACAGACATAGACCGTCAAAGATAGAGGTAACCAGATCATCAGAGTTACAGAGACGCACGTCTACTCACAGAGATCGGAAGAGACACTCAACGTCTTCTTCCCCTCCGCAAGCTCCGGCATCCAGAGCAACCCAGGCCTTCAGAGAACCTAAAACCGTCGTCAGATCGTTAACGGAGTCAACGCATTACCACTCGCTCGACCGACACAAGACCCAGATAAAAATAAAAGTGTACTCCTAGTACTACATCTAAGTCCTATATTGTAACACTGTTCTGTTTGTAATTGAAATTCCAATCAAAGATTTTAATGGCAAACAAGCTGGCGACTCTGCTGGGGACCTCTTTCTCATCGAATGAGAAAGTTGTCGTAATCTGACGATGTGAAGGTGGGATCCTCCCATAAGATACTAGTCGTACGCCTCAATCAACAGGCGTATGAGTAGTTCATCTCTGAAGGCAGTGCAAGTCCTTCGAAGCGGCTACCGAAGCCGAAGAAGACTCGCCAAGCCTGGGTGCGCAAGATGGAGGCCCCTGGCACCAAAGAGGATATGCCGATGCAGCCTACCCTTCTCGCTGACGCCCTCAGCAGCCAGGATGTGCACACGGGTACAGTGTATCTCTCGGTAAAACATGGTACTGACCACATTCCCCAACCATCTCCTTCTCAGTCAAGGAAGATTCGCCGACGGAGCAGGGGGCGCGTCTAACGCCCTGTGCATGAACTCTGGTGCGCCGCAGAAGGCCTCTATCTTTGACAGACTCACTCGCTGTCATGGCGAGGATAATTTGGACTCTGAGTACTATGCGCCCTAGCGGGCTGGTACGAAGATGTCTAAGGCGGCACGGGCCATGCACCTGAAACGTGCTATGCCAACGGCAAACCAGAAGCATGCACTCACAATCATGCACGCTGCTGATGGTAAGCTGTACAAAGTTGACTCGGGTGCTTCTGCGCCAGAAATGAGCCGACCCTCAAAGTCCTTGTCTTACTTGGGCGTATCTGCTGCGTTCGTAACCTAGTCGTACAAGGCAAACTCTGTGGTCTTGAACCCCCACGCCTACATTGGTTGTGCGTCTGAGGCTGGTTCAAGCTACTCTAAATGTTGCTCCCCCACTACTGATCTGGGCGCATCTTTTGCACTGTATCAGGGGGTACAGCATTCACTTGACCACCCCGGCGCTTGGCCTTGACATACGTCTGATGGGGTGTGAAGGTGGCACTCTCCCCTAACGATTTGCGTAATGTGATCATTCACAAACGCCGATCAGGAGATTTGACTGACAAGCATAATGCGCCCCTCACAGGGTACACCTGTGCTGTGGTCACCATCAACTATTGTTACAAAACAGCAGTCCCACCACAAAGGCATTCTGTGTTCCAGCGGCTGCAATCATCAGCACCCCTCCAACGTCGCCTCGGGAAGAAGGTGTCGATTGAAGAGGAGCCAGAACTAAAGGTTGCTTCTTGCAACGTAGTCTCTAACTCCTCATCAATCTGAAAGACGACTGGCAACTCCTCGACCTCATCCTCATCCAAGAGCCAGCCAAGGAAGACCAATGTGACTGTCCCATCCTCAGGCGTGTTTGAAGGCACCCGGGCAAGAAAGAAGATTTCGAAAGAAGTAATAGCTGGGGGTAGTCAAGCCCTTGTTGATCCTCCTCCCGAAGACAAGGATATCCTCCAGAGCATAACTAGGGGTAGCCAGAATGAAACTCCAGGAGAAGCGACTCTTCTACAAGAGAGCGAGACTGAAAGCAAAGCTTCAACCGATCCATCCACTTCCAGTCACGTCATGACAGTATATATGATGGAAGGTGGTGATACGGAGTCAGATGCTCCACCAGCAGACCTCGTTCAGTGCATGGATACTTTGGAGGGAGGACTCAAAATCCTCTCTGCCTCCATGCAAACACTGACTCAAGCAGTATTCGAGATACGGTCAGCTTTGGCCAGAGCACCTTCCACCAATCCGGACCCAGGAGCTAACGGGGAATCAAGTGTGCCCCTTCAACGGGCATCCTTGAATACCGATTGCCGCGAAGCACCTCGGGTATCAGAACCTTCAAATGTACAACTCCAGGCTGTTCCACCTTCTCCGACTCCCAGTTCCACGGAGGACGTGGTTGAGATGATCAGGGACTTGCATGAACGCTTCGAGTCAAAGAATAGACAGGAGGAGCGCCAGAAGATGGGGATCCCTCAACCATACCCCCTCGAATGGAACAAAGTGGTCTATTCTTTCAAGTATACACCACAAACATTGATGCCATACGACGGGAAGGACTCTCCACGCCGTTATCTAACGTACTTTCAGTCTCAAACGGGACATCTCCCGAAGGAAGACGCGCTACTCACCAGCTGTTTGTCGAGGCATTAAAAGGAGTGGCCTACGACTAGTATTGCAGTCTCCCTGACAACTCCATATCCTCCTTTGATGACTTGACATGCCTCTTCCTCGATCGTTTCTACGATAGAGGGAAAGACATGACGATGGCGTCCCTTATATAGGTATGTCAGAAGGAAAAACAAACGGTTCGAGCATTCATCGAACGATTCCGACAAGCCTGCTCAGACTGCCCCCGGGTATGCCAGAACATGCACTCCTCTCCTCCTGCAGCACGAACATACTTCCTATGGTTAAGCTCTGGCTCAACTCCACTTCTCCTCCCGACTGGAGCTCATTAATTATTGAGGCCGAAGCAGCTAAAAAGAAGGCATGTAATGCCCGCCTTCTGGGAGTCCGTTTGCCTTTGAAGACAAGGAAAAACGGTCTGCTACCAGCAACCCTGGACGTGAGACGAAAGGGAAGCAGGCATTGACTGTAAATGCCGCTAAAGGCGCACAATCACCTACTTAGAAGCCTCTGCTTCCACCGAGGCCAAAGGAGGTCTATTCTTTCAATGATGAAGACACCTTGCAACTCTTCGAGATGTTGAAGCAGGGTGACAAGATTAAGTTACCGGACCCGAAGCGTCTCGACGAGGTTGGGAGAGTTGACAATCCGAGGTACTGTCACTACCATCGGTTTTTAGGACATCCAACTCAGGACTGCTACGTCCTCAAGAATTACATCCAGCGCATGATCAGTGCGAATGTCATCTCCGTCGATTACGAGGAGAAGAACGTCTCGGCCAACCTGGTGTCACTCCAATTCGACACCTTGTCGCCAACCACAGCACAAGATGGCATTGTCCCTTTCCCAAAGGCGACAGTAGAGGTAGTCAACCTACAACCTACCCGTGACAACGTGAGTGGACTCATCCCACTCACCACAAATAGGGGAGAGATCTTATGGGTTCACCCAGACCTCATCTCTGGAGTTACTCAATCGAGGGTACCCTCTGCCTCCAAAACCAAAGGAAAGAAAACCAAGTTTTGTCGTATGGTCTCTTCCACCACGGAAGAGGCACTTCCTGTACAAATGCGTTCGCAGCAGAATGCCCAACCCGACGAAGCTACCGTCGAGGTGGTGCCTCCCTGCACCGCCCCTGCTGCCCAGGAAGAGGGCCCATCCAGACCTCCAGCAGCCAATAAACAGAAGCACGTAGAGGTCCGTTTCGACAAGCCTTTGTGAAGTGAACATGCTTCGGGGCTAGCCAAGCCCCACAACTTCGACATATTGGCACAACTTGCCGGTACTCCTGCCTGCTTATCTCTGTTCGAGCTTCTTCGTCTTTCCAAAGACACCCGCGAAGCTCTCAGTAAAGCCTTGAAGGATGCTAAGTCCTTCATCAGTCAGGTTAAGCAGCCTGAGGACCTCCTAAAAATATGTGCACACTGCCATTGTGCGGAGGAGGTCATCCTCAACATAACCTTCACCCAACAAGACATGCTGCTCAAGCACAACCGGCACAACAGGCCGCTGTATTACACAGGGTATGTGGATTCCATTAAAGTGAAGCGAATTCAAATTGATCTAGGGTCTTCCCTCAGCATCATCCCGAGGACTCTGCTCTCAACATTGGGAATCCTGATGTATCGTTTGGTGCCTTCCAACACTACAATCAGCGGTTTTAATGCCAGTAAAAGTGAACTGCTGGGGAAAATTCGACTGAAATGTCATATCGGTAATCTCCGAACCGAAGTGACTAGCTATGTCGTGGATGCCGACGTCAACTACAACCTCCTGCTGGGTCGTCCATGACTGCACGAGTTCATGGTGGTGCCATCTACACTTCACCAATGTATAAAGTACGTATCCACTGACGACATCATCCGACAGAGTTCGCAGACATTGACCCTTTCAAGGGGGTCGAAGCCTACTTCACCGATGCTAGCTTATATAAGTCGCTCGGCGAAGGGGAAGCCAATGATGTTGATGACGAAGCAGAAATAGTGGCAGAGAAAGACGTGGAGTGTCACGACCTGCACCCTAGAGTTAGGGCACGAGAACGTAACGACGCCCAGCCTACGCCGCAGTGTCGACGGTAGAACGCTGTCCTAGGTCTCAATGCATCTAACAGTATAAGACTAAACAGTTTATACTCCCCGAATGGGGGTGACATAGCAGATACAAACTCAATCACATCTAAGGTAGAGCATGATAAGGATAGATAAAACATAAAATCCAAAATAAATACAGGAGATAGAAGTCTAAGTGTCTAAGATACATGAACCCAGAAGTACATCTCAAAACTCAATAAAGATACAGTAATCCATAAAGTAAATACAACTCCAGACAAAATGAAATAACTACCTAAACAACCTCTAATGTGTCTCCTCTAGGCTAGCAGGCACCTCCAGGCTATCTGTAAAATTTATCAACAGGTCCAGTCAGGACTGGAGCGAGCACAGTATATCTCAACAGATCATAGCAGGTTAGAAAACATATAACATGCAGTAAAGTAAGATACAGGTACTGAGGAAAAGCAGTATGTAAACAGGAAGAGCTGTAATAGAAATATCTACTATACATAGAGAACTGGCATGTGACTAGTGAGTCAGAGTACAATATGGACATGTAAATGGCATATGAGATTCTGATAAGACACTAAGGATGAGATTCTGATAAGAAACTACTGGTATATTATTCACATGCCCAATTCTACTCTCCCGTACCCCAATCAATACACAAGGATCTATACAGGTTATGTTATTGTACAAGATATCACATGGGGGCCCATATAGGGTGCACGTGATAGTATACATGGGGGCTCCGTGAACATGAGAGTACAAGATTCACAGGAGTGCACATGTAATGAAAGCACAGGAGTACACGATGTAAGTGAAACGCACAAGCACAATGTACCCGATGCTTTCGAGGGGGATAACATCGCATGTAGAGATCCATATAGTACCAATCCGTGTGACCAACGTGACAGTACAAGTAATCTACTGCAGGTAATAATTCTAAGCAGGATATAAAATGACCAGAGAATGTACTCGCCTCGATAACCATGAACAACTGATAAGTATAGGGGGTCCCACTGAAGCCACAGAGTCCTATTTAAAGCAACACAGGTTACAAGGTGTTCAAGTTGAAAATAAATAAATCTCTACAGGCAATTTATATTATTCTAGGTTCTTCTAAGTCAAACAACTCTAGGTCGACTCCGGTCAATAATTTAGTCAAACTAGGTCAAGTGTTGACTTACAGTTGACTTTGGGTCAACTGGTCAACTTTGGTCAAACAGGGTCAATTCTAGTCTAAAATAAAGTGTACTTCGTTATTTGTACGTCGAAACTTACGGCACGCAAATCGAGATAAGAAGATTATCGGTAAGGTTGATAATCTTATTATAGTGATCCACGTATCCAACTTGTCAATTTCAGCGATGTGAGATCACTGGAATTGACTGATCTCAGTTTCGTTGTACTAATCCCGAAATACGAACATTATGAGAATTAATTATTAATTAATTATAAAAAGGTTAAACTCAAAGAAATTATCAACAAACATTGTCGGACGATGAAATGAACATCGCCAACGTGTCCAGAATGGTCAAATTAGCTAGGATAGCCTACCCAACTGTCCAATTTGGACACAAGGGCAAAAAGGTAATTTTGGGTCAAAACGGTGTCCGTGTCGGAGCCGTTTTGCACCGAAAAATGTGCAAGAAAATAAGTCTATAAAATATAGCAAATTATATGTCCACGCAACCAGAATGACGATACGAACCCAATGGTATCTCCAGAATTGGATTCCGTTGACCCGATCTCAATTTGGTCCGTTGACCAGAACTTGGAATTCCGGTTTGCACGGAAATGCGTGCCGGAGCCAAAGTTCTCAAAACTCAGCAAACTACCTTTCAACGAGTCCAGAACGATGATACGAACTCAACGGTATCTCCGGAATTGGATTCCGATGAGCCGAACTCAAAATGATCCGTTGACCCGGATATTGGTATCCGACTTGTACCGAAATGCGTGCCAGATCCAATGTCCACCAAAACCTAGCAAATTATATGTCAACGAGTCCAGAATGACGATACGAACTCATCGGTATATCCGGAATTGGATTCCGATGAGCCGAACTCAAAATGACCCGTTGACCCGGATATTGGTATCCGATTTGCACCGAAATGCGTGCCAGACCCAATGTCCACCAAAACCTAGCAAATTATATGTCAACGAGTCCAGAATGACGATACGAACTCATCGGTATATCCGGAATTGGATGCCGATGAGCCGGCGTCAAAAAGTCCCGTTGACCCAGAATGTGGGACCTGCTTTGCACCGAAAAACGTGTCCGGGCCCACGTTCTCCAAATCTAACAAATTTTATATGAAAACATGCCAGAACGACGCCACAAGTCTAATGGTGGTGTCAGAAATGAAATCTGGAGTCCCGTGTTCAAAAATGGAATTTTACAAGATGGAAATTACGAATTCGGACGGCCAACTTGGCGTCGAATTCAACCAATCAAACAAGCTCACAATGAAACGAAACTGAAGGGGTAGCAAGAGGGTTATACCAGCTTCGCACTGGAACTGGTTGCATGCCAAACGGAGCTACGGTGGAGGAGATACAAGCTGACGAAGTTGGCCCCACGAAACTGTCCAAATTTAATACAATTTAAACGGTCAACTTGGTGGCCGGTTTTCATGTATCAAACGATAAAATTAACGGACGAAAATTGACAGGGATGAAGGTGGATATACCGAAATTGCGACGGAGCAAAGAAATCGCCGATCCAACGGTCGGATCTCTAGAAAAATGTGTGCGAAGTTGCTGCGACGGAGCGCCAATTCTGAGTTCAAAACTCGCGCGCGTCGACGGGATCTCGTTCAAAACGCAGAAATCGCCTCGACGGCGCGTCCCGGAGGACGTTGGCCGCCATGAAAGGACGGCCTGGGGTGCGGCGCGCCCACAGGGGTGGTCGACAGCGACCACGGCGGCCGACGGCGGCGCCATGCACGCGCGCGCGCCGTGGTTCGCGCCGCTGCTGCTGTCACTGTGCGCCGCGGCGCAGTGCCGGGCTGCGCGCGGCCAGCTCGTCGACGAGGGCGCGTCGGGGGCGGCCAACTCCGGCGCTTGACGGCGCGGAGGCCAGCGGCTGCTGTCGCGGAGGAGGAAGGAAGGTGGGGGTGGCGCGGTTGGAAAAAAGGAGATAGAAGGAGGAGATGGTGGCGCGTCGGTGGCCGACGGCCAGCCACGGCGAGGGGGCCAGGGGGTGGCCGGAGTAAGGTGGAGGAAGAGGAGAAGAGGTAGTCGAGTTTTGCCATGGTCGGGGAGGAGATGCAGTATGGTGCTGTGAAAAATTTGCATGGGTTGTATTATTTTGGAAAGAAAGGGAAGAGAGAGAGGAGAACAATTAATGAAGTGAGAGAGAGGAAGGGAGGGGAGAAAAGTTTGTCCACCCTAGAAATTAGGGCCGGCATGGTGGCTGTGTGAATAAGTGTGGAAAAGTGTAGGGAAATCAATGGTTGAGATGAATTGAGGAAAATCAATGGCTATGATTGTATTAGTTAGAAATGATTCATTCCAAGGATTTAAATAAGTAGAAAATTTCCAATAATTATAGAAAAAAATATGTAGGAGGGTACCCGATATTTTTTGGGCAAGAATTATGAGGGTGTCATGATGGAGAAAATCATGGAGCTGGACTGTACTCGGTGGAGCCGGATTGGGTCAAAACTGGACATCGTACAAAAATAGAATTAAAATTAGACGTTGATGATCATGTGTAAATAAGTAGCACATGGGGATTCCAAATAATGGGACACAAGTGGCGGACGGATAGTAGGCTCAAGGTGGGCCATGTCCATAGTTGGGGCTGACAGGTTTTGGTCGACAGGGGACCCACAAATCAAGTTGGAAAATGAATGTGACGCCGTGGCGTGAAATAAAATCGGGTCACGTGTCGAGAAAGTTGTGCGAATCAAATGGAGCCCGAAATGACGTGTCTGAGGGGGACACAAAGGTCATGGGTGACGAGCATCTCGAGTAGATCATCAATGAGGAGTTGGTTTCAAGAAACTGACTGGTCTGGCGCTCCCAATTTAAATGTCATGGTAACGCGCTGGAAATGGTCAAGAAAAGAGTGGGAAAATAAATATCAATCAAATGGTCTAAACCGACCCGAAGTTCAGCGAAGCAGAAAGAGCACAAGGGAACAAGTTTTAGTGGGACACCATATACCGTCACGAAGGTAATCGTGTCCACTCCAAAACTCGTGAAGAAGATTTCCAGAGTTGAACATCCCTGATACTCCAAATATCAATGGCACGGGAAGGTACACTTAAGGAAAAATACAGAATAAATTATTTATCGAAATAAAAATCAATCAGGAAAAATAAATAAAATAAAAAAATAACCCGAAATTCAGGGTGCTCACATGGAGGCAGAGATGATTTCCGACGCTCCTTTGAAAATTCAACTCAAAGGAAAACCGCCTCAGATGTTGCCTCCCATAGCAATCAAGTTACTTGGAAAAGCACCGACTTCTCTAGGTAGAACACCCGCCGAAGCTCCCTTGAAGATACGGCTCAAGGAAAGATCTCCTCAAACATCGGCTCCCCTTGTGGCAAAACTACAGAGAAAGGTACCGGTCACCGAAGGTGCAGTTGAGGCACCCCTGAAGGTGCGTCTTAAAGGCAAGCCTCCGCAATCTTCAGCCTCACCCAAGCTGCAAGAGAAGGCCCACATAGCCTTCTCAGATCCCAAGGTCAAGTCTGTGTTGAGCTCTCCCGAACCAACTCTGGTGCTCACGGGTGAAGAGTTAGGAGAATACATATCTGCTGATATAGATGCACCTTCTCTTGACAATGTAATCCCACGAGACAAAATCTCGCATTTTATCAATAATAGAGTGTCTTTCAATTATTCTAGTCTTCCACATTGGAATGCCATGTATACACTAGATAACGCTCTATGGTCGTTACAAACACAAATAACGACCGTCAATCATGTAAATCGAGTAGTCCCGTCCTAAGGAGTCAGTTTTATAGTCCCACCGCGGAACCGGGACGAAGAACCCATCATCTTCGGCAAAGTCGAGCGTCATCAAGACCTCCCGCCACTCGAGCCAGAATCGGATACGGGAAGAATACAAGTCTATCGGTACACAAACAAGGCAAAGTACCTCATCCAAAAGATGAGTTACGATCTGAAAAGCAACAAGGGCCTAAACTATGGCAAAGGTCGACGTCTTTCCCTCCGACTCCCAACACCTAAAGGAAAGCCGCGGGACTACTATCATCGTACTCGACGGGGGGTGGGCTATGTCACGCCACCGGCAACTCCAGAGAGTTCGGAGGCAGAAGAAGTGGAACACTCTCATTCATCTGAAGCATCAACTTTGGATTCCGATACCAGTATCGGCTCAGTCTTCAGAAAGGTGCTATCAGTCAACATGTCATCTGTACAATCTCGAGAGGATGAAGACGATGACCAAACGCCGAAATTCTTTGAGGAAGAATCTTGGGCTCAACGCCTAGGAGCGCAGTGGCAGTCTCGTTTTGAATTACGCGAACCCCCTACCGAAGACGAAGTCGAGCAGATCAACCTTGGGGACGAGTCTTCTTCCAAACCTATCTTCATCAGCAAGAGTCTAAAGAAAAGGGACCGGGAGTCCCTAGTCCAATTGGCCAATGAATACATCGACGTCTTCGCCTGGAGCTATGAAGATATGCCGGAACTTGATCCCCAGATCGTGATACATAGACTTAACATCTTACCTGATGCTAAGCCTATAAAGCAACAATAACGACGTTTTCGTCCTGACATCATGAACGCTATCGATCAAGAGGTGGACAAACTCCTGAGCAGCGGGTTCATTTGTGAAGAGCAACATCCGGATTGGGTGGCCAATGTCATCCCTGTCACCAAGAAGAATGGAAAGATACGAGTCTACATCGACTTCAGAGATCTCAATACTGCTTGTCCGAAGGACGAATTCCTGCTTTCAATCACTGACGTGATGATCGACAATACATGTGGCTTCGAACGCATGTCTTTCATGGACGGGTACTTGGGCTACAACCAGATCAAAATGTTCCCCGATGACGCAAAATATACGTCATTCAGGACTCCGAAAGGGATTTTTTGCTACACAGTAATGTCCTCCGAAAGGGGTTTTCTGCTACACACTCGGGCTACAACCAGATCAAAATGTTCTCCTCGGGACTCAACACTACGTTACGGTAGTAGGGCGAGACTTGCTCTGTCCTAAAAACAATTTATGCACATAAATGGTCCATGCCATGACGATAAGTGCCAGTGTTAATGTCCGAGACTGGAGGTTCCCGTTCATCGACTTCGCTGTCTATGGAATTCTCCCAGAAGACCCAAAAGAAGCCGTCTCGGTCAGAAGGCGTTCCCTTCGATTTTATTATGATACAGCTACTAAAATGTTGTACCGACGTTTCTACGATGGACTTCTCCTACGATGTCTATCCAACGAAAAAGCAGCCGAAGCCCTTCGAGAAGCTCATGATGGAACTTGTGGGGCTCATCAACCCGGGCCTAAGTTGTAGGATTGAATACGACGCATGGGTTACTACTGGCCAACCATGGCAGCCGACGCCATCGACTATGCTAAAAAGTGCCATGCCTGCCAGCTTCACGCCAACTTTATCCATATACCATCAGAACCACTACATCCTACGGTCGCCTCCTGGCCCTTTGAAGCTTGGGACATGGACATTATGGGACCTCTCACCCCTCCTTCATCGAGGGGACACCGTTCATCCTAGCCATCACCGACTACTTCTCCAAATGGGCAGAAGCAGTTCCACTGATGGAAGTGAAAAGCTCTAGGGTTATCATCTTCATTAAGCATCATGTCATCTACCATTTCGTGGTACCCCGTAGGATTATCCATGACAATAGTCCTCAGTTCATCAGCCATATTTTTAGCAGATACTGTGATAAGAATCGAATTCAGAATGTGACATCAACCGCTTACAATCCGGCAGAGAATGGATTGGCCGAGGCTTTTAATAAGACTATCGTCAGGCTACTCAAAAAGGTCGTGTCATCCAACAAACGTGACTGGGACAAAAAACTCGGCGAATGCCTTTGGGCATACCATACAACGGTACGGACTCCTACGGGCAACACACCGTTCTCCTTAGTCTACGGGAGCGAAGCTGTACTACCTCTTGAGATCCAAATATCCTCACTCCGTATAGTGATCACAAATGAATTGACAGAAAAAAACAATCAACGCCACCGTCTGTAAGAATTGGAAGCACATGACGAAAAATTTCTCTTAGCTCAGCCGCGCATTGAACTCTATCAAGCTCGTATATCATAGGCTTTTAACAAAAAGGTCAAGCAAAGGACTTTCCAAGTAGGCAACCTAGTCCTGGCAGTCAGGAGGCCGATGGTGTTGACTCACAAAACACTAGAAAAGTTTGAGCCCAAGTGGGAGGGACCTTTCATCATAGAGACGGAATACTCAAACAGTGCTTACCGCCTCGCCCGACCAAACGTGGACTTGCTCATGATGCCCATCAACGGCAAGTTCCTAAAGAAGTACTACTCTTGACATCTTTCAGATATGTACTTCCATCTCTACCTAGCAAGGGAATCAGTGGACCTGATCATCAGAGCTCACATACACCTCCCTTTCACAACTTATACTTTCAGAACCCAGTTGTTCCGTGGCATTCTATCTCCAGTAGAAGAACAACCACGTCCACATTACCTCTGAGTTGCTCCTCTACACCCTGCAAAGCAAAATCTTACACTACGTAGAATTGTGCTACTTATCATGTTTACCATGTCCACATTACCTCTGAGTAAACATCCCGTACAGACAACCCCTACGTTGCCGTACATCGATCGCAGAACTTCCATGTCCATATTACCTCTGAGTAGTTCCGCGTATCCCCAGAGTCACTCCTACCACGTCCATAACACCTCTGAGTAGGAAGATTCTGTCAGTTGAACCCCATATTTGCCACGTCCACATTACCTCTGAGCAAACATGTCGGTCCTCTCCAACTTATTATCTGTACCTAAAAAACCAAGGTGTGCAAAAGATAATAGGTCCACACAAATCACTAGTTCATGACAGTAAAGATGAACACACCAGAATTTTTTTTATTTTGCACTCAAAAGTAAAGGATTACATCTCCAGCAAAGTTGCCAAAAAATATATATAACAAAAAAAGAGACTACAATCCCTAAGCATCATTGGGATTGGCAGAAAGCTCTTCGATCCGATGCTTCAAGTCTTTAGCCAGAGTCCCCACAGTCGCCAAGACTCGGCATTCAGCTTCTTGACACATCTCTTCCACAGCCTCAGGAGCAGTATCATTCTCGTGCTTAGCGTCCAACTCTTGCCGCTGACAGGTCAGAGAAAGAATATGGTGGATAATAACTGCTTCTTCCTCCTTAGATGATACGTGCTCAGCCTGGGCTCGCTCAGCATCTAACAAAAGTTAGGCCCGCTGGTCTTCAAGAAGGCGAATCTTGGCTGTGACCTCCGCTATACTAGCATCCAATGAGGCCCGCAGCTCCACCTTCTTCTGTGTGGACTGTGACAGTCTCTCCACCACAGCCTCAGCTTCGGCCACCTCGCGGTCCCAGATGGCCACTGTGGCCTGATAGGACGACTCAACTTCAGCTATTAATTTTTCTTTCTCTGCTTCTATCAGAGCAGAAAAGTTATTTCGTCGAATACTCTGAAGTTCAGAAAGATGCTGGTCGAGCTCAGCCATCGACGCTTCAAAAATCTCAGCCATATGATCATGGCCCCGGTGGGAACGTATCAGACCAATGTAAGAGAGCGTCATTGTCACGACCCGTACCTACTGTGAGGGTACGAGAACATAACAACGCCCAGCCTACGCTGCAGTGTCGGCGGTAGAACGCTGTCCTAGGTCAATCATCTAACAATATAAAGGTACCTGTACAGTATATACACTCCTAATGGAGGTGACATAACAGAACAGTCTCAATCACATCTAAGGCAGATACAGAATAGTAAAGGTAGATAGAGAGATCAAAAGCACAATGTAATACAAATAAGAGGGAGAAAATCTAAGTGTCTAAGATAACAACTCAAGAATATCCAGATCAATACAAGTCTCTAAATATAACAACATCTCAGAAGAACAACTGAAAATCAAATAACACAATACTGAAAGAAAAACTAAAGCCTAGCTATCTAGCCTAGACTCTGGGAGTAGCATCCTGTACTGCAGCTGGGTCCTCCAGAGGAACCAGGTCGCAGGTGTCGTCTAAACCTGCTCCGTAATATGTGGTACATAGGGCCTCCTCCTCATCCTCTGTAATATTTTCAACAGGTCCAGTCAGGACAGGAGCGAGTACAGTACATCTCAACAGATCATAGCAGGTTAGAAAATATAATCATGCAGTAAAGTAAGATACATGAACTGAAGAAATACAGTATGTAAACAGAGAGAGAACTGTAATAGAAATATCTACTATACATAGAGAACTAACAGTGACTAGTGAGTCAGAGTAAAATATAAACATGTGAATGGCATAGGAGATTCATGACTACAGCTAAGAGAGTGATTCATGACTACAACTACTTGGATAATATTCACATGTCTATTTCTACTCCCCCATCCCCAATCAATACACAAAGATCTGTTCAAGTTATGTTAAGATTCGTGAAACTTCACATGGCTCATAAAATAAGTGATACGTGAAGGTTATTCATGATGGCTCTGTGAACATGAGAGTACATGTGTCACAAGCGATTCGTGAATCAGATAAAGCATAGAGATACGTTGTTTTCCATAAATAAATTCACTTTATTTATTGTGTTTCTGGAAAAATTACAACTGTAGGAATCCGATCTAGAAGACGATCGCTTTATCCCTTAGACGATGCGAAGAAGAAAAGCTCTCAAAAATTCGACAGTAATTTAGATATCTATGTCTCTGTAGAATGAATGAGAAAAGAACTCTATTTATATAGTCAAAAATAACTGAAAAGATAACTGTCTTCACAACCTGTGCATAGTTGAAAATCACGCAGGATTTAACATATGCAAGGTTATGAGCAGTTACTGGACGTGGCCTGTAACTGTTGGACACATGGCAATCGTGCATGAGTCATGTACAAGTTACAGGACACGCGGGTGAGAGATCAGTGGCATGGCTGCCACGTACTCCAATTTGATGAAATCCACGCAGACTTGTTGAAGATGAAATCCACGCAGACTTGTTGAAGATGATATCCACGCAGACTTGTTGAAGACGAAATCCACGCAGACTTGGGGCAGAAAGCTTCAGAATCCACGCAGACTTGGGACGAAAAGCTTCAGAATCCACGCAGACTTGAGACGGAAAGCTCAAAATACACGCAGACTTGAGACGGAAAGCTCAAAATATACGCAGACTTGAGGCAGGACTGCCAGCTGTCTTGATTCGACGTGCCTCGACTAACACAAAATCTCTGACAGTGATTGCCTTGTCAGTCGTATTAAATGACAATAAGCTCTTTTGGTACGCCAACTTGATGAAGGCTGAGTCTTATTGAAGAAGATTTCGAAAGTCACGCAATAGTCGGCTGTGATCTCTCGAGTTCCGTGCATACGTGGCATACGAGGAGACATTCTTTGACTGTCGTGCTGTCAGTCATAATGACACTCTGACAAATGATAGTCTGGTAGAACCCAGCGTAACTTTTAAACATTGTCTTGATGAACTCAGCATGACTTTTAGACTTTGTCCTGATCAACTCAGCATGACTTTCATTTTTAAGGCCTACATACGTGATGATTCGTAAAACGCACAAAACATGCAGTATCCGATGCTCCCGAGGGGGATAACATCTCATGAAAAGATCCATATAGTACCAATCCGTGTGACCAACGTGACAGTATCAAGTAAAGTAATTTAAAATAGGAAAATAATTCTAAGCAGGATATGAAATGATTAGAGAATGTACTCGCCTGGTATCCTGAATGTCCGAAGAGAATATACTGTCCGAGGAGCGGTGTCTATCTCCTATAGAACAGTACAAGTCACAACAAGTATAAAATGATAAAATGAAGCTCTACTATGCATTCTACATGAGTCTAGGTCAAACTAGATCAAGGTCAACTCTTGGTCAACCCTGGTCAACCAAGAAGTCACACCTAGGTCAACTATGTTCAAACTAGGTCTAACAAGTCCAATCTAGGTCAACCCTAGTCTGACTAGGTCAACACCAAGCCTATGCCAACCCATATATCAATATCATATATCAATATCAATATCATATATCAATATCATATATCAATATCAATATCACATATCAATATCATATATCAATATCAATATCATATATCAATATCATATATCAATATCAATATCATATCTATATATATCCATATTTACATACATTCGTATATGCATACATACATATATATTTACATAGGTTCATAATGCATACATACATATATAGTTTAGATAGGTTCATATATGCATACATATATATTTACATGTATTTATACATAGAGAAATAGAGAGGGGGTTAAAGGGGATAACATGTGTGTGTAGGATATAGGTTAACAGGAATGAGTGTGTGGACATTAGAGTGTGTGTGTGTGTGTCAATCCATGTGAGGGAGTGTACAACTCAGGTTTATAACATGTTAGTTTTCAATGTCAAGAAAAGGAAAACCCATTCTCAGGTTTCCATACTAGTTCTCAGCTCACAGGTTTCAATTCAAATCCCAGTTTTTACTTGAACTAACCAAACTCAGGTTTCCTACATATATTCTCAGGTATTAGGTTTTCCTTTGTAAGATTCAAATCTCAGTTTTTTGTAAACAACCAATGAATGCACCTACAAAACTAAATTCGAAATATCAGGTTTGATCCATTATCCCTATTCTATTTCAGATTTTTAGTTATAAACTGATTTCTTCTCAGGTTTTTGCACACAAAGGAAAATTCTCAGGATTCTTGAGTTCTCAGGTTTTTGATTTAACACATGGCAGTGTAATATGTGTCTGTGTTTCAGTTAGCAGGGGATTTGTGTCATGTGTGTGTGTGTAGGCATGTGTAGAGGGAAATGTGTGGACTGTGTGTGACAGTGTTGTGTGAGAGTGAATTGATTTAGGATATGTGTGTGACCAAATGTGTGAGTGATGATGTACGTGAGTGTGAAACAAATTTTAGAAATGTGAGTTTGCAATGCATATGTATATATGTGGGGTGATGAAATTAGAACTTAAGTTTCAGGAATTCCTGAAACTGTGGTAGGAAACCCCCTTCCCTAAACCAAACACAAAACCCAATGCATTAACACAATCAAAACTAACCTACAATCCCCTGTCAGCTAACAATTTGTGTGGGTAACTAATCTAATAGTTTAACATCACCAAAACAGGGAAGAAATGAAAATCGAAATGTTTCAGGATTTAACAACCTAGGCCGTATCAGTGAATCGACAGTATTTGAAAGGGAAATTGATAATTCGATCCCAAAAACACATCTGAAACCCACAAGTAACCATGTACACTATTCCTTAACATGTAGGTATGACCATTAATCATCATAAAACATCAGTTTAAATGAAATTTGAATTTTGGAAATCTGAAACAGTTGGTATCAGGGAATTATCAGTGCACAAGGGAAATTCAGAAAATTCGAATTCAAATAACCATTAAAATCACAAATAAAAGGTTGGTAAATAGTGTTATACATGTGAGGATTCTAGGGAGTGTATTCATGTCCAATAACTGGACACGAATCGTGTCCAAGAACCATGAACACAGACACCCGACTGTGCACATGTAATCATCGTGCACGTGCGCACGCGTGTCCCGCGCGTGACACAGGCCACGTGGTGACACGTGGCCTTGCGTACACGTGCGCCAGGGGTAGGGCTACCCCTAGGATCGCCTTCACAGTGACTACGATGTGTGTCGTGTCCGTGTCAGCTGCGTATCAGTGGCGCAAACTGTGTACGCACAGCAGCCCGCGCGTGGCTCGTGCGACCAGTGCGGGGAGGATTTCTCCTCGCACACGCAATGAAATGCTCCCAAATTTTGGGAGCATAGTGACAGTCACTGCCCCAACACTCACACAAAATTTGGCGTATCCACGTGTCCTGTGTCGGGAGATATTCAGCCCGTGATGCAGGACACAGTGTACGTGTGTGCACGGCGTATCCAACCCAAAATTCTGACACAATAGGACACTAAAACACTAGGACACCTTCACAAACATTGATATACACATCAAGATCTACAGGTCCATCTAATTACATTTCAAAAATATGAAAATAAATTCCTATGTGGCATTTCTACAAACACCTAGTATGATACGTGTCCGATACGGACACGAAATGGACACAAATTGTGCCCAAATTTTGGGGACAGCTAGAAAACCCTAAAACCTAACCTTATATGCAAAGAAATCAGGAAAAACTATGAGTTTAGATAATTTACCTGTTGAGTATCAAAACTCAAGAAAAGCTTCAAAGAGGGGATTCCAAATGGCAACTCCAAATCTCCAAATTACATGCAAACTGAGGTGCTCCTCCAAAATTAGTATATAAACATAAATTAGATCCTATTGCAAAAGACTAGGACTAAAAAGGAGCTAAAATGAATTAATTAAGAATTTCTAAGGTTGGGGATTTACCTCCTTCTAAACTTGAGATCTATTTCCAAGAGAGACTAACCCTAAATGAAGGAGGCATTAAATAGGGGTGGGAATCCCTAGGTTGGCTGCCATGGGTGGGTTTAATTTGGTTTTGGGCCTAAGTCATGGGCCTATGGCTTAAACACTAGGCTTTTAAATTGATAAATCATAAGTCATTGACTTAAACCATAAGTCATGAACTAACTTCACTTAAGTAATCCTTCCTACCTTAAAACTAATTCCTAATGACTAAAAGTAGGTTAACTAGAGTTAGACTAGGGTCACCAACTAGGGTTAGTTCTAGGTTAGTCTACAAAGTCTCAACTAGTCAAGACTAACATAACACATAGCAATATTTAATTAATATTAAAATCACACAAATTCCCATAAATCATAATAAATTCAAATAAATCCTAAAATGCCCAAAATACCCTCTAGGATAAAATGTACTCATCAAACATCCTAATCGTATGGCTAGGCTCTAAGGTTACACTAGTCAAACACCAAAATCATAAGCCATAACTTAAAATAGTTTTAAATAATTAAAAATCAACAAAAATCATATTATCATTTAAATATCATAATTAAATAAATTAAAATACAAAATTTCAAAATTACCCTTATTTTAGAAACTGGGTGTTACAAGTCTACCCACCTTAGAAAAATTTTGTCCTCGAAATTAAAATGGTAGTAGTCTCCTAGGTCAAACACCCCACAATCAAAGTCTCAAACATACCGTCAGATAATCATATGCGTCTGTCCAAAATCATGATACTCAGAATCGTCGTCATGCTAGTGAGCAAGGCTACGATAATCACAGAGTCCTCGACTAAGGTACATACCTCTAGAATTATGGTATTTAAAATTTTTGCATTGCCGCATGCTTGGCAGCGAAAACCTTAAATTTCCACACCCGAGAAATACATCCAAAATCTGATTATATGTCCTCACAATGCCAGCTATCATGATTACAGAAGACTCTAGATTCCATAACTTAGGAGACCTAGCCCATACGACTTATCTCGGAAGAAAACCAAATCGAAAGAAATGTCAGATCAAAACTTATCAACAATTAAGGAAGCAGATAAGAACAGATGGAATTGAATTTCAAGATAGATATAATGAGGCAAGGTGGGAATGGAATCGAAAAGAACAGAACCTGCAAGCACCTCTCCCACTGCCTGAGCATCCTCGACTGTCATGGCGTAAGCTCGCCCCTGCTGGCCTCCTCCAGCCAGATGCTGATACTGCACAAATTTCTGCTGCTGTGTCGGTAACGATCCCCGCTGTTGACCTACCGGAGCCTTGGCTCCTCCTCCTGGTGTTGTGCCTATGTACTGGGAACACTCCTTCAGCTGGTAGTCCGCTGCTCCACATAGTAGGCACCTGCCCAGCCTCCTCCTGCACTCACCCCATCCATGCCCCGGCTTCTTGCAGTAGGGGCAACTGACTGCCTGCTGTCTGGGTGCCTGATGCTGTCTGGGCTGCTGCTGTCCCTGCTGATGGACGTGACCCTGGAACTGCTGCTGAAACTGATACTGAACGTGCGGCCTCTTGGCCGGTCCTCCGCTACTGCTGTCTCCCTGGGAGTCTCACCCCCTCTTGAGCCTAAGCTCAAGATCATCCTCTGCAGCTAAAGCGTCCATCAGGATCTCCTCAAATGTAGCACTGCGGGCATTCTTGGTGTAGGACTTGACCTCCTTTACCAAGCCCTTTCGGAACCTCCGGACCTTGGTCGTCTCCGACAGATCCTTCATAAATCTGCTCAGGCGGCAGAACTCTCCTGCGTACTCCTCCACGGACTGGTTCTCCTGGACTAGGGCCTCGAACTGAGTCTCGAGGGGTCCCAGCGCTGCGTCTGGAAAGAACTTCTCCTTGAACAGCTTCTTGAATGCTGCCCAAGTCTGTCCTGCTGTACCGACCCTCGGGTCGGTCTGTACCATGTACGGGCCAGATCCTGTATCATGCTGGCTGCTGTCTCTATCTAGAGCCTCGTCGGGATCTCAGCCAACCTAAAAATCTCCTCCATATGCTCGATCCACTCATCGGCATACAAGATCCCCTCTGTCCCTCAAAAATATCTCGGGTGCATCTTCTGGAAATCTTGGATGCCCTTCTCCTGTGGCTGGTACGGCTGCGGGGCTGCCGCTGGCTGAGCTATGAATCTCTCCACCACAGTCTCTGCCAGCTCAATGCCTCGTGCGAGCTCTGCTGTGTGCCTCTACTGCTGGGTCTGCTGACCCTCCATGTACTGCCGGAAGAAGGCTAATAGCTGAACGGCGTCAACTGTCCCTGCAGGTAGCTGCTGCTGCTGAAGAAGCACATCCGAAATCACCGGACTCGGCTTATGCCTCACTACTGGTGGGGCTCCTCTAAAAGCTGTTGAAATGCCTACCCCAGCTGGCATGACTGGGGCTGCGGTACCAGGGGCTGGCTGCTGAGTATGAGAGGTGGCAGACCTCTCATCGGCGGCCCCCTGGCCCTGGCGATGCGATCGTGTCTCAACCATCCTGGAGACACAGATCAAGAAACAATTGCTGAGAATGAGTCGAAATATCAAAGGAGGACAGTTTAAATTCAAGGAAGACAATAAGCGGTAAAATATAGATATACAGAATCTGAATAAGAGTTTTTCCTATTTGTGATTGAGTACCTTCAAAAATATTCTAATCCTACGGCAGGCTATAGTGATACTCTAGTTCGAATACCACTACATAACTCGACTTGCATGGGCCACCACTAAAAATGTGTCACGACCCGCACCCACTGTGAGGGTACGAGAACGTAACAATGCCCAGCCTACGCCGCAGTGTCGACGGTAGAACGTTGTCCTAGGTCAATCATCTAATAATATAAAGGTACATGTACAGTATATACACTCCTAATGGAGGTGACATAACAGAACAGTCTCAATCACATCTAAGGCAGATACAGAATAGTAAAGGTAGATAGAGAGATCAAAAGCACAATGTAATACAAATAAGAGGGAGAAAATCTAAGTGTCTAAGATAACAACTCAAGAACATCCTGCTCAATACAAGTCTCTAAATATAACAACATCTCAGAAGAACAACTGAAAATCAAATAACACAATACTGAAAGAAAAACTAAAGCCTAGCTATCTAGCCTAGACTCTGGGAGTAGCATCCTGTACTGCAGCTGGGTCCTCCAGAGGAACCAGGTCGCAGGTGTCGTCTAAACCTGCTCCGTAATAGGTGGTACATAGGGCCTCCTCCTCATCCTCTGTAATATTTTCAACAGGTCCAGTCAGGACAGGAGCGAGTACAGTACATCTCAACAGATCATAGCAGGTTAGAAAATATAATCATGCAGTAAAGTAAGATACATGAACTGAAGAAATACAGTATGTAAACAGAGAAAGAACTGTAATAGAAAAATCTACTATACATAGAGAACTAACAGTGACTAGTGAGTTAGAGTAAAATATAAACATGTGAATGGCATAGGAGATTCATGACTACAACTAAGAGAGTGATTCATGACTACAGCTACTTGGATAATATTCACATGTCTATTTCTACTCCCCCATCCCCAATCAATACACAAAGATCTGTTCAAGTTATGTTAAGATTCGTGAAACTTCACATGGCTCATAAAATGAGTGATACGTGAAGGTGATTCATGATGGCTCTGTGAACATGAGAGTACATGTGTCACAAGCGATTCGTGAATCAGAGGAAACATAGAGATACGTGATGATTCGTGAAACGCACAAAACATGCAGTATCCGATGCTCCCGAGGGGGATAATATCTCATGAAAAGATCCATATAGTACCAATCCATGTGACCAACGTGACAGTATCAAGTAAAGTAATTTAAAATAGGAAAATAATTTTAAGCAGGATATGAAATGATTAGAGAATGTACTCGCCTGGTATCCTGAATATCCTAAGAGAATATACTGTCCGAGGAGTGGTGTCTGTCTCCTATAGAACAGTACAAGTCACAACAAGTCTAAAATGATAAAATGAAGCTCTACTATGCATTCTACATGAGTCTAGGTCAAACTAGGTCAAGGTCAACTCTTGGTCAACCCTGGTCAACCAAGAAGTCACACCTAGGTCAACTATGGTCAAACTAGGTCTAACAAGTCCAATCTAGGTCAACCCTAGTCTGACTAGGTCAACACCAAGCCAAGCCTATACCAAGCCTATGCCAACCCATATATCAATATCATATATCAATATCAATATCATATATCAATATCATATATCAATATCAATATCACATATCAATATTATATATCAATATCAATATCATATATCAATATCATATCTATATATATACAAATTTATATTCATTCATATATGCATACATACATATATATATTTACATAGGTTCATAATGCATACATACATATATAGTTTAGATAGGTTCATATATGCATACATATATATATTTACATGTATTTATACATAGAGAAATAGAGAGAAGGTTAAAGGGGGTAACATGTGTGTGTAGGATATGGGTTAACAAGCATGGGTGTGTGGACATTAGAGTGTGTGTGTGTGTGTCAATCCATGTGAGGGAGTGTACAACTCAGGTTTATAACATGTTAGTTTTTAATGTCAAGAAAAGGAAAACCCATTCTCAGGTTTCCATACTAGTTTTCAGCTCACAGGTTCCAATTCAAATCCCAGTTTTTACTTGAACTAACCAAACTCAGGTTTCCTACATATATTCTCAGGTTTTAGGTTTTCCTTTGTAAGATTCAAATCTCAGTTTTTTGTAAACAACCAATGAATGCACCTACAAAACTAAATTCGAAATCTCAGGTTTGATCCATTATCCCTATTCTATTTCAAATTTTTAGTTATAAACTGATTTCTTCTCAAGCTTTTGCACATAAAGAAAAATTCTCAGGATTCTTGAGTTCTCAGGTTTTTGATTTAACACATGGCAGTGTAATGTGTGTCTGTGTTTCAGTTAGCAGGAGAATTGTGTCATGTGTGTGTGTATGAGTGTAGGCATGTGTAGAGGGAAATGTATGGACTGTGTGTGACAGTGTTGTGTGAGAGTGAACTGATTTAGGATATGTGTGTGACCAAATGTGTGAGTGATGATGTATGTGAGTGTGAAACAAATTTCAGAAATGTGAGTTTGCAATGCATATGTATATATGTGGGGTGATGAAATCAGAACTTAAGTTTCAGGAATTCCTGAAACTGTGGTAGGAAACCCCCTCCCCTAAACCAAACACAAAACCCAATGCATTAACACAATCAAAACTAACCTACAATCCCCTGTCAGCTAACAATTTGTGTGGGTAACTAATCTAATAGTTTAACATCACCAAAATAGGGAAGAAATGAAAATCAAAATGTTTCAGGATTTAACAACCTAGGCCGTATCGGTGACTCGACAGTATTTGAAAGGGAAATTGATAATTCGATCACAAAAACACATCTGAAACCCACAAGTAACCATGTACACTATTCCTTAACATGTAGGTATGACCATTAATTATCATAAAACATCAGTTTAAATGAAATTTGAATTTTAGAAATCTGAAACAGTTGGTATCAGGGAATTATCAGTGCACAAGGGAAATTCAGAAAATTCGAATTTAAATAACCATTAAAATCACAAATAAAAGGTTGGTAAATAGTGTTATACATGTGAGGATACTAGGGAGTGTATTCGTGTCCAATAACTGGACACGAATCGTGTCCAAGAACTGCATGAACACAGACACCCGACTGTGCACATGTAATCGTCGTGTACGTGCGCACGCGTGTCCCGCGCGTGACACAGGCCACGTGGTGATACGTGGCCTTGCGTACACGTGCGCCAGGGGTAGGGCTACCCCTAGGACCGCCTGCACAGTGACCACGATGCGTGTCGTGTCCGTGTCATCTGCGTATCAGTGGCGCAAACTGTGCGCGTACAGCAGCCCGCGCGTGGCTCGTACGACCAGTGCGGGGAGGATTTCTCCTCGCACACGCAATGAAATGCTCCTAAATTTTGGGAGCATGCTGACAGTCACGGCCCCAACACTCACACAAATTTGGCGTGTCCACGTGTCCTGTGTCGGAAGATATTCAGCCCGTGATGCAGGACACAGTATACATGTGTGCACGGCGTGTCCAACCCAAAATTCTGACATAATAGGACACTAAAACACTAGGACACCTTCACAAACATTGATAAACACATCAAGATCTACAGGTCCATCTAATTACATTTCAAAAATATGAAAATGAATTCCTATGTGGCATTTCTACAAATACCTAGTATGCCTATCATGATTCGTGTCCGATACGGACACGAAATGGACACAAATTGTGCCCAAATTTTGGGGACAGCTAGAAAACCGTAAAACCTAACCTTATATGCAAAGAAATCAGAAAAAACTATGAGTTTAGATGATTTACCTATTGAGTATCAAAACTCAAGAAAAGCTTCAAAGAGGGGATTCCAAATGGCAACTCCAAATCTCCAAATTGCATACAAACTGAGGTGCTCCTCCAAAATCAGTATATAAACATAAATTAGATCCTATTGCAAAAGACTAGGACTAAAAAGGAGCTAAAATAAATTAATTAGGAATTTTTAAGGTTGGGGATTTTCCTCCTTCTAAACTTGAGATCTATTTCCAAGAGAGGCTAACCCTAAATGAAGAAGGCATTAAATAGGGGTGGAAATCCCTAGGTTAGCTGCCATGGGTGGGTTTAATTTGGTTTTGGGCCTAAATCATGGGCCTATGGCTTAAACACTAGGCTTTTAAATTGATAAATCATAAGTCATTGACTTAAACCATAAGTCATGAACTAACTTCACTTAAGTAATTCTTCCTACCTTAAAACTAATTCCAAATGACTAAAAGTAGGTTAACTAGAGTTAGACTAGGGTCACCAACTAGGGTTAGTTCTAGGTTAGTCTACAAAGTCGCAACTAGTCAAGACTAACATAACACAAAGCAATATTTAATTAATATTAAAATCACACAAATTCTCATAAATCATAATAAATTCAAATAAATCCTATAATGTCCAAAATACCCTCTAGGCTAAAATATACTAGTCAAACATCTTAATCATATGGCTAGGCTCTAAGGTTACACTAGTCAAACACCAAAATCATAAGCCATAACTTAAAATAGTTTTAAATGATTAAAAATCAAAAGAAATCATATTATCATTTAAATATCATAATTAAATAAATTTAAATACAAAATTTCAAAATTACCCTCATTCTAGAAACTGGGTGTTACAGCCATGGCTTTTGCCATCATAAAACTCCCGTTCGCATTCAGCATTGTCGATACGCCCTTCTGCAGCATTTTATATACTGCCTCAACGGCAAACTACACATACTCATCCGCATTAGCCAACACTTGAGGCATCATAGCAGGAGTTGGAGGAGCTACTGTGGACGACGGACCTGAAGAAGACCCACCGACCTCAATCTGCAAGGACCTCAACAACAATGAACCCTCCCCCGTCAGGAACTTGAACTTCGCCGCTAGCCCGAGGAGGCAAGAGGATGGAAGAAGCCGAATGGGGTGTCGATATCGTCCCCCAAGTAGGAGGAACAACAGAGGGTTCTTGTACCAACAAACACGTACCCTTTTCAAAACCACCGACGTCTGGAGTTCTACCTGCAGCCCGCACAGGGCCTTCCTCCTCCAACAAGGCAGCAGGATCAGCACCCGTTTCCTGACTCGGCATTTCCTCTGGAGTCAGGCTCGGCAGACGAGTCACGCCTCCTTTATCAAAACCCTCCGCGGGAATGGAGTCTGCTAGTACCTCCTGAGCGATAGCCAGCTCGGTTTCTACTACTGGGTCTGGGGTAGGGCTCGACAACGGTGTGGCTGACCTCCCTTCATCATGACAAGGAGATAAATCACCCCTCTTCTCTGATACAACCGCGCCTGTTACTCCTACTGCAGGCTCAGGGACCTCTGGAGGAACGTCATCTGAAGAAGACGAACTCCATTCCTCTTTCTCATCCGAAAGCACAGCTTCTGCTGGGACCTCGATACCAGAAGCCCCTACGGTAACTTGTATCCCCACAGAAGTCAGATCATCAAGGTTTTCCTCCATGGGAGACATCACAATCGGCAAAATACGCTCATCAGATGAGCCCGCCACCTTTGGCTTGCTAGTACCCGATCTCGGAGCTCGGGGTCTCCTCTTCAGCGGCTCCTACAAAAAAGAAAGCATATGTCACAAGAATAGTAGAATGAACCAGACTATTGGGACGTCCTTACCTCCACAGAAGCTGATTCCGTTGACACTACCGGTGACACTGCTTTCCTTTTCCTCTTCGGCATAGAAGAACCGGCCTCCGTGTCGGCACGTCTCTTCGGGTGATCAGTCGAGGGCTCTGCCTGAGTACCCTCCAAGGATACGGCAGGGGTATCTCGATAACCAACCTCTGGCGGGCGTTACAATCGAGCCTTCGCCAACATATTCTCAGTTGTCTCTAATTGGGTGACGACAATAAAACTGGTCTCCCTATCATATCCAGGGGATACGGTGTTCATCGCACAATAAAATTTGGCGGCTGAAAAAAGAATCGGCGGCTGCAGATTCAGAACTGGCATGATAAAACGAGCTCCGGTACATCCGACATTGTAGTAATGCCAAGCTCATGCCCCGTCTAGCAGACGCCCAGTATACCCCAGGCTAGTACTCTTCAAATTATAATCCCTTTGTATACATCATGACTTGTGTTGCTCTAAATAGGACTCAGTTACCTCGCTTCGGACTTTATATTCTCACAGACATTCAGATTTCAGGTGAGTACATTCTCTGATCGTTTTATACTTGCTAGGACTTATATTCATGCTCTAGATTACTTTACTTGATGCTGATACTTGTTATCACAGATTAGTACTATATGGATCTTTTATGCGATGTTATCCCATCATCGCATACATCAGGTATTTCATGTTCGTGTACTTTATCATGGGCATCGTATACTCCTTATGTTCGTGTTATTTGTGTACAAATCGTGTAAAATCGTATACTCTCATGTGCTCACATGATCTTTGTGTACAAACTAAACTTCGTGTACAATAATATAACTTGACTGGATCCCTGTGTATTGATTGGGGACAGAGGAGTAGAAGTGGTTATGTGATCATTCTTGTAGTTTACTTGTGTATAACCTCTGTAGATTACTCGTGTATAATATCGTGCCATTTATATAACCCTCTTGTGCTCTGAATTACTAGTCACTTACAGTTCTTACTTATCATGTATATATTTTCAGTTTACAAATATCTCTCTTATTTTCATGTACATCTTCTTACAGTTCATGTATCTTACTCTTTTGCATGCTTTATATTTCCTGCCATGATATGAACTGCATGAGATGTATTGTGCTCGTTCTTGTCCTGACTAGACCTGTTGAAAATATTATAGAGAACGATGAGGACTTCTGTATCACATACTACGGAGCCCACATAGATGATACCTGTGAGCTGATTCCACAGGAGGACCCTGCAGTAGTTGACGACACCATCCCTTTAGTCTAGGCTAGTTAGCTAGACATTTATCTTATTTCTTGTTGTCTTATTTTATTTTGACATTCCGAGATGTATTATTTTTGGATGTTGTTGTTGTTGTGTCGTATAGACACTTAGACTTATTTCTCTTCTATTTGTACTTCTTTTGGATTTCATATCTATCATATCGTGCTGTTTCTACCTTAGATAGTGATTGAGATGTACCTTCTATATTGTCCTCCGTTCGGAGAGTATATCTTATGCAGTTACATTTATACTGTGTTAGATGTTGTGACCTAGGACAGTGTTCTACCGTCGACACTACGGTGTAGGCTGGACGTACCCACATCTCGTGCCCCTACACTGGGTGCGAGTCGTGACATAAGAAGGGTAGGGTCGCAGAGACAAGTAAAGAGCAGAATGCTCCTGAAGGTCAACCTGCTGCTGCCATTTCTCCTCAACCATTAATCAAGCACGCAGGCAGGAGAAAATTGGTGGTATCGAGAGCTGTGAAGAAGAAGGCAGCAACTTCTACTATTTCTCCCATGCCAAGGCAGTCTCCTGGTCAAGAGCCATTGCCGCTGTCACCTGGGAGCGTGTCCTCTCCATAAGGTGATATCCTTAGTCTCTCAGTTCAACAAGAGCTACTAGATGCTAACCCTTTAGCAATTTGTATTAACCTTTCTTCGTCTCGAGAACTTTCACCAACTAGTGAACCGGCTTAAGCAACTGCAGTGGACGTCCCTCCGGTTACTGTTTTAGAGCCAGTAACCGTTGAGGCCGATGTTCCCCTCTTTGTGAGGACACTCACGGTGCTTATCTCGTCTGGTATGATGTCACCATCAGCTTCAGAGGATACTTCTAGAGTCACTACTCCTGGGGAGGCGTCAGTTCCAAATGAGGCTACTCTGGAAGTTCCAGCTTCTTTTATAATCGAAACTCCTGTAGCCCCTATCCTGCACGAGATATCTTCTAAAAATGATGAGGATATTATAGGGGCATTACAGGACTTGGATTATGGAGATGAGCCAATCGATGAGGACCCTGTTGATGCTGCCTTAGATCTTGAAAATGCTGAATTAAGCCAAGATCAAATAATGACCCAGGAGGGTCAAGATTTAGCGACCAAAGATGGTCAGATTATAACTGAGGGTGATGAGCACCTTATTGAAGATGAGGGTGACCAAAGGCCTAACGAAGATGATCAGAGTCTTGATGAACCGTTCGGTGATGATAACTCTGATACTGAAATTGAGGGCGACGAAAGCCCAGTTGACGAAGGTGAGGGTGATGTGGGCCTCGCTAAAGGTCTTAAAGGGTCCGAGGGTGATGAATACCCTGGTGCTGATGTTGAGGGGATTCAGGCCCTTATCGAACACTTCTTTTAAGTAGAGAGGGAAGAATTAGAAGCACAGGCAGGCCCAATTGAATCAGGGACTAGAGGCAGCCATGCTGTCTCAGAGGCTTGGATCAGCTGCTTCATATCAGGAGGCTCAAAGGCAGGATGTTGCCAAGTAGGTGCAATAATATCTGCTTCTGTAATAGAACGGCTTATTACATAAAGAGATATTGTGCCTGTTGACACTCCTTATGTTCCTACAGGCCCATGCAAATTTCTGATTTTATTTACCATTGCTCTTTATCCAATGTTATGTGATATAACAATTTTAACTTGAATTGCAACAACCATGGCTCCCTTGGATGTCGGGACTCGTGCTATGAAGGGAAGCTCGTCACGAATGCCTGCACCGAAATCTTTAAATGCTGATATTGCACCGGTTGCTAATATTCCTCCGACTTCTGTAGAAAGAGAGATTTCAGCCGCAGCAACGACTCCTAGTGTGCAAGCGGTGATGGGCAGCATTATTTGAACTTATACGAACGCCTTCTTCAGCTCTCAACATTCTTTGGTAGAGTTGGCCATAGAGAAGAATTACGCTTACAATTTTGTAAGAATGTCTTCTTTTTATCCAATTGACACCATACGCAACCTTAGCAACGCTGAAAGGGAAAATACCTTAGAGCTGATCTTATTGGAACTCAGGGATCCCATCTAATCTTACCAAGATCTAATCCGGAGGAACATCAACAGGCAGGTGGATGCCGAATGCGAAGCCATAGCTTGAGAATATGAAGAACAACGAGCCATGCTTGACGACACTATAGCGACATTTATCGTTCCAATCTAAAGAAATAGAGTCTAGTATAGCTAAAGCCACCTCTTCTATCAATCTTTATAAAACTAAAGAGGCAGACAAGGAGAAGGAAATATCTGAAAGTCAAGCTCGGATTCAAGAACTTGAAGCCGAATTGGCCCGAGTTCATGCATCAGTTACGGCGGCTAAAAAATGCCAAGAAGAAATGGAGAGCTACGTCAATTCGCCTTAAGCCGTCTGGATGAACTGAACCATCAAAGGGATGATCTTATCTGCACCCGCAATGCAGAGATGGAATGCCATATATTATCGATGAAGCCACTAACGCCAAAATTTAGGAGGAATTTGGCGAGAGGGAGGGTTCTTGCTACTCGAGTAGAGCATGCTGAAGCTTTAAAGAAGATGATTCTTGATCTTAGTACTCCGCCTTCCCAATGAAAAATATAATAATCTTTTTGAACAATTTCTATCACATTTGTAGGCAAGGTAATAGTTTATGTTCTTGTGAAATGAAATAAAAAATCTGTTGTTTTGTGATTCTATTACTTTATGTATCTGTTTGAGACACAACCAATAGATATAAGTGTAAAAATATAATCAAAGGTGTTGGACATGACGTATTTCTTGAAAATAACATCTCTAATTATATCTGTTTAGAGGTCCTAGATGTGACAAAATATAACTTGATGTGATATTATTTTTGGGACGACGTTATCAGAGGTAATATGGACGTGAAAAGTCGTTGATACAGACAATGGAATTCAGAGGTAGTGTGGATGTGAATTCGTATATTTGTTGATTATCCTTAAACCAACTTGGGCTCAAGAAAAAAATGGCTGGGTTTCAAAAGACGACGTGGTGATGACATGTTATAGTGGATGTTATGGGTTAATCTTTTATGGACGTACCATAAGATATGGGTTAGACTCCACTGGGGATTTTTTAGGACTTATTATCTGTAGGTTTATTCATGAAAGAGTGAATAAATCAAAGATTTGTATATGTATAATATATTGCTAGAAAATATTATACATACTTTTAAATATGATATTTCTTCAAAAATTTGCCATTGATAGGCATCATAGCTATTCGACCATCCATCCCGGTCAGCTGGTAAGCTCCGTTAGAGAAGATTTTGCTTATGACATAGGGACCTTCCTACTTCGGTTCGAACTTTCCTTTGCTCATGTGCGTCTTAGTCATAGGACGTCTGACAGTAAGGACTAGTTTGCCTTTTTGAAAGGTTCGTACTTTGACTTTGCGGTTAAATGCTTTCGAGATATGGGCTTGGTAAATTTTAATGTGTTGTTGAGTTAGCAGCTGCTGCTTATCGAGCGCTTCATGCTCTTGAAGTCAAAGATGATAATTATTTTCTACAGTTAATTTATTTGCGATGGCTATCCTCAGGGATGGAATTTGAATCTCTAATGGTAAGACAGCTTCGCACCCGTATACCTGAGAGAAGGGTATACAGCCAGTCGGGGTACATGCAGTAGCGTAATACGTCCATAGGCATTCTCCAAGATTTTTGCTCCAGTTGTATTTATTGGTAGAAAAAACTTCTTGAGAAGTTTGATGATTGTCATGTTGAATGCTTCTGCTAAACCGTTGGCTGCGGGATTATAAGCTGTAGAAGCAATGTTGTTGGTTCGAGTGTCATTACAAAATTGAGTAAATGCTTGACTCACAAACTGAGGTCCGTTGTCATGAATAATTCTTCGAGGAACTCCGAATCGATAAATGACATGATGCTAGATAAAGTTGATGACACTGCTTGTCTTGACTTCAGCTAGAGGAATAGCTCCAGCCCATTTTGAGAAATAATCGGTTATAGCTAAAATGAACGGATGTCCTCGAGATGATGGTAGATTAATAGGGCCAATGGCATTCATGCCCCAGGCTTGAAAGGGACAAGATGCTGCAGTTGGATACAAGAATTCTGATAGTTGGTAGACGAAATCTACATAGATTTGACATGCTCTATATTTTCTTGCATATTCAACTGCATCGGTCACCATAGTGGGCCAATAGTATCCCATACGTCTGATACGGTCCTGAAGCTTGGGACCGGGCTGATGTACACCGCAGATACTATCGTGAGCTTCACGTAATATATGTTTTTCTTCATCACCTGCCAGACAGTGCAGGAGCATACCATCAAAAGATCGATGGTAGAGTGTCTTACATAAGTGATTGTAATAGAATCGGAGTGACCGACGGTGAATTATCGTTGCTTCTTTAGGGCCTTCCGGTAAGATGTTATGTACCGTGAAGTCTATGAAATGAGTCCTCCAATCTTTACTGTTAGTACAAATCTTGACTATATTACTGAATTCAATATTCAAATTATTTCTGACACAAAATAATTTTCGGTTGGCAATAACGATTAATTGTTACCTTTTTATAGGAACATCTAACACTGTTGCTAGATTATGAGTGCATCGGCTTCTGTATTGCACGCTCGGCGTACGTGTTTAATAAAGAAACCTGTGAATGATATAGCAAGTTTAACTGCTGCTTCTTGGTAAGGGATGAGATCTTGGTGTTAGACCTGATACGTGCCTCTAACCTGATTGACGATCAATTTAGAGTCTCAATATACTTCAAGATAATCGATATCGAGCTATTTAGCTAATCGAAGACCGATACGTAGGATGTTGTATTCGGCAACATTATTGGAACATGGCTCTTCCAAAGAATAGGCTCTTTGAATAGCTATCCCTTCTAGAGATATGAGGATAATTCTTACTCCAACTATGATGATACCGTTAGGTCCGAGTCTAGATACACCATCAAAGAATAGACGTCAAGCGAATACTCTTTCTGAAGTTGTATTAGACTATAAGGTTTCGTCGGGAATCTCGTCAAAGAGTTTTGAAGTTTCAGGAATTGGATGAGTAGCCATGAAGTCAGCTAGGGCTTGGCCCTTGGAAGACTTTACGAAACATAGACCATATCATTATGTACTAGCAGCTTCGTATATATAGCAAGCCTAGAATTGAGTATACTAGGTTTTTTCATCAAAACTTGCAGAGAATTGACTCTGGATATAACATGGATGGTTTGACCCATGATGTAATGACGCGTCTTCTGAATGCAAACATAAAGTCTAAGCATTCTTCTTCCACCAGACTGTATCGGTGTTCAGCACTGGTCATTGTGCGACTGAGATAGTAAATTCCTTGCTCATGGCCTTTATTGTTCTTTTGAGCAAGGAGGGAACCAAGGGAATGATCCATTGCTCGAATGTACATTAGGAAGGGCATTCCTGTGATCGGAGGAACTAGGATCGGAGGATTCATCAAGTACCGCTTAATGTCCTCAAATACTTGTTGACATTCATCAGTCCAAACGAAAGACACACCTTTCTTCATTAAATGAGTGAATAGTCTGCAGCGGCCAGAAAGATTTGAGATGAATCTCCTGATATAGGCAAGTCATCCTTGGAATCCTCATAGCTCTTTTAGGTTGCATGGAGGAATGGCGTTAACTTTGTCCGGGTCAACGTGTATAACCTTAGAGGTAATAAGGAATCCGAGAAATTTGCCACTAGAGACACCCAGGAATGACTTAGTATGATTCATCTTGAGTTGATGTTGACGTATTAGATCGAAAATTGTTTTTAGGTCTTGGATGTGATCTTCCTTTAAACGACTCTTGACAGCAATATCGTTGACATAGCATTCGACTGTTTTTCGTAAATGTTCATGAAAAATAGTGCTTATGGCCGGCTCATAGGTGGCACCAGCATTTATAAGACCGAACGACATGACGGTATAGCAGTAAACTCCCAGAAGGGGGCAGAAGGACGTATGTTTTTCGTCTTCAGGATTCATCATGATCTGATTATATCCAGAGAAACCGTTCTTAAAAGACATTTGTTCGAACCCACAGGTGTTGTCGATCATGACATCGATAATTGGAAGAGGAAACACATCTTTGGGACAAGCTGTGTTAAGGTCTCTAAAGTTAATGCAGACTCAAACTTTTCCTATCTTCTTCATAACCGGGATGACATTAGCTACCCAGTCGGGATGTTGTTCCTGCCTAACAAAGCCACAAGCGATGAACTTCTTGACTTCAGCTTCTATAGCGTCCATCATATCATGAGTAGCGATCAGAGGATCTAGTCCAGACATGTCTTTGTAGCTCCATGTGAATACTTTAATATACTCTTTAATGAGTTGGATCAATTCCTCTTTGTCTACTTCAGGGAGGCTTTTACTGATGAAGATAGGCCTCATATAAGCTTTGTCTCCTATATCGATCTGGATCAATTCATCATCAGCACACTGTTCAAAGCAAAGTTCCTATTGAGTATCAATCCTTTGTACCCAAGGCTCGTTCTTATAAGTCTCGATAAAGTCATCATCTTCTAAAAATTCAGCCGTCACCATATTGACAGATAGAGTCAGACGATGAACATCCCCTATATGGGTGTCTAAGTCCCATCAGGAGGAATTGAAAGAATGAGACCGTATCTCTTTATCTTATTTAGATCTGTATGGGGTTGTAATCGGCATAGAGTAGCCTAACCTATGTCTATTCTTGTTGTAATATTATGATGACTTTCCATTCGGGGCAGGTAATCGTATAGGAGTTTGTCTACCTTTACCTCCATTAAGTCCTAACCTGAAATTGTAACCCATTTTTCGGATGATGTTCTTGGATTGTTGACTATAACGACATAGTTGTATTCTTCCACGATCGTCATTTTCATATTCGTTGTCGAGTATAGTCCTTTTGTTATGTCCTCTGCTGAAGAGGATTAGATGTTCATCATCATTCTGATAAGGAACTACGAAGAATGAACTTTGTGCAGGTTCAAATACAATCTCATCTTTGAAGGGTTGAATTGCTCATAGGGTGAGAGGTTCGAAATTATCCAGAATTTCTAAGTAACGTTGTGCGTAAAAAGTGACATCAATATACTGCGAAGGAGACATTGCTTTATTAATATCTTTCACTAATTCAACAGTTATAACAACATTTTGACCTTGGCTGAAGACATTGCCAGGTCGATGATAAGAGAAGGAGGAAGAGAAGAAGTAGGCTTGTTACGACGAAGGTCGATAACAAGAGGCTCAGAAGAGGTGAGCTCCCTTTACTCCACTTTCTCAGAAGAAGGGGCGAGATTGATGGTTAGCATGTGAGAAGATGAAGGACAGGAAGTACGTCCTTCGACTAGAATCACTAAGACTTTATCTAGGTCGTCTTTCTGGTCTTCTTCTGTGTCCATAGCCAACACGACCTTCATATACTCTTCTGTATACATTCCGGAGTACGTATAATAGGCCTCGATACATCGAAAAGGATTGAGGTCAGCAACTTCTTTCTTGATTCTCCGTTATTGTCCACGACTTAAAGCACTAGTGCAAAAGTGGATGGCACATATTATGTTCATGCAACCACGACCATCATATAGTAGTTATGGGAGACGTGATTGTCATCATAGCAGGGACTTTCATCCGAAGCTCGCCAATTTGGACCCAGGTGAATTATTCCCAGTGGTTTACTGTAGCTCCCCTTCCCAAAATTCTTGAAATATTTTTATTTTTTTATTTGATTTTAAATAGTGATTTTAGAATTATAAATGATTATTTATAGTAATTATTATGGTAATAATTTAACCATGGTTGAGTTTTGGAGACAAGACGATTAAGAATTATGATACGGATAGTGCATTGGCGTGCTTTGACTAGTGTTAGCCATGGTAGAAAAATGTGAGCCATAGGATGGTCCTAATTAGGAAAACCAGGCCAAG